>CAIGQW010000596.1:5550407-5577931 GCA_903798125.1 Danio choprae
ATTATATTATATTATATTATATTATATTATATTATATTATATTATATACTCAAACAAAACATACTTAAACAAAGACAATGACTAACCATAAAAGAAAATTACAAATCTAAATGTATATTTGAAGACATCTTCAAACATGTTCTGGCTGTCACTGATCCTTGTCTGCAAGTATAAATGTTGTCCAATAAAAGTGTTGCCATTCAAGTCTATAAAGTTTAGAGTGGTACTTTACTGTCTGTGCTATGGATGAGTCACTCAATTATATTTTAATACAGATGGGGAAACCACAACACTGGGACCACATCACAGCTACATAACAGTCTCACCGACTTAAAACATGCACACAGACATGCTTCAGCACAGTGAAGCTGCTCTACAGATGTGTGTGAGTAAATCCTGCCTCTTCCACATTCATACATACATCACATGACAAGTATGCATTGTGCCAGGAGGAAATCACAGAAAAGGAAGCGTAAACAAAATCAGCATGTTAGGTCTATCAACAAACAAGTCAGGTCTCCTATGCATCCCAAACACAAATAAAAGTGGCAACCAAAATATGGCATGGGGGATGAAGCAAGATAGTATAAATGCATGAATGTACCTTCTGTGTATCCAACAGATGCTTTCTTGTAATGTCATTCTTGACTTTTAGTAAGGACGGAACATTTTTCTTGTGTGAACCTAAAAGAGTGTGCCAGGGTTGTTTTAGAAATCTGTGTTTGCCCCATTTGTCTGTGCCCTGAAACTCTAAAAACTGACAGAACGGGGAGGCCCTGCCATGTGTGAGCCATTTGGAGTCTAAGTGGGTCCACTTGCTTCTCTGCAGTAGAACCTTGAAATGATTCAAATTCCTTTGGAAATTATAAACATGGGATGAAAACAGAAACAACACAGGAAATAACATTTGGATAGCAGGCGCCTTGATCTGCTCTTCTTTCTGAGATGTTGTTATGCACACTTTTAGGTTAGGTGACACAGAAATGCTGTCACTTTATTAGATTAGTTTTTCTGATAAAAACCTCATTATACTAATGTCAAAGTTCTTTTTTCATTCTTCACATTCTTGACATACACTTACATGCTTTTTTACATTTTAAAACTGCCCACACTGCTATGAGCAGCAATTAGATATGTATGTGCTGAGCCATAGATATGTATGTAAAGATGCCATAGAGGGAAAATCTGTATATAACTAGGCATAATCAGAGTTCAGCACATGAAAATGGCATACGGTGAGCCTCAAACACCATTGCTTCCTTGTTTCATGTTAATCCCATTAGTGGAAATCATGGTGAAAAATAGGCCAATTGGAACAAAACACAGACTCTGACAATCCACATAGTATCATTAACACCCCATGCTGCATTTGACTGGCCACAACGTTTCTTAGAGAGATTACAACAACGATAAATTTTCCCTTATTTTTTAATGTATCTAAGCTTGTATTAAACATACTATGTATATTGCAATCTTATATTGAAAATGGGAGAGGTGGGGAAACTAAAAAAGAGCAGTTTTATGAAGCAGGAAAACATGTATTACTACAGATTGTTCGCAGCTCATCAAAATGCAAAATCAAGGATATACGGATTACCAATTTATTCAGCACCCTCCTAGGAGGCATACGATCGGTTTAAATGTATCTTTTGTTAGTTTAACCAATATATTGTGAAACATTTGCCATTTAATTTTTGTAATGAGGCATCATCAACATGTAAACTGTTGAGTATAAGTGTTATAATACACATTTATGCATTGTGTCATATCACTCAGCTTTTACTACGATATTTCTTAAGTGAAAGAATGCCATTAAACTTTATAAAACTAATCTGTTTATGCTGAGTTTGATATTAATTCCTATCTGTGTTTTTTTTTTTTTCTCTAAAGTTTCCATTGATAAGCTGTTTCAATCCTCCAAAACAGATGTCACATGAAGATTTAATTTGAAGATTATCAGGGCCCTAATAATTTCAACATGTTATGGCATTTCGAAGCGAATTTAAAGATAATAAAGTAATTAATGTGCATAGACAAGGAAATAAAATAAACCAATGTTCCTGAAAAAGACAAAAGATTATGACTGTGGTGTTTTCAAAACATTGCCCAGTTTATTAGAATGGTCACCATCATCTGGTTCAACCAATGGTTTAAAGTTAGGGTGTGACTACATGTTTGTCCAAATCATTGGTCATCAGGGTTGCTCTCATTTCTAATTTTAAGTTGATATGCTTGACATCTAATAGTTGGGAAGTGATGGAATTAGTGGAAGGTGAACTCAGAAAATCTGACTGAAAATATTAGACATAGTTTGGTGCCTCTTATGGAATAATACATTACACACATAACACTCCATAATACAAAGAACTTCCTAGATTCTGATGTTTTGAATTAAAAAAGAAAATATCATGCACAAGAGCAGGGAAAGTGGAGACCACACATCTGTAAAAACAAAGCTTGTATACTGTAGGCTTTGCAGTTACATAAATCACCCTCTAAAAATAAATCAAGCAATGGATCCTAAGACATTATGTTGTTTATCTTTAGTTGGAATGACGTCACATATACAGAAGGAATCAGAAGGCTGAGGTGATACTTTTTCAAAGTATCAGAGGTGAATCCAGTTGCTCTGGTAGAATGTATTATGTTTCTCCAGAATGAGCCTATGGTGGTATTGATAATGATTTGCTGCAAAACTGTATACTGGACACCTGAAAAAATATTATAAAAATGATAATAAAAATCCTGTTAATAAAGAGTTTCATACAGAATTCTGTGATTGAAATGTGTTTTTCATTTAATTACGAAAAATTGCATTACGAGACGTTGATCTTTGCTCTATCAACTTCAGATGCTGAAAATATAACTCTACAGTTTAACAGTGACTTTTATTGACACTTATGTTTAAAGCAATATATTTTATAATAAATAATATATTGAGAAATCAATCTGGAAAATAACAGGAATTGTACTGGCAGCTCATCATTACAGTATATCTACCATCATTTACAAAACAATGTTTCAAACAAATAAAAAAATATAAAATATCTTTAAAAGTCACTTACTAAACTTTTCAACATCTGAAGTTTCAGAACAGACATCAAACGTCACACAATGTAATCTGAAAGTATAAGTACATGAAAAACTGTTAGATATTTTTTTACAGTGCTCAGTTGCTCATATTCTGTGCTAAATAGGCCAAGCTAGATTTTTCAGGACCGTTTCAAAACGTCTTTCAAATCTAAAAATGTTGTGCTCATGTGTGAGATGCTGCAAAACATAATTGGAAATGTCATAAACATCTGTTTTCCAAGATCCTCTGTGTTGGATGATGCTCCTGGTTTAGTGTCTGTCCTGGTAGTGGACCAGCACATGTGAGTGAACCTCATCAAAACATAAAGCCAATCAACAACAAGAATGGACCTTTGGTGATGCTGGGTAACTATATCTCATGTTGGGGGCCAACATCCAAAAGTAAAATTGTAAAAAAATAATAATAAAAAAATGGTAGCAACTCGAGATAATATCATAATTTCAGGTGTTATATGTTAGATTACATATGAACACATTTGGATTTGGTTTTAAATGGGATGGTTGAGGTCTTTCACCACAGCTTTGTTTGGAATCTATGACAAATAAAACCTCCATGCTGGGTGTTACAGCTGTCTGGCTGTGGTCTGCTGGACCTCGTTTTAAAAGGCTGTAACGAGGAACAGATTTGATATATGCCCCAATTACTTCCCTTCCTAAAGCTTTAGGCTTGTATGTTGGGACCAGGAAGTGGTGTCTCTGTTCTCCACTGGATCTGGAAAGCAGGAATGACATAACTTCAAGCTTCATCCATCATAACTTCAACCTACATCACTGCGCTTGGACACAAATATCAAGAAGGGATCGTGATGCTGCTATACTTGGATATTTTCTGTCTCAAAAAGAAAGACTTAAGTCTGAGCAATTCAGCATTCATATAGCATTGTAGCCATACATGCTATGAGTGAGAGATGAAAGCCAAGAAGATCTGGTCCACTTCACAAATGAGCTATTAACTATTGTATACAGTTTCACAAAACTTAATCTAAAAAAGACTTGATGTTACAACATTCATCCATAAATAGGACAGAATGTTCCAGCAAATTAGTTTTTCTTGTATCTTTAAGTTTGTATTTAAAATAAGCATATACATTGAAAAGAATGGTTTGACTTTGAACCAGATATTACTATTTATTTATATTTAATTTATAAAATAGATCCATAATTTATCAAATTAATAGGAGTTAAGGTCAATGTGAAGTATTACAAAGCCATCCTGTAATATTTAAAGGTTTTAAAAACCTATAACAAGCTGAACGGACCGCTTCTAAGATACGTTTCTGAAAAGCTACAGTTTTGATTATTTGTAAATGTTTGAAATGAAAGTTCTCCTTTTGTGTTTTGTGGCAGTGAGGAAGTCCTACAAACTGGAATTTAATAGTGAGTTAATGACTGTAGTATTTCAAACCCAGAGTCACGTTTAAAATCTCTCTAAGGACATGAACAGAACCAGTCTGCTAACTATTTTCACCAAACAAAATTTTTGTTTTAAATTACAGCAAAGCCTGGTGTCCACATAAAGAATGACCTTTGCTTTAGGAAAGAAAAACACATTTACTCCATTAAATACTGACACACTTGAGAAAAAAAAAATGAAATAGAAGACAAGTAAAGTTTGGTGATACATAGACACAGCTGAAGTGAGAGCCACTTTATTAGCTGCTGAGATTTGATTCCCACCAGCTGTACAAACACACTAATGTTAAATGTGCCATAGTATGAAAATCTGTATATACCTAGGCATAACTGAAAAATAAGAGTTCAGTACATGAAAATTACATACATACGTGAGCTTCAAACACCATTGTTTCCTAATTCTTATGTAAATCCAGTAAGTGTCAATCCTAGTGAAAAACAGGCTAATAAAAACAAAGCACAATCGACATGAGGTTGTTAAAATTTACTCCCCAGGCAGGAATTGATTTTATCCACAACATTTATTAGACTACAACAATAATTTTATTTTTTACCTTATTTTGAAATTTATCTAAACTTATAATAAACATAATATGTTTGTGGGATTATTTTGAAAATGAGAGACAGGGACTGAGAGGGGTCTGGATGCAGACCTGGTGCAGTGCAATCTGAGCTGCATGCAATGCTTTTAAATGCGCTCGCCTAGCCCTACCCCTAACCCTACCCCTACCCCTCACAGTGACGTCACTAGCCACATTGAGTGGATTGTGTCGTCTGACATTGCATCTCTGAGATATGCAATCTCAGCTTGCATCATCAAGGCAGGAGCAGGCATACATAAAGGCTCTGGTATACTTCAAGCAAAAAACAAAAAAAACAAAAACTCATATGGCATCAATTGGAACCAATCCGGCCACAACAAAGTTCTTTTTTAGTGAGTTTCAACGGTTTTGAAACAGCTCACTAAAGCGAACTTTTTGAGGGAGTTTGTTTTGTTCCAAAACACCCTTGAGCTACCATTGGTTTGTGATGATTATGCAATCAGTGGGTGTGTTGTGGAGCTCGGCCTTCTTTGACATGCTTCGTATTCTCACAGCTTTTAGTCAGACAGGAAAAAAACATCCAGCACAACAACACCAAATTAGCAACATGAATACGTTCTAAAGGTTCAGAAACAGTATATTGTCACTCACCCTTTTCCAACGCATTTTTGCGCCCAAACAAAGAACAAAAAAGAATTTCGCTTGAAGTATATCGGGGCCTTAAGAAGCAGGAAGCCATGCATGACTATTGAGTGTTCACAGATCGTCAGAATATACGTAAACGGTGCCAATAAACTTTATAATACTTGGCTGTTAATGAGGTTGATATTAATTCCTGCCTCTGTTTTCATATACAACAAGTTTCTAAATACTAAATACTTTTGTTGTATAATTATAATTAAGCCTGTATTTCATCCTAAATAAACTAAAATAAACCTCTCCACCTCTTCAGTTAAACAGATTTAACAAGACGTCTACTCAAAATATTGTTAAAATAATTGTAAAGTAAAATAATAAAAATATTAATAAAATGAATGTTAAAATGTTTACAAATGCATATGTGTATTTCAGAGTATATTACGCTTTATGTGTGTTTGAGAGAGGAGAGAAAGAGAGAGAGAGAGAGAGAGAGAGAGAGAGAGAGAGAGAGAGAGAGAAGGTACTGATGGGGTGTCAGAGCAGAGCTCATTAATATTCAAGAAATATGGTCAAAACCAAGCTTTTTATTCTAGGGGTAATTCCTGTGGATATAAATGAGCAAAATCATTTCTGAATAATTTTTGTACTTGCCTAAATGACATACCTATAAATAACTATGCAGGTATCAGATAATAATTTAACATACTGAATCAATGCACTCTATGGCACCTTTAAGTAACAACTGATGAGAAAATTAAGCTTTGATCTAATAAACAATGTCTTCCTGATCTGCCATTACATTTGACTGACATTTGCGCCCATAAAGTGAAATCTTTGAGGAATTGTCTCATAATCAACAGCAAAAGTCTTTGTAACCTGAACGTTACAATAAATTTGGAAGCTTAAGGCAAGTTGGCATAAATTTTACTGAGGAACAGCTCTGGAAAATGCATCTATTGCAGGCTTACCATAGTTGGCAACCAAATTTGCACAAAGGCTGTTCTGCATAATCGTACAAATCCACACTGTTTTCCCAGTACTGGGTTGTGGCTGGTAGGGTATCTGCTGCGTGAAACATATGCTGGAATAGTTGGGGGTTCATTCCACTGTGGCAACCCTTCTGATAAATAAAGGACTAAACCGAAGGAAAATAAACGAATGAATGAATGAAATCCACACTCTCCCACATACTCCCACAGACATTGTTTTTGGGAACATTGTTCATGGTAAATTTGAGTGTAATGCATATAAGTGAAACATTGAAAGCTATCCCAAAGTCTTCTCTATCTGCGTAATGCCCTCCACAGCAGCTGCATCATTTCAATCATTGGAGGAACCAGTGCTTGGCTTTTTACATAAACTATAAGTTTTGTCTGGAATAAAAGATAAAAGGTCATGAAGGATTAGCCGTCAAACATACTAAAAGAGTGTTTTAGTTTTCAGTATGTCACACCGTCCAACATAAATTGTCCCTGAAAGTACATTAACAATTCTTAAAAACATTTTCCCTTTAATTCAAGTGTTTGAAGAAAGCAATATGCTTGAAAGTGCATGATTTTTTGTCTCTAATTTACCAATTCGAAACAAATGTTGACCTGATTTCCCTCTTACAGTTTCACAAGTTTATGACAGTTTTAACATGGTGGCTCAGTTGTTAGCACTGTTGCCTCAAAGCAAGAAGATCGCTGGCTTGAGTCCCGGATGGGCCAGTTGGCATTTCTGCTATAAGTAAGCAAAACAAAACAAAACCAAAAAACATCCATTTTATTGTGTTTTACATGCAATGTCCAGGCCTGTTCAGGATTGAGATTGAAGAGAATGAATCTGAATTAACCTTCATGCCAAAATGTTCCTGTTCCTGGGAGTGCATGTTTGATTACATCATGTCTCGAGCAGCTAAATGTGGAGGAAAGAAGAATCCATTTTCATTCCAGCTGGGATCCGGCCATAGTTTAAACCAATGGGGTATTTTTACACATTAGTAATTATAACAGTACAGTAAACTATCCATTACCATAAATATGCTTTTTGTGCTGTCTACCAGACTGTCTGCCTTTAATTTTCCAGATTTTAGTATATTTTAATAACCTCAGATGACCATTAATACAGGCTATATAAATTAACCATATCCCTATGGCTGCACTGTATCCATGCCAACAGCAGCAATACAACACAGTTCCAATCGGCTTGTGGATGAATGCCAACAAAGGACGTGAGAATTTTTTTCAAAGAAAGATAAAGGGAAAATAAGAAAAATAATAATTTCAAACATTACTGTTTGCATAAACAATTGTCCTTTCCACTAGCCATTGAACTACACACTATAAATGATAAACAGCTGCTCGCTCAATAGTAAATTCAAAATCTGAATGATCAAACATCTATTCATATCAAAACTACATCTGGAGACAAAACTTATAAACACAAATGTAATGTAGACTGACAAGATATCAATACATTCCAACATCTGCTTCATAATCAGTTTGGGCATTTTACATATAAATTTTTGCATTTGGCAGACGATTGCATCCAAAGTGACAGCGTATTTCAGATATGCATTTTAATCAGTTTATGCACATCCTGGGAATCAAACCTTAATGTTGTTAGCAAAACTGTCAATCTCTGAAGAGGAATTTCATCCATAATTACAGCTTAAAATCTGCTGGAAGACTGCAAAGTGAAAGATCTAGCACTCTAGATTTCTACCTTGCACCGGATGGATATCATGACTGGCTTCAACTGTGAAAATGAGTCTGCCGTAAAAAAAAAATATGGCTACAGAAAATATAAAAAAGCAACACCTAAATTGAGTATAAAAATGCATACGAATAAGATACGGCACTCTCTAAATAGTCATTGGTAAATTTAGCAAACAAACAACAAAACAAAATATTTTAGCACAGATTATACCTCAAAACTACTGTCTAAATAATTAGCCTGAATATAACCATTTCATAGACCTTTTTCCACTGGGAGTGTCTTTTGTAAACGATGGTAAAAAAATATACCAGTTATTTTTTGCAAAAAAGAAAATAAAAATATATTAAACTTAAAGCTGTTTTACACTATAATTTTTAGAATGTATGAAAACCCCCTTTTCATCTTATACCCATGAACATCTTGTCAGGAACTATTTTTATTTGGTCTAATGAAAGACAGATACAAACATTATTTGGGAAGAGACACATCAAAGTTGTCACTGCAGGGCAGGTCGTATTTCTACACAGGGGCCCAGTAATGGGAGTAAGTGCTACTCATTTATGAGGTGATATTAACAAACATGTTTAAAAAGTCTCAAGGGCACACCAAGATAAAAGCAAGCAAGTCTCCCAGTGCTTCAATCATCATTTCATTCACAAAAGCAATACGGTTGAAAATGCATTTTCATATTTATGCAACTCTCAAAGTTAAATCTAATAAATGTAAGACAAAACTGTCAAGTTGCTCAAGACCATCAACAGAAGTCAACATTTCTGTCTCAAACAATATTTAATTAAAAAATGTTAAACTCTTGTGTGAATCCAAATATATATGACATTTTCTCTTCCATTAAACATTAAAGGGTGCATTTTGAATAATTTACTGCTTGTGAACTGATTCATTAAAAGAAAAGAAAGAAATCATCAAAAGAACACATCATCGCAACTGCCATCATAAACAGTCTAAGAAACATTAGGAAAGATATATGGCTTTTTACTTTTCTAATAGTTAACCCACTGTCAATCTAGGTAAACAGAATCCTTGTTTAACTTGATTAACATTTGACATTGCTCTTAAATTAGCAGAGGTTAAAGGAACACTCTACTTTTTTACAACTCCCCTAGAAAATAAGTTCTAAATCATCTCACACAAAAATGTCTCCATGGAAGCAAGATGTTCAGGCACTATTGAATATCATTACGTCTGCTGTAGCCATGGTACAGCAGCACCGATCCTTGATTATTACGCAGGAATGAGAGAATAGTTCCTAGCCCTATCAGCCTAGAAAATAACTAATTAAATTTTTCCCACACAATGTATCTAAATAAGAGTCTACCTTTAAATAGAGTCTACCTTAAAATATTAAAACTATTTAGTCATTCAATTCAATATTCTATGTCAGACCTGAAGATCAGCTGAATGGATTTAAAAATGGTAAAACTCTAGGGGAGTTAAAAAGTGGAGAGTTCCTTTGGGTATTTCATTGTGTATTCTTAAACTACCGTTTCACACTTTCCATTCCTAAACCTTTCTTGTTTGCGTATCAGCAGTGCCATTATCATCGACAAGACAAATGCACTGGTAACATGCTAATATAATAGTGCAGTGCATTCTCATATTATACTGTATATTGCCAGCTGTACAATTGAGTTTATCCAAAATGTACCTTACAATTAGAATGAAACCAACTGTCATGTTGGTGGCACGGTGGTTCAGTGGTTAGCACTGTCGCCTCGCAGCAAGTCACTGGTTCAAGACCTGGCTGGGTCAGAAGGCATTTGTGAATATGAACCAACCATTTGTGAATGAACCAACTGTCATGTTTTATGTCACCATTTGAAATTTTTCTCCTCAAACAGTGAAATATCCTGCTTATACAATGTTGTTTCCACTAAAGTCTTAAGCATGTGAATATGAGGCGAGCAACGGCATGTTGATTTCTAAGCATCTAGCCATAAGGTTCATTTTATAACCCGGGTAAAAAATTCAAACAATTCCAACCCCACTATCAAATTGAAAAAAATGTGAAACCTTGTTTTACCCAGGGTTATCCCTGATTTGATGGAAGGAATTACCCATAAAATTGTTCTTGTCATTTAAATTGGGCTTCCTCATCCTGAGTATTTTGGACATCAGAATGATAAAGAGGCTCTAAAAGTGCTGGAAGGTTGGAGGCGGTACAGTTGTAACAGGGACATGTGGGTCTGCTCTCCTGCACAGAGACGCAGCATGTAATTTAAAACCAAGCACAAGCTTGGGGGCTGCACTGAAGCTCTCTCTCTCTCTCTCTCTCACACACACACACACACACACACACACACACACACACACACACACACACACACACACACACACACACACAAACACACACACACACACACACACACACACACACATATGCTCGTGCTCATACACACACATACAGTCAGACCGAACTGCACGCTAAGTTCAGTCATTCAGCGCTGCAAAAAGTTCATGACAGGACAAAAAGCTCAGCTAACAGGACATATCCAGATTGGATGAGATTTCGGATGCATTCCCCTGTGTACAGGTAATTGATGGCTTACATTAAACTTGTCCAAATTTGCATGCCTGTATGTTTAGCCTTTCTCTCAGTGCCAGTGCAGATGGACCTACAGTATGTCTGCTCTCTTGAATGGACTGCAGTTTTGTAACAGAGAGCTTGATTTTGGCTGGGACTTGGGCATTGACTGAAGTCAGTTTGTATGAAAATTCTGTTTAGCAATTGTGTCAAGATGCACCGTCCAATTCCACATGCTTGTTCCAAAAAGTAATACTGGGTCAAAAAAAGTCAAAAATGCATGTTTGTGGTTGTTCAAGTATTGATTTTCGTCCAGAGTCCAGAGGTTCCTTTGTGTAAATATACTCAGTAGGTTTTTCATTTAAAAAGAGAAATTTGATCATTACATCATTAAAGGTGAGTTCAGGAAAACTTTTTATTAACAAAGCATGAAAAAACGACATGACATATATCAATTCAACTACCCCCCACCCCCATCCCCTGCGGTCTTGTTAAACTGGGGTGTCCAATGAATAGAAGTTAACAGAAAAACAAATAACAAAAGTACAGTATCAAGAATGAGAGGAAAACTCTTTGATAGAAGTAAAAAAATGACTCTTTTCCTCCCCGGGCAGGAAGTTCAAATGGTTTTAATTAAGCACTGCTGGCCATGTAATCGTGTTCACTCACAGACACGTTGTGAGGAAGGGTGGTGAATTCTCTCTCTCTCAAGGTTTCTAACCTGAAAAACTTTTCTTTGGACCTGAACTAATCAGGAGCATTTATTTTTAAACACACAGGGTGACCTAGAATATGGGTGGCATGGGAAATTAAAAAAAGGAAAGGAGATGAAAAGAAAATACACACTCCACCTCTGATGTTGGACAGTGAACAGTGCCTGCGTTCTGCTCCATTTCCCACTGACGTTTTCCATCTCTTGCTTCTCCTTTCTTTCTATTATTGAGGTAAACCAATGCCATGGTGGCAACCAGGGTCTCACACAAGGCTTGCTTTATGCTGGACCATTCACCTAAAACGCTGACTCCTGTAAATATCTGCTTCATTAGAAGATCTCCAAGCCAGCTTTTTGCACAGCAGGCTTCTGTTATAACTGGAGTTAGCATGCATTTTTATCATCAAATTTTGGAAGCTAATGGTCATTGCATTATGGTACCGTATTATAATTTTGTCTTGTGTTGCATTCATTCATTCATTTTCATTTCGGCTTAGTCCCTTTATTAATCTGGGGTCGCCACAGCGGAATGAACCGCCAACTTATCCAGCATATGTTTTAGGCAGTGGATGCCCTTCCAGCTGCAACCCATCACTGGGAAACATCCACACACACCCATTCACACACATACACTACGGACATTTTAGCCTACCCAATTCACCTATACCGCATGTCTTTGGACTTGTGGGGGAAACCGGAGCACCCGGAGGAAACCCACGGGGAGAACATGCAAACTCCACACAGAAACGCCAACTGACCCAGCCGAGGCTTGAACCAGCGACCTTCTTGCTGTGAGGCGAACGTGCTATCCACTGCGCCACCGTGAGGCCCTAATTATATTATAAATATAATTAAATTATTTTGTGTTCGTTACATAAATGCTATTTCTTCATAATTGTAACCTTTTTTATTGACATTACATTCCTCTCTACAACTAAAAACGCAAATATGACAATATGCAAACTCACATTTTGTATAATCTATACCTTTCATTCCATATAAATGAAATTCTACAGCTTTTAGTTTGTTACAAGTATAAAAGCACAGTATTTTGCAGGGGGACCTGCATAAAAAAAAACACTGGGAAATGCACCTTTGTACAGCATTGCATCGCATCTAAATTGGCGATTAAAAAAAGATTTTAGAAAATACAACCCTAAATCAGAAAAAGTTGGGACATTATGGAAAACACAAATAAAAAAGAAAGAAGTGATTTCTAAATTTACTTTGACTTTCATTGCAGACAATATGAATACAAAATATTTCATGTTTTGTCTGGTCAACTTAATTTCATTAAATATACATCCTTTTCTGTCTTACTGATTTTCACTGATATCAGCCAGTTTGAATGAACAACGAGTGCTAGTGTTGTGAATGGTTACACAACAGTCTTTTTTTCAGGCTGGTGGCAGAGTGAGTACAGTACAGCATCATAGTTTAATAATTGCACTGGCCTTCCAGCTCACCCCGTTACTTCTGTTGGTGAATTAAAGGCGTGCTCAAAATAGCAATCTGTTGTCTCATAGTCATAACAGATTGTGAAAGTATCTGTTAGCGTTCCTATTCATCTTAATTGACACGTTTGACGACTCAAAACAAACAGAGCAATGTTTTGAGAGTGCTAGAGAGCCACAGTCTTTATGCTTTTGAGGAAGTCAATCAACCAATGGATTACATAGCACAGTAAAAATGGGAGCACAGCACACAGCACTGCAAGTCTAAGAGCCAAGTCTATGGGAGGGTATTATAACCCTGATACATAGGCAAACAGAGAGAAGAAAACATCAAGGAAATGAAGAGCACTTATTTGTCATTGTTATTATGTAGTAATAAAACATTTAAAATGTCTCTCCACAAAGCAAATATTGACTTAGCAGGGCGTGAGCTCATGAAAGGGATTAGGCCAAAAATAAGGTTGTAGTTCATTCTGTTTTTATGAAAACACTGGGGAAATCATTCATCCAAATGCATTAGATCATTTTCAATTGTAATTAAAACAGTACGCAGTCATGATCCTTGACATACAGTAATTAATTTTAAGAGATTTTCCTACTCTAAGGACCTATTTATGACAGACTATTAAATTGCTGAACTTTAATGCATAGCCAAGGTGAAGATTATGCCATGATGTCAGGGGCCTGTACCATGAAGCTGGATTAGCTGAATAGTCAGTCGTTTCAGTATAGTTTGCACCAATCTTGGGTTTAAGGCAACATGAAATCAGCATGTTTAATTACTCTTTGTTGACATGGTATTAAAGAGCAGCTGAGCTGAGCTACCTTCATGTACCTAAAATCCAGAGTTAGTGGAAACTAAACTGAAACTTAGCTGGTAGGCCAGCTAATCTTGCTTTATGGTACAGGCCCCAGGTGTGCATTTATTTCAGTAATTTAATGCCTATTCTAACCTAAATTATATCATGGCTACATTGCCTATAGAATGTGTTCATCTTCATATTTTTCAAGAGTTTTCATTACTATAATGATTCTGTATCTAAGGGTATATTTACACTACACAGTTTTAAAATAATTATGTTAGTTCATTTATATGTTTTGGGGCCTGAAAACGAAAAACTAATCTTTTAAATGAATAGTTCATATAAAACAAAAAATTCTGAAAATAGCTACTCATCCTCAAAATGTTTCAAACCTTTGAAAACTTTGTTCATCTTTGAAACACAAATAAAATATTCAACCCAGGCTCATTCTGAAAATGTACCTGTGGATACATTTCTGGAGACCGCGAAATACGTCCCGGGAGGTATGTTTTTTTTGCAGTTTTTGTTTTCTCGAATCCACCAGAGGCCGCTGTGTACGCTTTTTTAGATCTCAAATTTCTCTCGCGAGTGCCATTCGCGCCTGCCGTTCTCGCATTAACCCACCAGAGGCTGCTGTTGACTGACTGTTTGACTGACTGAACGTCTGACTAACCGATTGACTGACCCACCCTCCTCCTTCCCTCAACCCAACCAATTTTATTGATTGACCCGCCCACCCACTTACCTAAACCCAACCAACAATTTTCAAAAGCAATCCAGGAAAAAGAAACGCCCTTATCTGATTTTTACCACGTTTTCAGATTTTTACCACATTCTCACCCTGTTGTTTACTTGTTTATTTTATTTTTTGTATTCTGTTTTTGTCTTACCTGCTTTCTAGAACTGTTCTTCACTGGACTCAAACCCCGTCATCGTGGTCAACTCCTCTCTGCGTCTCAAGTCCACCGACGCACATGGCGAGCTAACGGAACAAACTGGTTACAGCGGGAAAGCCATCCATACGGAGGTAAGCGGTCAGCTGGTACACGCGAAAAGTAAAGGCGTCATATCGCCCCGTAGCGTTCGTTTAAAAAAATGAAATGCAGCCCATATAATTCGCAATCTCCAGAAACTTGCATAGGGCTACGTTTTCAGAATGAGCCTGTGTTGAAAATATTTGGGATAAAATCCGAAAGCTCTCTGATTTTCCATAGAAAGCAATGGTCCTGATTAAAAAAAAACATCTTCAAAACAGTTCATGTGTTCAGTGATTGTTCAGTGAAACAATCAGAATGTTATCCAGCTACAAGAATACTTTACTTTACAACAATACAAAAATAATGACTTAATTCAACAGTTTCTTCTCTTCAGTGTCAGTATAGGGTGCTACTTCCTGTGTTTGAAAGTAATCATAGAAGCATCTGAGGTATAAGTCAGCAGCGTGACAGAGTGCAGCTCTTATGAACACACGTCCTATTCAGACACAGAGGAGAAGAAATTGTTGAATAACAATCGTAATTTTCATTTTATTATGTGTGCACAAAAGTATTCTTGTAGCTTGATAATATTCCAGTTGTACCACTGAAGACATATGGTCTGTTTTGTAGAGATTCTTTTTCATGGATTTTGAACAAGGCAGGACTATTGCTATCTATATGGAGGATCGGGGAGCTTTCGAATTTCATTTAAAATATCTTAATTTGTGATTCAAAGACAATTGAAGCTCCCAGGGGTTTGGAACAATCTGAGGGTGAAGAATTAATGCACTTATTTTTTGGGTGAACTAACTGTTACCCCATTTTTTGAATTAAAAATTATATATGATATATGCATATTATATGCATATTTTTACAATGATACTGTTGATTTTTGTGTAAACTACAAAAAAACTGGATTTTATAAAAATGTGTATGTGTATTATATGTTCAGTCTGCAAGAATACTTAACAACCTAGAAAACAAAGGCAGATACTAGAGCCAGATGTGCTTCAGCAACTACTTTTGTATATTTGTAGTAGCTGTTGCAGATATGTGTTAAATGTGTCATCATATACAGCACTGTTATTAATTTGGAAAGAAAGTGACAAAAGTAACATTGAATTGTAATGTGGTCAATGTGGTACTTTTTTATAGTTTAAGTTTAACTTGCACTGGTTTTACATGAATTAACTGCCAGACAAAGGTTCTTTTCACTTGTGTGTGCATTCTTGGTTGTTTAGGTATTAACATTTTGTTTGCCTTTTCTCAGGGACTGTAGCGGTGCCTCCTCACCCTGATTAAACAAGCTCTCGGTTTATTGAGATTGTGCTGAGACTCCACTTGACTGGTTAATCCAGCTGTTGCTTTTTGCCATGCGGCTGCTCTGCGGTCTGCTGCTGCTGTGCCTGGTAGTCTGGGCAGCCGAGGCACGGAAGGGTGGAAGGGCGCGTCGAGTACGGAGTCGAGACCATATCACCAAGCGGTTTGCTGCAGACTGCAAGGAAAGTTTAGTCAATGGGGAAAAGTTCTTTGACTGCCAAGACCGCCACTTGACAGCTGTACTACTAGGTTGGCCGGAGGATATTCACCACCTTCTGCTGGCACGCAATAGGATTCAGGTGCTGCGAGACAATACCTTCAGTAACTTCCGAAACCTAAAAAGCCTGGATCTGCAGCAGAATGAAATTTCCCGCATTGACGAGGGAGCATTTGATGGCCTGAGCAAACTCACCACTTTATTGCTGCAGCACAACCGTCTACAGGTGGCGAGCGAAGGCATGCTGATCCCAATGCCACAGCTCAAGTACTTGCGGCTCCACGATAATCCCTGGAGGTGTGACTGCCAGCTGGACAGCGTGGTCAGGTTCATACAAGTGCCCAGTAATCGTAACATTGGCAATTACGCCCGGTGTGCAGAGCCCAGGGAATTCTCAGGGAGGCAACTGAAGAAGCTGGATGCAGAGATGCTTTGCTCCCCTGAGCAGGGGAAAGAATCAATCCTGGATCCAGAGAATCAGCAACTACCAGCTCCCCAAAAAAAGTCTGACGCAACCTCTCTATGCCACACCTACATGCATCCTGTACCCCGCATGGACTGCAGGAACCGAGGTGAGAAAGTAATTGCTCTCTATTGTCAGTTTTCTCTTGTAGGGGAGTGAAATAATTTTTTGATTGTGATGTGACAGAACATAATGCTTGTTTAGGAAAATCCAATCATACACAACTAATTTGGCAAAACCACTGTGACCAAAATGGTGCATACAGTGTTTTCTGTTTATGCTGTGATGTTGAAAGTGTTTAAAAATAGGGGGTTTACAAGACAGAGTGACTATATTTGCCTGCGAGTTGTGTTAGCTCATTGATCTATCATGAACAATTAGCTCTACCCAAATGAATTTGTTGGCTGAAAGAGCTTATAATGGTTACTCTGTAGTGAAAATAAAACAATTTTTTTAAAAGAATATTAGACCTCACTAAACCTCACTCTCATGCTCAGTTTATTTAATTTAATTATTTTTCAATTATTTACATAGTTGTTTCATAAAACATAAATATGGAAAGATTTGTAAAACAGGCAGGCAAATGAAAAGCAATTAAACAATTAAGCCTGACACAAAAACGAAGGGGTTTTGTTTGAAAATGTGTGGTTTCTTTCAAGCAAATTTAAACTTTTCAAATAGGGTTATGGTAAAATGTAACATATTCCACAATAAACACTAGCAATGAGTAATGCTTTCCTCGGATCCCTAGAAACTCCTTTTTAATCATTTACAGTATTTATTTACAGTTCTTTTGGCACACAAAATGTTTTTGGAGCTTCGTATGATTATAGTTGAAATACTGAAGTCATATGCAATGTTTTGACAATGTTATTGGTATTTTTCTGGACTTTGAACATTGCTGTCTATGGAGGATGAGGGACCTCACAGATTTCATCTAAAATATCCTAATTTGTGTTCTGAAGATGAATGAAGCTCTCGGGGGATTGAATGAGGAAGATTAATTAATAACTACATTTAAATTTTGGGTGAACTAATTCAGAAACAAACTAAGACATACTGTAACACTGAAGAAAAATGACAAATTTGTCAACTTTATCTATCAATGTACATGTGATTTATTATTGATTTCTGAAGAGACATTTCTGAAACATTAATCATTTCTGCTGACTCAGCATGTGGTGAAATTCTCTAATTCACAGCAGAGTGGAACAAACGTCTGGTAACATGAAATATAAGATGCAGAGAACTAGCGGAAAGAAAATGAGTATCTTTCCAGTTTCAACATCTGGAGACCCTTCTCTAGGGACACATTAATGCCATATTCAGACTGTTATCAAGACACCGTAACTTTTCTGAATCTTAAATCTCTGTATTATATTTCAAAAGTTTATGCAAAACTAAAGCAACGCTCAAATAAGATCTGTGACTATGTCTTTCAAAGGCTCATTCATCTTCCAAGAGCTTAAAGGAAATACCACATTGCTATGGCAATGCATGTGAATCTCCATGGGAACTCGAGGACATTGCTGGTCTGTGTTTAATGCATGTCTTATAGAGTTTTGGGGAAGAATTTGGGACAAGAGGGGGCTTTAATGAAGAGCTGGCTGGAAGATATGATAAAGAAAGCATCTCTCAGATTTCACTCATAAAAAGAGACATTATTCTGTGAAAGAGCTCTTTTGCAAAAAACGTTTTCTGGTCCCACTTTATATTAAGTGGCCTTAACTAATACTAACTTAGAATTACACATTAGTTAACCCATCAGTAGAATTTGGTTATTTTCCCAGGGAGTCCATCTCAAGCATATTGCTCATTGCTGAAAATATTGCCAAAACGGCAATAATTAGCAGATTATTTTTTTTAATTCATATACTGAACACTAACAGTGCATATTTCTGTTAAAAATGTATCTGTAAAAACTATAAATATACATTATATACATTATAAATATACATTTAAAAAACACATTTTCAGCACATGATTCTTGAGTTCTCTCCATCTTGTAAGGTTCCTTATTTTGAAAAATGAGCTAAATGTGTTTTGACAACCATAACAAGACTGAATGCAGTCAAGCCAAAAACAGTCATGAGGGTTAGATGAGGCAAGCAAAACGCGCATGATACAAAACAGTCAATGTGAATTAAATGAAGTCAGATAGGTTTTGAAGTCAGTGGGATTTGGACCTCTTCAGAAATAGTGAGTCAGCAGTCTGGAGCTGAGGGGGGCATTCTGAAACACTCCACCAAAGAAAAAAAGTCACACTTTTATACATTACATCATCTGTTCTGGGACCTAAGGGATAACTGGAAATTTCTTTTGTCAGCATTAATTGCAGAAAGCCCATACAGGAATGTTGTGGCAAGAGCAGAAGACTGAAAGCCAAGTATTGGTGATCTCAGCTTCTGGGAAGGTTTTTCCCTGAATTAGTTAGTCACAAGAATAACAGCAGGATCATTTTTTTGGAGACAATTTAGTCTCCAGGTCCCCGAGACACAGTCAAATAGTGTAAAATCGACTCTAGGAGTAGCTGTGGATAAAATCTTTGTTTATATAGATTGTAGAACGTAAAATATAAGCGAAATCTCTTGCTGAAGGCGCTCTAGGGTTTAAAACAGGTGCTCTGGCAGGTCTAAGCAGGAAGTGCAGCTGTATCTGTTCTGCATGCTGCATTGATTTTGCACGTCAAGTGCAAGCGATAACATTTCCGAATATAACACAGACAGTGATGCCTCACAGAGTTTTGAGTGTTGCCACAAAACGTGTGCCATGTGTACGACTTTAATAGCTCTCTCCGTGGTGATATAAATAAATATGGCCAGGCATGGTTTGCTGGAGCCCGCTAAAGTGTTGCTTTCGAGTGCCCAGAATCTTCCAAAATAAATAGTGCTCCCATCGCAACGATTACTGTCACACATGCTTTGCGTACAATTTAAGATTCATATACAGATACTACTTAGTTTGAATACCATCATCAGTACAGTAAGTGTCTGAGAAAATGACGTTAAAAGACCACCAACGAGGCAGGCAACTGTTCAGAACTTTCAACAATTGTCATGACAGATGTTTCCATGTATGGTTAGCCTGCTGGAAATCATTTGGAAATATAGAAAGCTCATCAAAGTGCTTTGTAAGCACATGGGGAATTTTGTACAACACAATATTCCTTTGAGAATCAAAGAGTGAAACAGCGTTTGTTGCTAAATGCACTGTCAATCAGTCAATCACCATGCAAATTATGAAAGAGCTGTTTTCAAAGGCCTACGTAATTACAGTGATTCGACTCTCTCTTCCACAGATCTTAAAACTGTGCCGGCTGACATCCCGCTGGATATTGTGAAATTGGATTTATCCAGAAACAACATCAAGCAACTGAGACAGAGGGAGTTTGTCAATGTTAAAGAACTTAAGCTCTTGAACCTGAGTGGAAACAGTCTGGAAAGCATCGACACAGGTGAGTGGAGGGCTTTTTAAAGTTAAAAGAATAAAGAAGATGCAGATGCAAAAAGTGCAGGAAACATTTGGTCGCATAGTATGTCTGCTAGAAAATCCATTGTATGTCAATTAGAAAACATTAACTTTCCACTAGACTCCGAAAAATCCACATTTGCCTTATGTACTCCCATATGAAAAAATACTATAGTAATTTAAAGTAAGTACTTGCTTTTGAATATAATATACAATGTAAAACCTAACAGTGAAAATCACTAAATGAAATAGGTTAGTTAAACATAATTTTAAAAAAATTATGGCAACTCATAAACTGATTATATTAAGCAGAACTAAGTTAGAGTTATGAATTAAATAATATTTTTGTGTTAACTCTAATGCTAGAAGCAACACTAAACCATTTGAATAATTATTTGAACTAAATTTGTTCTATTAACTGAACTGAACCGATTTAATTTAATACTAAATGTTTGATGATATTAACTCAAAAATAATGTATTTGACTCACAGGTTATACACTCAAAAAAATACTTTTGCTGCTTGTTTAAATTACTTATTTAAAAAAGCGATTTTACAAGTAATTACTTATAAAACAATACAATTGCTAAGTTTTTTGGGGGGACAGCTTAATTGTTTTATGTTCAATCCACTTAAATTTGTAAAAATGATTAAGTTAACTTAATAAAATTGTGTTGGGACAACATAAAGGAATTGTGTGGAATTTTGTATAGTGTAGGTACTATATTCATTCATTTTCATTTCGGCTTGCATTCCCTTTATTAATCTGGGGTCGCCACAGCGGAATGAACCGCCAACTTATCCAGCATATGTTTTACGCAGCGGATGCCCTTCCAGCTGCAACCCATCTCTGGGAAACATCCATACACACCCATTCACACTCATACACTACAGACAATTTAGCTTACCCAATTCACCTATACCGCATGTCTTTGGACTTGTGGGGGAAACCGGAGCACCCGGAGGAAACCCACGCCAACACGGGGAGAACATGCAAACTCCACACAGAAACGCCAACTGACCCAGCCGAGGCTCAAACCAGTGACCTTCTTGGTGTGAGGCGAACGTGCTATCCACTGCGCCACTGTGAGGCCCACGTAGGTACTATATATGTTTTTTAAATGTTCAAAATGGTATAAGAACACTACTATAAACAACTATAGTAGTTAATTTTTTCATGAGGACTGCATTAACTGCAATGAAGGAATTAATGCTGGCTTCTACAAGTAAAAGGGCTTCAGAGTCCCGCAATCATTCTTCAAATGAATACAATTGTGAGGGTTTTGGGGGAAAGTAAAGAAGTCATGAGGAAAAATCAAAGGGTGCCTCAACTATGCAGCACAACTATTAACATTTGTTATTGTGGAGAAAGCAATAAAGATCAGCATGTTAATTAATGTTAAAGCATGTAGCCTTTCAAGCAATTAAAGCAAACAGAGCAGGGGGTTCACTGAATACAATTACTTGTAAACATTTCTAGGCAATTTCTCGCTGAGCAGACGCATTTAGCAGCTTTTGGAATCCTGTAATCTTTCTTTCATGAAATACAAAAGAACTTTACAGCCTGTTTTCAACAAGTAGAATCTCTTGAGATGATGTATAATTTGAATAGACATTTGCTAATGATCTTAATGATGGCTATTATAAAGGTTTACCCAGACAGTATAACTATGAATGTTTACTAACTATGATCTGTTTTCATTTAATTTTATTTCCAGAGTCTGTCAGATCTGTACACTCCACTATGTTTGGTTATTCAAATCCATTTAAAATTTCCTCAAAGTAATTTTAAATGACATATGTTTAATCAACTGACCACTGTATTGCCATGCCTGCATTTTTTTTTTTTTTTTACAATTAAGTCCCAAAAAGCTTCCGCAAACGTTTGTTGCTATACACAGAACTGACATTATAGTCTTTCTCTCACCATAGAGAGAAATACAAACAAAAACTGAGTACTTGCTGCTGTTGCTATAATTATAAGACACTTAAGCCTTTCTAAACTGCCTTAAAAAATCCACTTAATCGCAGTCAGTTGGGCTCTGATGAACAGACCAGCAGGGTGGGTCGACTAATGGTTCTCTAGAGAGGGACGATAACACTGGCTCAGGAGCCACAGTCTTCCTTCTGTTGACTTCATTAGACAGCTCAGAAAGCAGACTGCATTTACTTTAGTGTTAAAGATATATAATACTTTTTTTTGTCATATATTCTAATTGAAGAACTTAAAGGCACAGTATGAACGTTTTGCCACTAGAGAGCAGGTATTCAACAAAAAATATGTAGTTTGATGATGCCATAACTGAGTGTGGAATCATGGGAGTTGTTGTCTGCGATACATCCTATGGGCAGGGGCGAGCTAAGCGGGGGTAAGTTAGGATGATTCTAAGGGCCCGCACACTTTTGGGGCCCCCAGAGATACTAACCCAACCTCCTCCAGTTTCCTTCCAGAATATTTATATCAAATAAAAATCAAATAGCTTAATTAATTTTGTTTGATACGACATTATTTTTATGATTAACCAGGGTTTTTAGGCTTTCATAATAAATGATCATTGATCACGTGAGCTCAAGCATGCTTGCTTTGTGTTTAAGAAACAATGAAATCATCTTTTGTGCGAAATTACATCTGATTATCATTTACAGTGATTGTATCTCTTCTTAAGAGTTAGGTTGATTCACATTAATTTATTATTTTTATTTCTTGATATACATTTTGCCATGACAATTTTGAGCGAATAATAGAAAATAGAAATGTCTCATATTTGATTAAAAAATGTCATCATTTGTTCTGAAGATGGGTTTGAAATTACTTGAGTTAAATGACTTTTAAACAACGTACTGTACAAGTGTTGTTGACAGCATGAAAAAGAGAGAGAGACAAAAATATAAACATGAATGAGTGAAATATAACTTTATTTTATTTCTAAAAATACATTACTAGAAATCTGTATAGCGTAGTGTTTTGTATTGTAAGTTTACATATATTTGGTAAAATAAAACATGAAGTCAATACAGATTAATTTGTTCTTTGTCTTAAGGCCCTCTGTGTATTTATTGTTCTGTTTTTTTGTTTTTTCTCCTGTTTCGGTAGCTGCCTTTACAGGCCTGTTGTACTTGGGAGAACTGGATCTGTCCAACAACAGCTTGCGATATTTTCAATATGGTGTTTTGGAGGACCTGTACTTCCTGAAGAGGCTGTCTTTAGGGGACAACCCCTGGATTTGTGATTACAACATCCATTACTTGATCTACTGGCTCAAACATCACCCTGGTGTATCCCACACAGGTCTAGTGTGCAGTGAACCAGAAGAATTTCGTGGTTGGCCAGTGGAAAACTATGTGAAGACATACAATGCTGAATGTCCTAAAGACAAGCAGCTGGGCCACCTTCCTGACACTGACCTGGCGGGCAACACACCTCTTGAGCTCACTGCTGAGATAGACGAAGAGGAGGTTACAGACTTGGGGCCCAGACATTACACAGGGCACAAGAAATTTGAGATCATCCGTCTGAATTAAACTGTGATGCTACTGGGAACATTTTTTTTCTTTTTTTTTTAAATCCTGTTGTGAAAAAATTGTTTTCCCAGCAAAATTCAGACTACCTGAAAGGTGAAAGTTTAACATGCTGTCACGATTTCAGATTCTTTCAGTTCAATCAGAACAGCTGATGTTTACGTATTGTGTTTTTTATGAGTACATTTTTTAAATTGAATCATGATAAATAAAAGTACATTTTGATTTTTTTTAGTTCATTGATGAGTCTGATGTTTGTCTATCACATAAGTATGCACACAATCACAGATGTGTAATAGTTAAGCTGAAAACAAATTTCTGTTTCCACAACATTAGTGTTTCTGAAATTTGATTTTAGTATGTTTGGGACCTCAAATATAACAACAAGTACATGTAGAAAGTGAATTTCATGAACACATTTACACTGAGACAACAACGATCCTTTTTATAAAAAATTTACTTTGAAACCAGTTTTCTAAAGTTTTAATTTTAGGGCCCCCAATATAGTATTGTTTTAAGAATTAATGAAATATATAAAGTGTTCTGTAATAGATTAAACGGACTGTCATGTAAATTAAGCTACATGCAACAATATTATTAACAGGGTCATGAACTGGCATTTTATTCCTTATACTTTTGTCTGATGTCCACTTATGAAATTTGTATGATTACTTTTTCTTCTGCTTTTATTGCCTGCTTTAACAGGGGTTGCCACAGCAGAATTTCATTTGCCATTTGCATGGCTATTACTTTTAAAAACTTCCAAATCAATAAGTAATATTTTCTACCCAGAGTTTGAGTTTGTCTTAAGAAACATGATGTTGTTATATTGTTCCTTTTAAAGAAGCGCAGCACATAAAATAATTGTGTTTAAGCTGCTACTATTTGCACAAATAAACCCCTGAAAAGATATGCCATTTAAATGGGTCAGAGATATCAATTCTGGTTTTAATTTATTCCATGTGCTGATTAACAAGAAAGCGATCTCTGTTCAGTTCTCTTCAGAAATAATAAAAAAGTAGGCTCTGTAATTAATAATAAATGTTAAAAATGAGAATAAAATAAATATTATTAAATATGTTATTATAATTTTTAAATAAATGTATATATTTTCTGAAAAGCAACCACATAGAACTTACATGCTCATTTGTAGCCAAAAACAAATCTTGCACAAAGAGAAACATGTACAGTCTAAAAATTGAAGACATGTATTTCCACAGAAAGTTAGTCATGTGATGTATATGTCTAAAGAGAACATTGACTGTGGGTGACTGAAACATTAGAAAAGCATTTTTTCAGAGGGGGAAGGGTAAGCATAGCACCACAGATTCTCTCTAGGGCTGTTTTTTTTTTTTTTTTCGCCCTGTCTGAAAAGAAACAGATGCGAGAAGATTACGGAGTTGCAGTTTCTGTCACTGCTTTGAGAGAATGCATGACTGAAATATGTGGGGAAAATAATCTGCAGTTCAGGTTGAGGGCCATATGGGGACTCTATGCATTTGAGTGAAAACATGGCAAAGAATCAAAGTAAATAAATGGCTGTAGAGCTCATCTTTTGAATTTACTAATTGTTCTCAGCGGCACAGATGTTTTCAGCATTTCGGTGGCGTGATTCTGCTTAACTTTCCACTCTTTGGAGAACTGTTGTCTTTTAATTTCCATGTTTGTCCTGGTTTGTTCAATTTAATCTTCAGATTCAAAATTTATAACTAGACCTATAAAGGCATAAATGCAGTTGTTCTACATGGAAAGCAAATGACGGGTTTCAGTGATAAATACCCTGAGTAAGTGAAAACTGAGGCGCTGGTTAAGCTCTCAGTGGGAGTGAATACTTGCCATCATACCATGACCCACGATGCAAAGTAGAAAATGAGAGCAGCAAGTGCTGTTACATTTTCCACAGAGGCTTACTGGGAAATGGAAAGCTTAATCACACAATGATGGGAAACAATAAAAATGGGGAAAAGTCAACACTGTGCATTAAAAGACGTGATTGAAAGATTAATCTTAACATTAGAGTTATTGTGCTATACATGTATGAGCACCCGGAGGGGCTCGAACCAGTGACCTTCTTGCTGTGAGGCGACAGTGCTAACCACTGAGCCACTGTGCCGCCTCCACATTTATATTACATTTGCAAAATTATGCATTTATTCAAAGTGACTCTAAAAAGATTTAAATAATGGCAATTCACAAATCTACTTCGGCTTCAACTTCTAAATTTTAGGATCTATTCTGCTGTGACATTTTTATCAAGTCATGAAATCTGATTCATTTGTTCAGACCAGTCTATGGTTCAGAGAGTGTAGACAATATCTTTTATATCAACATGGTTACCATTTAAATCACGTAAGCATGAGTACAATGCCAAGATACTTTGCCTCCCAATTCGTGTTCATTTAAATATAATACTCAAAAATATAATACAACCCAGAAATATTGTGCTTCAAATATCCAGATTTTGCATTTAATTAACCAAACAATCAATTGTGACATATTCAACTCTTCTTAAGGAGCTTCAAATGCATGTTTAATTAATTTGGAACACATTGAATACCATTCCAGATTCCAGAAAAAATACACTTGAAATGTTTAGTGATAAAATAAATCTCTTCAATTCTTAATATATCGAATTTATCTTCAGTTTGAACAATCAGCATCACTAGCTTTACTTCTTTGTGGACCTGAATAAAATACTCAAGTTAAAAAAAAAAAAAAACCACTGTCTCTCTCTCTTTACTCGCACATAATATATATGTGGGAAAACAGCAGCTATTTCAGGAGCAGTTTAATCTCATGTCCTTTTAAAGATAAAGTATTACCAAAAGCTATAAATAACTTTCATAACAGCATGAGGGCTGGTGTGTGCCCAAAGATATCAAGAGGTTCAGGGATTGTAATGCCAAAATAAAAACACCCCTGCCAATCTCAACACATCATTTTATAAACTGTGTACTGAAGGCATAGCTGAAGGGATGATAACTACTCTTGAGATCTCAAAGAAGAAACCTCAACAAATGCTGATCGCAGGCATTGACAAACTGAGTTTTTACTGTTGTTATTTATTGTGTCCTGAAGTTAATATCATCCTGCACAATTCCAATACTTACAACCTTAAAGTTGTCTGCATTAATGAAAATGTCTGCCTGGAAACCCAGACCAAGAAGCCTGTCACATTACTGTTATACCAATAAAGAAAACTACATATCTGAATGTATGAATTCATATACTGTTCATTTTCGCCCCCCTTTGGCAAAATAGCGCTAATGCAAATAAAACAAATTTCACTGTTCATCCAGAAAGAAGACTGACATTTACTTATTACACATCGTCACGTTGATTCAAACTCACATGCCTTCATTTCTTCGCAGATTTTTTTTTTATTAAAATAAATGGTCAGTAAATGATCCCTGGTTGTTAAATCCTCCAAAAATGGTAGTTTAAAATGAGTTAATGTGGCTGATAAGATATTTTGTTCTCGTTATAATCATAATGTTAAAATATATTCTAAGTATTACCATTTAATAACAGTTAACTTTTATTAAATTTGTATTTGAAATTTGAATTTCAATTTAAAGCTGAATAAAACATAATATTTCGGAATATGATGTATGCTCTATCTATCTATCTATCTATCTATCTATCTATCTATCTATCTATCT
>CAIGQW010000596.1:5577941-5590008 GCA_903798125.1 Danio choprae
TATCTATCTATCTATCTATCTATCTATCTATCTATCTATCTATCTATAAAAACAATTGTTAATCAGCTTTAATTTTTTAATCCATACATTCGAATGTATCCTACTTATTTATTGATACAAAAAATATTTATAAATAAAGTAACTATTATACATTTCATCGTGATTTACATAAGCAATCAAATGTAATTTAATTCTGTGTAACAACAGTATAAAGAAAAGAAAATTATTAGGCATATTTAGAACGAGAATTACAATTATTACAATCTAAGTTGCTTACAATCAAAGTTGCTCAATGAAGAAAAACTGATTGTCTAAATAGATCTGTATTATTTGCCACTATTTTCCAGATTACTAGCTACTACCCAAAATAATAAAACTAAGTATGATTCATATAGACTGTAAAAAAATAATTACTTACTGTTGTTTATTAGTTACACGTATTTTTAATTTTTATTTAAATATTTTTCGCTAAAGGACGACGAACATTTGGAAATTTCACATTTTGACGATATTTGTTATTTGAAACATTAATATAGACCCTTAATTTACATATAATATATTCTGCATGTATATCAAATCACTTCTGTAAATTCAATTTGATACGGGCAACAAAAGATATCGTAAACCCGTTTATAAAACACAGGTCTTTTATTTTGAAAGGCGACTCTGGCCGCCATCATCAAAACGTAATAGTGCGTCGCTGTCAGTCAGTGTTGGATCAGGTAACTTACAACAGCTGATCAAATTATTTACTTTTTTCTTGTAATGCACAACTATATTCCGATGTTTTGTTCAATTCTGAGCGCATGCAGTGTGTTGCGTTCAGCGGAGGTGTTTATTTACGAAATAAGTACATTGTGCATTATCAAGAACTGTTTGCATGACACTCCAAGTTTAAACTCTTTATGCAATGACTTCGACTCGCAGCCAGCACGAAATACATTATCTTAAGCTGTTTAAAATGCACGAGTTCTGCTTCCCCAGTGGCTCAGTTGCTTTGACAACATGGGCAGCCGTTATGTGTTTATGCTGGAGTGGGTCTGTATCTACAACACAGAGTAAATCACTGGAGACCAGCCTGAGCTTCACTTCTAATCACTTGAGAGCAGAGGAGCAAATAAGGACTCTTGTGTTGCACATGTAGTGATTAGATGATTTGTTCTTGGTCTTACAAGTGATTTAAAACAGTCAGTCTTGATGAGATGTGGCTACATCACTTTACTTTGGTTGGCTGGAGTGGAGTCATTTGTGCTGATTGAGATCTTTGTCCTTTTTTTTTTTTTTTTTTTTTTTTAAAGATCTCTTAAGGTTTTAGTGGTTTCAGAGGGAGGTATAAAATCTTTTGCCTTTGTTCCCCTACTCTTTTTCTTTTCTCTCTGCTGTGGATCAGATGAACCCTCCAGCTTTAGGGCATGCGTCTGCCCTGTTCCCCAACTTGGAGCCTGCAGGAGGAGTTGGGAACCCCAGAGTCCTCCTGGGTGGCTCTACAGGACTCACTAGCTCTGATATGGAGCTCCAGAAAATGCTCATTGATGAGCGCATGCGCTGTGAGAACCACAAGACCAACTATCAGACGCTAAAAGTGGAACACACCAGGTGAGGGACTGTTTGAGGTAAAGTTGGTTTTATAGTCGCGCATTCATATATTTTTCGTACAGTGACAACTTATGACATGGCCCTTATATTGTTTACCACCCTACTTTGAATATTCGGTCTGAAATCGCATGCAAGTATGACTTCAAAACAACATTAGCACTATTTAATTGACTTTGAACGATGTTGTACTTTGATAGTCATTGGCTGCTAATATGATTTTCTTATTTATAACTTGCAAAGATTACTTTTCTGAAATTATGTTATTAAGGAAAAAGTCTGAATGTGCAAATAAAAAAACCTACTTTACCTCAATGAGGGACTGTGCTTGAATTTGGAATGGGATTAGGCATGGGCCGTATTGAGATTCTGACGGTATGATAACCTTGGATAAAAATATGTTCTTTTTAAATGTCTGGGTAAAAAAACAGCAACATTGTTCCCAATTAAGCACAATATATTTTATTTTAAGACATATTTAAAATATTTTAGAACAGTAAACAGGTCCGCCTAAATAACTAAAATAAGTCATTGACTTTTGCAATTTTCATTAGTTTCAAAAACACAGATTTCTTTACAACATGAAAAGGCATCTCTGGATATCTTTTTTTTTCTTCTTCTTTGGCTATAAAGTAAGCCACTGTACTGTTCAGGTCTACAGCATGCTTAGATTTTGGTGTATAAGCGATTTTTTTATTTTTTCAAATGTTTCCTCAATCATGGGCTGACTAGTAGCTTTTGATGTAGAGTGTCCTTTTTTTGAAGATACTGTTGGCCTAAAACCTAAATAAAATAGTCATAAAAACACATAAAATAAAAACTTACATGTATATTGTAGAAATGGTTTAACAATGCCTAGATGCATTGTTGCATTATTAAGGTGTGTGTGTGTGTGTGTGTGTGTGTGTGTGCGTGCGTGCGCGTGTGTGTGTGTGTGTGTACAGACTGCAGGATGAATACACACGTGCACAAAATGAACTAAAACGCCTGCTCAGTGATCGCCAAGTCACTCAGGAGAAACAGCAGCTTTTGCTGGCTGAGCTGAGAGGAGAACTGCTGGATAAAACACGAGATCTAGAGGAGCTCAAATTGCAGGTACATATAATCATCTTTATATGTTTATAAATCTACAGCTGTGGGAACAAATAAGATCAGTGACCTTTTGAAAAGGTTCAGTTTATCTGCATTTGTTGTTTTTATTAGGCATGGGTTTGAGGAAAAATGTTAATATTTGTTTTATTCTTCCAAGTTTAGGTAAAATATTGTCATTTAGAGCAGGTTTTATTTAAGTAAATGACAGTTGGTCAGATTAACAAATGTTTTAAAGTGTTGTGATCAGTTGAAATCAGTTTTATTGCACCAAATGTTAATTTCTTAACTCTTGAGATTAAACATTGATATTGTGTTGTCTAACAATTAATTTGCAAAGAAAAAAGTTGTCAATTATCAAACTACTATATTAAAAAATTCAATAATTAAAGGTGCAGTCAGAAAAGATTTTTGTTGTGCTGGTTGAAAGTCTCTTTACATTCTAATAGCAATGATTAAAGTAAATTATCTATATGTATTTATATGCATTTTTATATTCTGGGTAAGGCATAACACTTAAAAATCTTTATCCAATTAAATATTGTCGGGCCGACATTTCCCTTTATTCTGATAAGTAGCCCAAGCTGTCTGACAGCAAATGTAGATTTGCACAACTGCACAGCCGTTCACGCAGATCCGCTGCGCGTTCATGTGCACACGAGACACAGCAGTAAAATCAAATGCTGAATAAAAACTTTTTAAGATCCTGAATCAATATTGGAGTTACTTTTGCACGCTAGAGGAAGGATTAACACCATAGCTGAATTATTTCTTTTAGACAGGTAATGTTATGTTTTAAAAATGTTTTAGTCACACAAAGCTGATGTAGATTGTGTTGTTTTGAATGAGTTATATGCAGGCAAGTGTTGTTCAGCCACTGAAATCTTCCAGCGAATGATTGATGTGACTATTTTCAGTTTCATAAGGTACCTTTTACAGCATTGATAATGTAGATTTTTATTTAGTTTAACAACAAAACATAAGTAAATAGCGCTATTCCGCCTAGCCTTTACTGAGATGAAGTTGGTTTTATATTCACATTGGTTCATTAGTTTACCATGCTACTCTGAATATTTGGTCTGAAATAGCATGTAAGTATGGCTTAGTAATAAGTGTAATTCCTGCATAACCACTAAGCATACAGTAGTCGGACAAAGCACGTGAGACTGTGAGAGTGATTCTTGCATGCATGAAATATTGCACATTATGACAAGTTTTGCTTGCTACAGAACTGAAAACGTGCTAGATATAATACAGCTTTTCGTTCAGAATTGTATTATAAAGTACTGTTTCTAACTGGCGAATGACATGATCTAATGTGTCTCTGTCATCTTTAATGTGCGCACGTTCGTGATTTCAGGAAGCATGGCTTTGCATAGCAGGGGAGGGACAGTGTTTCAAAGATATTATGCTAACCGGTTAGCATTTTGGCAGATCACCTACTGCACCTCTAATATATTTTAGTTGAGCTTATCTTGGTATTAAATTTCTTGTTGCGATTAATTGCTAAAGCTTTTATCACGGTATACATTATTATCACAATAATGACCTATGCTGCAAAAAAGGTTACCTTAACAGATACAGGTGTATAATAAGATAAATATTTGGCGTATTGCTTTATTGAATGTACATGTTCAGTGTAAACAAAAGTTTCAACCAAATTCAATTGCAAAAGGATTATAAAGTATAATAGGTAACTTATTAGTAAATGTTAGAATTTGTTTATGTTTTGGATTAAAATCAAAAGTTAGATTTATTACAGTTAATATTAGTTCAAAAACTTTATATTATTTTTTATTAACTCCATTCAATAAAATGATTCAGATTTGTAATCAGATTAGGACAATTTTAGCGCGTCATTACGCAATAACTAATAATTTAACAGAATCTAAGATAATATAATAATTTTGTTTTTCTCATTGTCAGTTTATTTAAATTAACTAATGTTAACTATTAGAGCCTTATTGCATAGTGTTATTGTACAATAGCCTATATAAATATAAGAGTATTTTCAATCCCTATTTTAACATGTAGTAGGCCAGATTAGCATAATTATTATCAACATTAAGCTAAGTAATTAAGTCTCATCGTTCAACTCATTTGGTGCTGTTATGAACACCACTGCAATTACAATTTGATTATTGTTAAAAATAATTATTCACTCTATTTTGAAGTACGAACAATATCAATATCGTGCATGTTCATTATCATGATATATCAAATTAATGAATATTGTATCATATTAACAAAATATGTTAACAAATATGTAACAATTTTGGTACTACGTGCATAAGCACAAGCATCTAAACATGCTTGATTTAGATGTTTCACTGACAGACTAGCATTTGTTTTTTGTGTTGTTTGTTTATATGTAAGTTGCTGACCCCTCAGCGGCTGGAGCTCTTGAGAGCACAGGTGCAGCAGGAGTTGGAGGCTCCCATCAGAGAGCGCTTCAACAAACTCCAGGAGGTAACAGATGCCCCTCTGCACCAGCTGACTCCCATTAACTCCTATTGCCATGACAATTACTTAAGCACATGCTATATGACCATCCCAGATGAGAGACAAACTGTTTTGTTTTCACTGCCTCTTACAATATATGTTTAGTACTGACCTTATTCTTCACATATGAGTGGATGCAACCATTGGAACCTTATTTGCTTGAGACTACTGGTCTCATTCAGTTGTTATGCTGCTTATATTTCTTATTATATATTTTTTTAATTTTATGCATCACCATAAACACAACAAGTAGTTTTACTGTTTACTCCATTACCCAACCCCCCCCCAGACAGCTGAATCTCAAGTTCTAAAACGACCACAGAAATAGTTTACTTCCACACTGCAGGATAAGTTCAATAGGTTTAATCCTTGAAATGTTGTTTTGTGACAGGAGGCAGAGAATTACAGGTCAGACTATAATAAGCTCCGTTATGACTTCACATTCCTCAAGTCTGAGTTTGATCACCAGAAAGAGGAACATGCTCGAGTACTGGAGGAGAGACGGATACGGCATGAAGCTGATGTATGTTTTATAATTTTGATATTGTATTCTGACTCAGCAGTGTCTCTTTAGGTAGGAGCATTATGCATGTCATTCTGCAGGTGGCACGACTGGAGCATGATAAGGAGGATCTGGCCACTCAGCTGCAGAGCGGAGACCCGGCACGGGATGGGAAGCGCGTTGAAGCCCTGCTGAGGGAGAAAGCTCAGCTCCACCAGCGGCTCAGAGGCCTGGAGGCAGAGGTCACTGAACTCAGAGCAGAGAGAAATAACTCTGGTGCTCAAGCTGAAAATGTACAGCGGATACAGATCCGACAGCTGGCTGAATCACAGGCTGCAGTAAAAGCACTGGAGGTGAGCAGATATATGTGAAGTGTTAGATAAACATTGTAGGTTTTTGTTGATACAGCCAAATAAATTCTTTTTTTATTATTATTAAACAGTACAACAATACAAACAGTATAGTTCTATTTAAAATATCAGACTTTTTTTTTTTGTTTTTTGCTAACAGTTAATGTATTTTGAAAAAGCATTTACTAAATATATTAATCTCATTTCCTGCACTTTAATAAAAACATCTTAACATGTAAAAACTGGTTATACAAATATTATAAATATAAAAAAATCTGAGAATTTAAACAAAGTCATAAATATATAACATTTAAAATATTTGAAGAGATGTTTTTCCTCTTTTACATTAAAATTGGCAACCGCACATCTTATTTCATATCTTTAAATAATGTGTGATGTCAAAAAATGCATATATACAAATCTTTTCCAGAATTTGTGTAAAATCTGCTGTGAGTTGTATTCCAAAGCAACATGTATAAAGATATTTAGTTGGGTTCTGTTTAAAAAACATTAGCAACAATGAATAAATACTATAATGAATGTATTGTTCATAGTTTGTTTATTTAAATACTCATTAACCAGGACCAACATAGTGGCTATTCTTCCTGGGAACCAACAAATAAAATGACAAAATACATTACATTAAATACATTAATTAACATTAACTAATGGAACCTTATTGTAAAGTGTGACCAATGCAAGTAAGCAAAATTGCATTCTCACATGCTGTTACAGTTTTTCTCAGTGGCTCTGGTACATTTCTCAGATCAGAATTGAAATTTGCAAAGCAGTAAGTGCATTTCTCAAAACAACGTGTACAAATAGCAAAACACCATAGATTTCCTGCAAAAGCCAGTCTCTTGCTCAAAACCTTTTGCTGTTTGTACTGTAATTTGCTGACAGATCATGTCAATGTGATACAGAAAGGAAAAGACAGCACTGCATAGCACAAAGAAAAAAACAAAACAAAAGTAAATATGTGAATATAGGACAATCTCCTTTCAGATGCACCTTTATAAGGAAAAAGTTAAGATTCAATTGGGAGAAATAAAAACATGACAATTTATTATTGTCTAAAGAGTATTTATCTTCTATTTTTGATGTGAAGGCTGTCGTGGCAATTTTTAAATGTCACTAAATAAGAGACAGACATGTCCAATTATATTTAAAGATGATTTTCTTCTCTTGCAAGAAGGTCAGACAGTCATATAGAAACACAGGTCGCTGCAGAGTGTGACAAGGGAGGGCTTTCTCCCGCTTATATCAGTTCTTCAAGGTTACATTACAAAACTGCTGTACTTTTCCATACAAGACTTGTAAATTAACAAAAATATTTAAAGACATCATATGCTAGAGCCACCCAAGCCATATCTTTAGATAGAAACTCAATATTTCATAACTATTCAAGTTTGGTTAAACTTGATGTATAATAATAATTTTTCCTCCACAAGGCTGAGAAGCAATCTATTCGTATGCAGTTGGACAGGACGGAAAGTGAACTTCGTTTATCTCAGGAACAAAACACACTCCTCACAGGCAAACTGCACAAAGCTGAGAGGGAGATCAACTCGCTCAACAGTCAGGTAGTTGAAGACAGCCTGAATGACTAAATTAGTCAGATTTCAATTATCCATATGCTGATGCTTGATATCTGAAATAACGCTAATTATGTGTTTTATCGGTCAGGTTGAAGAGATGAAGCACACACAGAAGCTGGAGTTAAGTAACGTAAAACTAGAGTGTGTCCGATCGAAAGGAGAAATAGAACGAGAAAGAGATACGCTTCAGTGCCAAGTAGAGGGTAAACATCATCTTCCTCTGTTTTGTTTGACTTTCTTTAACCTGTTTTACAATATAACAGAGATGTATTTCTTTCAGGTCTGCAGTCAGATATTGAGGTCATGAAATCAGCGCTGGAGAGAAATAAAGAACTGATATCTGAAAAGGAGCGTGAAATGGTACGCAGGGTCCAGGCAGCAAGAGAGGAGGATATACACAAGATGGCCGCCCTTCAGGAAGAGAAGTTAGCACTACTATTATCTGACGTGGAACTGATCCATTTGTTTTTGCATCTTTATGAATGTATTTTATTGTCACTAGGCTGGAGTTGGAGAATCGTTTGTCTGAGATTGAACAGCAGAAAGCTCTTCAGGAAGCGACGGGAAACTCGCAGAAGGAAGAGTGGGAGGATCGTCTCCGTGCCGCACAGCTGGGGGAGGAGTCTGTTCGTAAAGAACTGCAAAACCTGAGGCAACCTCCTTGATTTATTTCCATTTAAAATCCACATGAAATCAAAATAGAAGATATTTATTGGAAATTTCATTTAAAATTACAATTGAATGGATTTAGCAACATGTAATTTCCTTGGCTTCCCACCACATTTTGATGAACCAGAGGTAGTAAACTTGTCATTCTATCTGTCTCTATCAGAGAAGAAAAATAATAATAATTATATGTGATTGTGTGTTATACAGAGCAAAAGTTCAGCAGCAGGGCCAACAGTTAGAGGAGCTAGAGACGTTGAGAGCAGAAAATGCAGACCTGAGACGAGTAAGAGTACAGTTTATGAGAAAGTCATAAAGTATCATATAATTCTAATAACTTGTTTTGTAAATTGTGTTTATTAGCAAATCGCTGAGCTGAACTTACAAATAGGAACCCTCTCTCACTCTGAGAGCGAGTTGCTGGACACCAACAACAGACTGAGGGAAAGTCTGGAGCGTGTGAAAGAGGACCTGCGCAGTGCTCGAACACAAATGGAACGGACCCAGCAGGAAGCCGAGAGGTACACCTTATTATAAACTTGGCCACTAGCATCATTGTCAATTCAAATAAGAACCAAAAATATTTCAGAGAATGCTGACAGCTTGCTGAGTGAGCATCAAAACGTGCTATTTAGCATTCTTCAGCTTAGAGGCTTAATTACAGATTAATGTTGGTTTCAGAGAAAGGTTTAACTTAACTATTTTTAAAAAAACGTGCTTGAGAGACAATTTTCTCTGCAATGACAAATAAGGGTGATTTGTTCATAATGGTATTAGATTTTATTTTTGTTAGTTAATGCGAAAAAAAAGTATAAAAAGTGCTGGATAATCATTTGTGAATATACACTGGATGCGACCCTTGGTACTCTTATCATGCCACAGTCGTTTGACTTTTTTGCCATTATATAATATATAAAATAAGGCATCAGCAACTATTTATAATAAGTTTTATTGCCTTTAGTCACATTAAGAAACGTCTCTTGCTTCTAGTATAGAAACTATGTCAGAACCATGGCCTAATATTGACCACATATTTTTTATTTTGAGTCATAGAACTAATGTGGGCGATTAAATTTATATACAGCTAGTGACATTTATTGATTCTATTTACATCAATTATTTCCTGTTCACTGACTAAGTGAAGTTTAAGTGAACTAATTTCGAGAGGAGCACATGCTTATGATTGATCATGGCTGGTCCCGCATTAGCTAATGCATGATTCACCTATCAGATAATTCCTAACTCACTATAAATAGCCAGTATTTCTTACTTCAGTTATCTTCGCCTTATAGAATCCCCCCTTCCACCCCTACTCCTTCTCCTTTCCCTTTATAGGGTGGTATGGCGGCCCAGTGGTTAGCACTGTTGCCTCACAGCAAGAACGTCACTGTTTCAAATCCTTAACAGGCCAGTTGACGTTTCTGTGCGGAGTTTACATGTTCCTCCCCGTGCTCGCGTGGGTTTCCCTCAGGTTCTTCGGTTTCCTCCCACAGTCCAAAGACATGCATTTTAAGTTAATTGACCAATCTAAATTGGCACTACAGTCGAACTCTTAACCAGCAGTATATCTCTATATGTAGCAGTTCCTACTTTGTAATTAGCCCTTATTAAGGGGTAAGTTCTTGAGATCAGGGCCCTCTCCCGGGATATCATGCCAAACACGCTTTATAATCAGCTAAGTGTGAACTCTTGAAACAGAAAAACATTTTGATCTCAAGAGAATGCATACGTTTTGTTGATTTTTATCTTATGTATCTGTTGAACATTTGCTTTTAAATGTTCTTTGTTTCTAAGAATGTTCTTAACAGTTTTTGTTTATTTTTACATGGTATTAAAAAAAGTTAAACACATTAATTATCAACTAGTTGTAATGTTGTATTGTTGCAGGTTGGTGGAGGAAAGGCAAGTTGAATGGTTGGAGGAGAAACACAAGCTGCAAGACAGAGAAGCAGAACTACGGGAGAAATACAGCCAGGCCAAAGAGCGCCTACAGAGGGCAGCATTTGCTCAGAAAAAGGTGAAGTTTACAGCTTTTTTCTTTATGAACAGGTAATAGCTTGACTCTCTTTTTGTTTGGTACAGTTATTTTTAATAATGTATATATTCTTATCCAGAGGAAAACAATGACTGAACTGAAAGAAAACAAACTCCAAGATAAGATTCAGCTCCTGGAAGCCAAGATAGCAGAACTTGAAATTGAAGCAAGTGCAGAAAAGAAGTAGGATACTTTTTTCTTTTTTTTTTGCATATTACTTTATGCGTTTTATATTTCAAAATATTATATTAAAAATGTACATAAATGTGCTGCTTGTATGTTTTTAATGTGTCTTTGTGTATGTTCAGGAAATCCTCATATTCTGAAGAGCATGCTCAGCTCAGCAAGCGTTTAAAGGAGCTGCAGAGGAGACACAATGAGTTTCGCCGTCTGTTGCTGGGCAACCAAATGACCTCCTCCACCCCCCTGGCCCAATCCCTCCTCATCCCGAACGAATCCATCTTCTCAAACATACAGGTGTCTGCAAAATGGAATACTCTCTAGTCAGCCATAACCAAACCCAGCATATAAATCTTACTCTTTCTCCTTCATTTCCTCTCTCAGGAGGAGCAGCACCAGAGGGAATTGTGTTTGTTGCGGAGACGCTTAGAAGAGCTAGAAAACAGTCAGCAACAGCAGCTGGAAGAGCTCTCTGCTCCTCTAGACAGAGATAGAGAGAGACTCTCAAGCCAACGGGACGCCCTTCCAGACCTTTCTTAACCACTACCTGTGTAATTATGTTTACCCTGTGCCAAAGTAAAAAAAAAAATCGGACATTCTTTGACATTTTACTGTGACATTTTCCTTTTAAATGACTCCTGGTGCTCTGCAACAGAAAAGGTCAGAGATGTTTTAATAAAAACCTGTTGCATTATTTATATTTTATTTGTCTGATAGTATTTTTTCTAACTGGGTGAGAGGGTGGGTTCTTAATGTTTACATAAAGTGTTGGCTTGTGTTGCAGTTTTTGTTGTACATATTAAAAATGATTTGTAACAAGAAGCCATGTTTAATATTTAGCTTTTTTGTCCAAATATGCATTTTCTTTTTAAAGAAAAGGACACAAAACAAATGAAATGATTTGTGCAAACCTGAGGCTCATCTCTCAAAGTAAATTTCACAAGGGAGTGACCAAGTTTAATGGACATTTGTGATAAATTAATTCTGACAAGCATGTCTCTAAAAGCACTCACCCATGAAACATGGTTTTAATAAAGTTTTTTTTTTAAATAATTGTGCCTTCTCTTGGTTTCTTGTTGGCCTTTGTTTGAATAATGAGTAAACTATGATATAGATATAGATGTATGTATGTGTGTGTATATATATATGTATGGGACACTTTAATTGAATTAAAAGGTGTTTTAGTCAAGTGGCTGTTAAAAATTTAGTGAGCTTCCTATTTTGACAGTATAAAGTTCAAAGTATACTTCTTTCTTCACACACCATTGAACATGCAGCATTTCAAAGTAGCATAAGGCTATGCTCTATTTGTTTGCATGTGCACGTTGTAAGCAGGACCTCATGTACTGCATACTTAAATAACACTTAAGCTCCACAAATAAACACAAACTCTAATTTTGCCTAAACAATTGATCAGAAATAACAGAAATATTAGTATTTGTTTTTAGCAATCTTGTGTTCAACCTCAAAGCTGAAACAATGTTTTAATTTATAGTTTTTGGTAAAAGTTTAAATGTTTTGTAAAATGTACAATTTTCATATACGCTTCTAT
>CAIGQW010000596.1:5593123-5634452 GCA_903798125.1 Danio choprae
GTGTGTGTGTGTGTGTGTGTGTGTGTGTGTGTGTGTGTGTGTGTGTGCGTGTGCGTATAAGTTCTTATTAAGGAGGTGTGTCTTCAGCTATTGAATGTAAGATGTTATAGTTTTAGTAAAATGAAGTCTGTAGTGATGGCTGTAGTCATCTCTGGGAAATGTGCCACTGGTCTTTCAAAGTCTTGTCTAATATTATTACACATACACTCACTGGCCTCTTTATTGGACTAAACTGTTCAACTGCTCATTACCCCACATATCTTGCATAATCTACTGATATGGCAGCAGCTTAATACATTCAGGCATGTTGTGATAATGTGTTCAGTACAATCAGCAAACAATGGTGAATAAAGGGGATTTACAGTAAATGACTTCAAACATGGCATGTTTGTTAGTACCAAACAGGCCGATCAGGAGCAGTTCTGTGGGCTAAAAAGCCTTGCTGATGCCAGAGGCCAGAGGATAATGATCAGACTGGTTGAGGAGTCTTGATTTCTGCTGCAATATTCAAATGAAAGTAAACAATGGATTCTTCCTGCCATGTAACAAGACTTCAATCTGGTGGTGACGGTGAAATTGTGTGGGAGCATTTTTTGGCACTCTTCCCACCAAGCATTTTTTAGTATTTAATGGACGTCTGATACACATCTAAACATAAACATGTTGGCTAAAACAGGGCCAAATTTGGGCTGAAGGGAAAACCTAATAGTCTAACAATATTAGAACTATTGTTAGACTATTAGGTTTCCCCTTCAGCCCAAATAGACTAGTCATCAAATTGACTACTGAATGACTACACGTGAAATCTGTCTAATCTGTCCATTTGTGTCAAGGCTTTTTTTGTACTGTTGTTAGATGTCTATTATTAGATTGTCACTGACAGCCCAAATTTAGCCATGTTTAGGCAAAACGTCTTTGTTTAGGCATCTATTCTCTATTATGTATTATGTCTATTAAACACAACATACCTTTGTTGGTTTGGAGCAAATTAACATAATTTAAAAGCTCCAGCCTACCTATGCATTATTGCTGGCCAATGTCCATTCCTTCAATACACATGACAATGAGTTTACTATAGTTAAACTCAGTCACTAGGTTCTCAATTCAACAGAGCACATTTGGGATGTGCTGGAATGGAAGATTCACTTCATGGATGTGCAGCCGCAAAATATTTAGCGACTGTGTGATCCTGCCACAGTAGGGGAAATAAGTATTGAACATGTCACCATTTTTCTCAGAAAACATATTTCTAAAGGTGGTGTTGACTTGAAATTATGCTATTGACTTCACAGGATGTTGGCAAAAACCAAAGAAATCCATATATCCAAATAAAACAAACCAAATTAGCTTACAAAGTAAGTTATGTGTATTGAAATGAAATGACGTAGGGAAAAAGTATTGAACACATGAAGAAAGGGAGGTGTAGAAAGGCAGTGAAAGCCTGGACAGCAGCTGAAATCTCTCAGTAGTTCTTCAGCAACCCTCTGCCCTTCATCATTGTAAATTAATATCTAATAAATATAAATAAATAAATATTAGCTGCTTCAGTCCAACATCTACATTAGCAGGATGATGAAGATGAAACTAGAGTGAACATTTCAGCAAGACAATGATCTAAAACACAGCCAACGAAACTCTCAAATGCTTTCAGAGAAGGAAAATCAAGCTGTAGAATGGCACAGCCAATCACCTGACTAAATGCAATAGACAATACAAAATAACGCTTAGATTACAGAACCATCAAGATTTTTACACTCTGTTGAAGTCTGTGAAACAAATCACACCTGAGCAATGCATGTAGCTTCATCTCCATATAAGATGCAGTTTTAAGCTACCATCACCAAAAAAAACTTTTATATAAAGTATTAAATACATTTTAGTAGTTCAGTACTTTCCCCTAGTGTCATTCCATTTTTATTACACATAACTCATTTTTCAGTTTGTTTTGTTTGGGGTTTTACCAAAACATGGTCCAATTCCATGTCAACAGCTCCTTTAGAAATATTATTCCCAAACAATATGACATGTTTAATACTTATTCCCCCTCTGTATGTCATTATAGCCAAAGTCTCTGATGAAAGTTTACACCATTGTCAAATACATACTAGGAAGAATTAAAGCAATTTTGAAGGCAAAAAGGGTAAAAATCTAGTACCTAGCAAGGTTTAAAGTGTAAATTTTGTGTAAATGTTTATATTATAATATGATTTTTCTAAAACTTTGGCATTGTGCATAGTTTTTCTCTTTTTCAGAAAAGGCCACAACATCTTCAATTGTCTCAAGACAGCTCATAGTTTTAATAGCCAGGCAAACACCACAATACATCCCCAAATACTAAACTACACTTTTTACATAACTTCATCTGAAGTGGCATTAGTGTGATGTTAGTCTCCTTTGCTTTTTAGAATTAAAAAAAAATGTCTTGATGAACTATTTTTGTTTATAGATTTTTACTTATTTAACTAAAATGATAAACATGTTGTTGCCATCATAGGTGATTTTAACAGCCAACCTGCCTTTTACTGAGGCCCCAGGAGGAAAGATTTTTACGTCGATGGATGCAGGTCTGACATTTACATCAGTGCAGCTTCAATTCCACCCAGCACAGGCCATTCAATTTTACTTTCAAGACCCAAAATACCTTGTGGTCATCAGCATAGATGTGAGTAAGGTTTCACCTCCTGTTTCATAAAGCCCCCTTAACTACTTGTGAGGTCTTTACCACTCCCCTTATTGTATTTTTCACTTAGCTGTCTTTATTTGGCATAATCTCTCTTTAGGATGGGTTATGGCTCTCAGAAGACTTTGGGAACAGTTGGTCTAAAGTTCACGAAGGAGTTCACACATTCACATGGTAAGAACAATTAGTAAGAAGACACTGTACACATCTAAGAATAATCATCTGTGTTTTTAGAAAAAAACAAAAAAATTATTATTAAAATTACAATGGAGTAATATATGAATTATTATAGAGATGTACCAATATGATCAATTTAAATCATTGATCAGATATTGGATATAGTATGAAAAAGGCAAATATAACAAACCAATTTTTTATTAATTCATTGTGTGAAGGCAGAATTTTTGATCCAATCAGTGAAAATCAGTAGCTTGTTTTAAATTGTATTAGCCAAAAAATTTAATCTTACTGTATCCCTAAATAATTGTTTCTTTAAATAATCTTTAAATAAATATAATTTTCATGTTTATTCCTTTCAAGGGGTTCTGGGACGACGCTTTTCTTCAGTTCCAGCCCAAAAGAAACAGGTGCAGCTATTTAAAACTTTCGTAAAGTAACATAATACGAGTTGTTAGATAAGAATGTGTCTTCTTTGAGATACATTGTTTTATTTAGCAAAGAAAAATGTTAATTCAATGTAATATTTATTAACTGACTACTTATTGGGTTTGAACCAGTGGAGGCAGCAAGAAGAGGCGAGCTTATTCTGAGACGGACATGTGATTTTGGCAAAACCTTTGACACCATTGCCAAGAACATCTTCTCGTTTGGTCACATTGGTGGCTTCCTGTTTACCTCCGTCATGAATAAACTGGTGTGGAACTCTATAGACAGCATGCACACTTAAGCATGTGTTAACCCACATGAACACACTCCATTTCACTTTCCCGTCTGTTGGAATTATCATAGCTTGCTTGATTTATGAGATGTTGTGTTTACAGGGCTCTCCTCGTGTCATCTATGTGTCCACAGATCAGGGTGAGCATTTCAAAAGAGCTCAGCTACCATCAGCTACTACAGAGCAGGTGTGAAGAACACACAATTAAATAGATAAAATATTATATAAATAAATGTGTGGATAATTAATTCATTTTCCATACTATATACAAGTAATACACTTTTAAAAAGTATTCAATATAAATGTACAATGATTGATATTATATTATTTTATAGTTATAATCAATTTAATTAATAAAACAAAATTATTATTTTATTAAATGATAATAAGGGCCGCATGGTGGCGCAGTGGGTAGCACAATCGCCTCACAGCAAGAAGGTCGCTGGTTCGAGCCTCAGCTGGGTCAGTTGGCATTTCTGTGTGGAGTTTGCATGTTCTCCCCGTGTTGGCGTGGGTTTCCTCCGGGTACTCCGGTTTCCCCCCCAAGTCCAAAGACATGCGCTATAGGTGAATTGGGTAAGCTAAATTGTCCGTAGTGTATGTGTGTGAATGAGTGTGTGTGGATGTTTCCCAGTGATGGGTTGCAGCTGGAAGGGCATCCGCTGCGTAAAACATATGCTGGATAAGCTGGCGGTTCATTCCGCTGTGGCGACCCCAGAATAATAAAGGGACTAAGCCGAAAAGAAAATGAATGAATGAATAAATGATAATACATATATTTCTAAGTAATTATACCGATACTTTACATAGGTATTGTTGGTATTGCTGATTTGGCAGAAGAAGAAAAAAACTGAACACAAACAGACGGACACATTGTGCTGCTATGACTCACTGTTGTTGCTTGATTGCAGTTCTACTCTATTTTGGATGGCGATGAAGACATGATCTTCATGCATGTGGACAACCCTGGAGGTGCAGTTTAATCTCTATCTCCTCTATATCCTCTATCTCCATCCTGTCAAACCTGTAAAAGAGAAGTATCCGTATAATACACTGTAACAGCACCACCTGCAGATGTAGTCAGTTTAACAGTGTGATGGCAGAACTTGTCGAGCGAGTTCCACTTTGTGCTGACATTTCATTGAACATCTCTTAACAAGTTGCTAGATTCTTTTGAGTCAGTGTATATGCTATTCATCTTTGAGTCTGGAGATCTTTGTGATGACCACTGGAAACAGATAAGAATAAGGACGGTGTTGTCTTTCAGTCACGCTACAGAAAACTGCATACAATTACACCCCCATTGTATTTACATGCATTCATGACAGTACATAGCTCAAGTGAACATTTATCTTACTTCCCACCATGCGTATACATTTCAGTCTGTTTTTCACTGACCAATCGATTCACATTTTTTCTTATAGTTAGATGCTTTTGCAGTGTGCTTGAATAATGATGGCTTGGGCTGATCTCATCTTTTATCTTATCTAAGTGAAAGCTGTGTCGAGTGTTTATGTATGATGGGATCTCATATGATTACAGAGGACACATATTATGGGACAATCTACACCTCTGATGAACAAGGAATCCTGTTCTCAAAGTCTCTGGAGCGCCACTTATTTGGCGGGGAGGCGAAAAGTGACTTCACTAACATCACATCTTTGAGAGGGGTCTATCTGACCAACATACTGGAGGAAGGTATGAACACTATTCTCACTCTATTTTTAAAGGTTTACCCAAAAGATCACATTTTTCTCCATAGAGGCATGTTCAAGTTTCCTTTTACCATTTTTGATTTATGTGTTAATCAAAATTTATGTGTTTTCACATTGTATTTATGAATGTTTTAAAGTGTGAATCTATTGCTGCAAAGGACTTTAAGTGGAGGGCAGTGGTGGAAAGAGTACTGAAAAATCATACTAAAATTGAAAAAGCAATACAACTCAAAACTTGAGTAAAAAGTAGTCCTTCTAAAAGTACTCAAGCATAGTAAGTATTATGCTGTGAAAATTATTCCACCTTATACCCTAAAATTTTATACTCTTACCTACATCAATGCTATTCTCGTTACTTGCCATTCACTCACTCACTCACTCACTCACTCACTCACTCACTGACTCACTCACTGACTCACTATCCTTGATTTATCAGGGGTTACCACAGCAGAATGAACCACCAAGTACACACACACACACACACACACACACACACACACACACTACAGACAATTTTGTTTACCCAATTCACCTATACCGCATGTCTTTGAACTGTGGGGGAAACCGCCCTATTTGCCCTATAAATTTAAAACGTGAGATTAATTTTATGTAAGAACACATTACATAAAAATATGCACCTATGATAAGCTGGCAGACATCAGATTGATGCATTTACATGTGGAGCAAAATCTGTGTGGCAAAGGGGCAAAAATCTAGCTGTGACAATATTTTAATGCTTAGGTTATGCACTTTGAACCCTGACGAACAAACTACGAGTATCCAGCAGTTGGAGCCACAAACCAAGCTTGTTCAGCACTGATATAATACATGCAATCTGTGCATGTGTCTGAAAACATGGCATTTTGTAGTGCATTTAGTTATTGTTTAAGACATTTGGTCATTTCGTGATTTCAGTCATCAAACAGTAGACATCTTCTCATCAGTAACAAAAAGTTGTTGCATGTAACATTTTTGCATGATCTTAAAAACTTTTAATGTCTCCACACCGTACACATTTTCTGCATTTATGAAGCATCTGTGTCTTGATGTTGGTCTTTCTGATGTGATTTTTCTATGCACAATTTGATTGGTAATTTGTTACTTTTTTTTTTTTTTTTAGATTTTTTGTGTTTTTCAAAGATGAGTGAAAGACTTATTGACTTCTGTCAATACATGATGACAGAACTTTGATTTTCTTTGGTGAACTATCTCTTTAAGGACTAAATGGCCAATCACAGTTGTATTGGTGCTGATGTCATTATTAAACAGTGTCAAACTGTTCTTGGGCTGCAGATGGATGCATTCGTTCAGTCATCTCATTCAATAGAGGGGGACAATGGAGATTTCTGAAAAAGCCAGAGAATGTGAATTGTCCAGATATGTCAAAAAAGGTAACAACATAGATGATGAGAAATTACAGCATCTGCCAGGAAGTCATGGAAGAACGTATTAAATATTTTTGACCATTAGTCAATACTGGAAGAATATTTCTAAATTATCATGTATAAAAGCAAATGGAATGGAATATGTGTGTTAACAGATTTTCTTGGTTTTGCACATTGTTTGTTGATTAGATTTTGTATATGTTGTGGCATACAAAAATGAAATGGAAATGGAAAAATGGAAAATAATATGACATTAGCCCTTAAACTTTTATTTCAAGAATTTTTTGACAAGTTTCTTTGGTTAAACTCTGGTCCTGACACCACTCTAGTTTTGAGGTTTTTGTTTTAATGATAACCTATGGACAAAAGGTCAAGCAGACAGTTGTATGATGCTCGTTAAAGTGTTAGAAAATATTTGATTTAGAAAATCGATATGGTGAATGCCAACTTTAAAGGTTGCTGTAAATGTATGTTTTCTACTCCAGTGTAACCTGCACATCCACGGAGAGCACAGTCATTTCAGTGGAGTCACTCCCATGATGCCTCTCTCTGAACCTACAGCCATCGGTCTGGTCATTGCCCATGGTACTAGTCCTTCCCTTGTATATCCACAACTTTTCCCAATAAAATAACATAAGCTGCTGTTTACATCTGGTATTAAGATGCATTTTGGTCAATCAAATGCCAACCAACACAGAATATGCCCTTTATACCTGTTTTTTATTCCATCTTTTTGTTTACTTGGACAATTTTCCAGATATTGGAAAACAATACAAAGATCAGCTGTTGCTTTTTGCAAAGTCTAAATACTGATTTCATCCACTATGAAAACAATCAGATCAAGTGGTTTTTAACAAGCCCTGGAAGTGGTCAAAAGTTGAAAAACGTTTTAGACCTAGTTTACAATTGAATTAAGCATTGTCAACTTGTAAGTTAAAAAAATTGCATTACCTGCTGTAATCAGAGCCTACATGTTTAATATTATTACAGGCAGCGTTGGAGATTCCATTTCAGCAGCCCGCCCTGATGTATATGTGTCTAGGGATGGAGGTTACACCTGGTGGGGGACTCTAAGAGGACCTCACCACTACAGCATCCTGGACTCTGGAGGGCTGATAGTGGCTGTGGAAGCGCACAGAGACAGAGGGATCAGCTCCATAAAGTAACATTGATTAAAAAAAAAGTCTCCTGTCATAATAAATGGAGTGGTTTTACATATTCTGAAAGTCATTTGTGGCTGCCATCTTATAAAATTGTTATGTATCTGGATGTTTTCAGGTTTTCCACAGATGAAGGGCAGTGTTGGAAGACATTTAATTTTACAGACCACCCGCTTTTTCTGGCAGGACTGGCATCAGAGCCGAGCAGCAGGACAATGAACATCAGCATTTTTGGCTACCGCCTAGATGACAATCATCAGCCTATGTGGGTAGCTGTCACCATAGACTTTGAACACCTGCTCACTAGAGAGTGTAAGGAACTTTTCAAAAATTATGGACAGAATTACTGTAAGAGATAACATATTTAGGGCACAGGGACACCAAACTGTGATGTGTCCTAACATCGTCTTCTTTTGTGCAAAAAAAGTGGTGGTTAAACACACCATAGAGAAAGACTAGATCCAAAGAGCAACAACTATGCATTTGTTCTGAACTTGCCAGCATGAAAATGACCCTCCATACCAGTAGGTGGCACTATTTGTATTCAATATTGCATTCTATATAAGCTAGGAATGTGGATATACACACTTTAAAAAGTTAAAAAGCTGGTCATATTCGCCATCACTTATTCAGCATGCTTAACTGGTCAAAAGGTTGCTGACAGGGCAAGAATAGTGTCAGGGGTGTGGAGCACATTGCAAAAAATAGACAAACACTTCCTGAAAGCTCGACAATGTGGTCTTACCCTCAGATGTCACAACCACAGATGTTTATTGGTATGCAAAATGGGAATTGGTTGAATTCTACAGGATTTCTGGTTGATATTGTGTGCATGTCACATTCTTTCACGGTCCACCTAGAAACAAAGATGTTGTGATGTCAAATACCCTCATGGAAGAAGAAAGCTGTTGTTTGTGTTTACAATTAGCACTTATCAGGATCAGCTAAACACTGGATTATCAAGTCTGTGAAGTTCATGACATATACATAACGACTGAACACAACATTATTAAATAAATGTTTAATTACATATATGCAGTCTTTTATTGTTGGGACATCAACTTTCACACTCCTTAATATGAAAAATGCTTAAAAATAGCTTTTGATTGGTCTTTCAGGGAGCCTTTTGGATGGTTCTTGGCCAATGAAAGCTGGGATAGAGTCTAGACCTGCTGCCGTCAGTCTCTCGAAAATGAGTAGTGTGTACAAGTGAATATATGCAGTTGCTAAGTTTTTCTAGGGTTTTGCTAGGTGGTTGCCTACTGGCAAAAGTCTCTATGATATTGTAGTGCTTACATCTCACTTCAAAAATAAGTCTGATTGCTTAGAAAAGTAATGGTATTACTTATACTTCTCAGTATCTGTCATATCCACTTGTAAAAAAGTATTACTTAAAGTCTGCATGAACCGGAAGTTGCTGACTCTTTTTTTAATGTACTTTCAACTTAAACAGGCTTTTGAGTAGGGGGCGGGGCTTATTTGCACATCATTTCCTTGTAGCAAACTAATGAGGTGCGTAGTTAAGAATATTATAGTTGAAGCCATCAGACTGACATCATCAGCCTCTTCCTATGCGTAAGCAAATGGTCAAACTTTGGAGATTACCCAAAACAAACATTTCTTTCAGTGGATTAACATGTAATTGTTCACATTAAGACTAACAACCTGTGCTAGCAAGATAAACATTGTAAATTTTGATTTAACATGGACTTTAAGGGTTTATTTAATTCATTTTTATAGGTAATGATCAGGATTATGTGAAGTGGTTGGCACACTCAAACTACAACTCTGACCCAGAAACAGATGGATGTCTCTTGGGCTACAAGGAGACATTTAGAAGACTTAAGAAACTGTCTGCATGTAGAAATGGTAAAGGATATGTGGTCAGTAAACATCAGAGCCCGTGTATTTGCACCAGTGAGGACTACATGTGGTAGGAATCTTGCACCATGATTAGATGTATTTGCTTGTGACTAAATGAAAATGCTTACTGAACATCTCTCCTTTCAACAGCGACTATGGATTCTATTGGCATGAAAATAGCTCTGAGTGTCTACCTCAGCCCGACTTCCTAAATCTAACCCAGGATTTTTGTTTAAATGGGGACCTGCAGACTACAGGGTGATGAAATAAATCTCGATTTCTGTGTTACACATTCTTAAACACACACATACACACATTACACTGTTATAATTATACAATTATTTTTTAGATATCGCAGAATTCCTGGAGATAAATGTAAAGGGAGTTTCAGCCCTCCTAGAAATGAAGATGCTTTCAAAAAGCTTTGTGGGAATGGCAGTTCACCTACTTCCTCGGATTCACATACAAAGATACCAGTGAGTGGTCCATTTCTCATGAGAGTAATCATTCACTATACAACAGCCAAAAAAAAACAGATATTCATTGTTGTGTAGAGAAAAAATGAATCTAATAAAGGATTTTTTGTCTTATGATTTGCAGCCAGCCATACTGGCTCTTATAGTGGTGTGTACATGTGTGGGCGTCATTGGTTTGGTTATTATAGCAGCTTTAATGATCACTTCAAGAAAAATAAACTGTGGCCAAAGGTAAGGTCATTTGATAAAGCCTCGTTCAGCTTTTTGTTGCATGTTACATCCATTTGAAGCCATTTTCTGTATCTCACGTTCTAAAGATTTCTGGTAAACTTCTGCCTCCTGCAGGTCGCCTGAATATAACTTTTCTGTTCTGCAAATCCAAGAAGATGACCTGTCTGTTAGCAATGAAAGCACCCCCAATGGCAAACTAAACGGTTTCCAGGTCCAGGAGGACTCAGATGATGTGAGCTTGATCAAAGAATAATATCATACCTCCATTTAGTTAATGGCTAACGTAATAATTAACCTAAAAACCCACTTAATCTACTTAGACTCATTATTCCAACCATTGAGTATTACTTTTGTTTTTAATTTTTTAGGAAGTACTTTTTAAATAATTTATTTATTGCATTTGTTTGGTTTTATTTTTCTCTATTATTCTTTTTTTTTTTTTTTTTGGTCTTCTTTAGGATCTTCTTGAATGAACATTTAAACTGTGGAAACTACTCAGGCTTTGAAAACAGGTGTTTGCAGGCAGATATGCTTCAAATAAATTTCAAGCCCAGTCAATGTAACTGGATGATAAAACACCTGAAAATAACAGCGAACTGCATTTATAAACCTGACGCTCTTGTTTTGTCCTATCAAGTGTCTTATACATGGATCTGAGGATAATGCATGTATCATTGAAAGTGAATTTACTTTCACCCTCTCTGTCTTTTGCACTGGAATCATTCATATTCCCTCAGGCTGCTGCTGGCATTACTCTTGAGCTTTGGGACTATGTATCTAGACAAATCTACTGTTTGTATTAGTAAATAAATTAAAATGAATTTTAAACAAACTGAATTATTCATCATTTTGGCTAACCTTCACATTGGAAAAAAAAATGCATTACAGCAAAATATGTATGTAAACATAACAGGAGCATGCAGTAAAAGTTACTTTGAATGTTCTTTGCATTAATGTTTTTTTTTTTAACTATAAGGGATTGTATACATACACAAAAGAATTCTGTCATCATTTATTAATCCTCCACTTGTTCCAATGCGTACCACTAACCCCACCCCTTACCCTACCCTCACAGTGACATTACTAGCTCTATTAAATGCATGTCTGAGACTGCATGTCTGAAAAGAAATTATAAAGAATCTTGGAAACAGGTAGACATTGACTTCCATAGTTTTACTTTGTCAATGGCAAACATCTTCAAAATATCTCTATTTTTTTTTTTGTATAATCAATACTTTATTATATAATACCACTACAAACGAGAAAGTGATCAATCACTTGTCTCGTGGAAAACAAATAAACCACACTCACACATTCTGGCAGACTTTGAATACCACATCACCATGCAGCAGAATCTCACACATATTCACTGAAACACCAGTCACTCTAGATTCGAGAATTAAAACAAAAAATAGGTATACAACCTAAATAACATGTTTTTTTCAGCCCATTGCATATGTATATATTAATCATATTTACACTTAAAACAATATATCATTTCATATTTAACCATAGCCTTCTTTAGAACGGATCATCTAAATCTCTGAATATACACATATTTTGAATGTCTTTAAAATAATGACAATTTCCTGTTATTTCGGCATATTTATTTTCCTTCCGTTTCGACAGAATTTTAAGACCGAAACTAATGATTTATAGAACACGCCCCTCTCTTGTGACGTTTTCTCAAACACACACGTAGTGAACCCGGATGTGTCGGGAATCGGATAGTCAGCGTTGTGTCGCCGTGGCACCAGGTCCGTGTCCTTTTCGCAGCTTCTTTATTTAAAATTCGTCTGACGTTAATTGTAGATTTGCTGGTTTGTACGCTGTTTTTCGGTTTGTTATGTGTTTGAAGTTTTATTCATGTGTTTATGCATACGTCTTACAATAATGGCTACTACTTCTACTGTCAGCTAACACATAAGATTCCACCAGTGCACTTGTACAATGTACTTAATTGTTTTACTTGTTAGATAAGTTAAACTTTACGTTTGGTTAGTGTGGTATTTGTTTAATGTTTTATGGCGAGAATTATTTCAGACAATATGACAGTTGAAGACTTATACAGGCATTCATAAAATGCATTCATAATCTGTAATCACAAAAAGTAGTTGTTAAGTATGAATTTTGCAAATGCTAGTGCTAATATTACCATTATTACCATATTACTGGTTTTACAGAGTGTTTAAATTAATAAAAGCAAAATCAAGTTGCCCATCATCTATATTAATAAGCATAAACATGAGGACTATGAATGTGATCCATAAAGCTAAAGCAGAATTTTAATCAGCCTGGCAGTTGGTAGATTCAATAATGTAGTGTAGCTGCAATATTTAGGAATGCAGGCTTTTGTTACATAATGATATTTGATATCATGTCAGGTGTTTGGATCTTATTGTGACTGGTGCCTGCTGATCCCTCAGGATGATGCGACCAGGAGGTGTGTCCTGTTTACTTTAATATATATGCATGTATCAGAAGGCAAATATTTGCTCTTGAGTCCATTTTTTTGTGGCATTGTTTGAATAAAAGTGGTAAAATATTTCAAACATATAATTAATCTTAGTAATAGTTTTTCATACACAAATTTTGGACAAATATAATGGTATAATTCTTATGTAGTAATATTGTGGAAATGTGTTTATTTTACATTATATATATAAGTTTTGTTTTGTCGTTGGTATCTTAACAGAAGTTATTTGCATTTTATTGTTGATTTAGCGTTGTTGTTGTTTTTCTGTTTTAACAGGACTTTTGAAACTGGGGGTACTGGTTTCTGTCTTATTTGTAGCTGTGTTCCTGGCCTTTGAGCTATTGGAGAGCAATATGAATTTTAATTTGGGAAAAGTCTTTAGTGAGTTCATAAATGCAGACATCTTCTGCGGCATCTATCACACACCTAATGCACATCCATCATGTTCACATTACAGCAAAATGTAGTTGTCAGTTCACCTTTTACTGCTTAATCATGTTCTGTGCACACACAATTCAGTAACATTTTTGTGACTCAACAGTTGAATGAAACCTAACCTAAACCTAAAAACTTACAAAAAATATATGCAATGTCTACAGAATCGAACTGATAAAAGTGATAATTACATGTTTAAATGCACATCTATTATACTGTAGGTGTGTCTCTTACTATGCACAGTGCATAAAATCACAGGGATCAGGGCATGTCTTGACTCTTTAGTGTTGTGAGATCTTCCTAGAAGAAACAGTGAATAATAGACTAGAACAAAACGCTTTATCATGGAAATAGTCCACATACCATAATATTACGACTTGCACCTACCTGCTTTATTAACATCATAACCTGAATAGCTTAAGCCAAAAGAGGCTTAATAATCATCACTTATGATAAGTGGATGTGGTGTGGCAACACTTAAGAGTCCACTGTGAGCAGTCATCAAAAAAAAACACACCTCTGTCAGTGGTGGCTCATTTAAAATCTTGTTAAGAGTGAGACCGGTTTAATCTGTACACACAAAACTATGTAGAGAATTCACTCTAGTATTTAAAAGTGGTTGTCACTCCTGAAGTGTGTAAATTGCCACTGAGCCCACACTGCACACATTTTTAGACAGTGAAGGAACATGACATGCTGGTTTAGTGAAGAAATGGCTTAGAGTTATCATATCACACATCTTTCAGTGTTGACATGCCACATTACTATTGGCTAATCAACGCCTGTTTCCCTACAGCACGATATGCACCTCCAGATCCAGTTCGTGAGTACATTCAATTTATTTAATGTTTTTACTTTATATGAGAGCTAATTCTTATTTATGGGCCTCTTGAACTTTTGTTCAGAGTTCAAATAAAATTGATCTAGAAAATTAAAATATATCTTAGGGCTGTGAAGAACTCAATCATTGCTAAACATTTTAAAACAACAAGAGTAACTCCAAGGTAGGATAATGGTATGTGTAGTGGGACTTTTGTTCTGTGATGTGAATAGCATGAAGGTGATATTCCTGGAGATCAGTAACAAAGTTTCAGGGTTGTCACACAGGATGTGTTGGATAGCTCAACCTTATGATAATGTAGGTGTGTTTAGGTGTGGTCTACTTTTTAGCTTCACATTAAGGGTGCTTTCATACCTGAGAGGTATTGCACAAAAGCAAGATAAGGGAATAAAATGCATTTTTTTCTAGTTATTCTGGCTAAATTAAGGCCTGACTCAGTTCCATGAAACCAGGCTTAATTTTTTTTTTTTATTTGTTATTATGCTGTTCATGTGGCTGACAAAGGTTTATGAATGCATATATTATTGCAGTTGGTGAGATTATAAGAAATTGGTGATAACGTTGAAATCTTTGATTAAGTTTAATTTGATTAAAAAGCCAGTTTTTCCTGCTGGGCAAGAGTTGGCTTGTAAATATTTTTTGTCAGTAATCAATTTGTTTTTGTTGCTAAAATTGATAAAAAAAATTCGAAAAACGTATTAGTAAATAGATTAGAAATTACAAATACCTGGTGGATCTTTAATATCAATGTTTGTGAGCACATTGTTGTGGGCGAATTAAAAAAGTTTTTTTCCATCAAATCCTGAATATTTGTGCAAATATTAAATTAAAATAATGCCGATTATTTTCCTGGAAAATTAACCATGGAACTCTAACCAATGAGAGTTCCTTTCACATAAATTGTAAAAACAATTTTGGTATGTTTCTAAATTTTGAGATATGAAAGAGAACCACATAGAGAATAAAAAGTTACATTGTAATCATTTTAATTCCTGTTTTGGAATAAAGCAATCGATCTACAGGTGTGAAAGCACCCTAAGAAAATGTGTTACAAGACAAGATGATTCAGCATAAAGATGCATGTCTGGCATACTGTATGTGTGCACAGACAAGCAATGAAAACAGAACACAAGAACATGATTAAAGTTATGGTTCTTAAATAAGAAAGACATGTTTTGATGTTGTTTTCAGCCACCAGACCTCCGCGCCACAAATGCGGCCTTTCAAAATCATGTCCTGAGGACCATTTTGCCTTTAAGATAACCAGTGGAGCAGCCAGTGTAGTCGGCCCAAAAATGTGTTTTCAGGACAATGTGTAGGTCTAACATACCTTTCTTGCATAATACTATTGCATAAGAACTATAGAAATACACATACTACCTTGTAAAAGTATCCTAATGTTAGCTTTTTGCATCCTGAGTTGAAATTTGACAACTGCCCTTAATTTTTTTTTTCTTTTATCAGAATAATGAGCGGTGTGAAGAACAACATTGGAAGGGGTATAAACATTGCTTTGCTGAATGGTACGCCACGTTTTTGTCTTTAGAAACATGTTGATGCTGAACCTTTTTATGACTAAAAGTGGCAGTATGTCAGAATTTTTTTTTTTTATGTGGTTAATGGTTTGTTAACCATATATAGTATATAGTATTTTTCTATGGTGTATTTTTCTATAGTTACATACTGACATAAATCAGAGGCCATTCATTAATGCAGTCTATTTATAGGGAAGACTGGCGAGCTCACCAAGAGTGAATCGTTTGACATGTGGACTGGAGGTAAATCTCTTTTTACACCCGATTAGTTATTTTCCCATTGCACATTTTTCATTAGAATCTAGCTTTTTTGTTTAATGGTCAAATATCCTATAGGGTGACAGCATCTACACTATGAAAGTAATACAAATGTGTTTATGACTCCCTCTGGTAGTGGTCAAAATTTGACATGATCAAAATGTTTCAGAGCCCATTTAAACATACTTAGAATAGTCCACTTGTGATAGGATCAATAAAAATGCATTTTATTACCATAGGCTGTAAAAAACATGGACGTAGTGTCTGTGATGTCACACACAGGTTTGTAAAGAGCATTTTTAAACCACCAAAGTGGGTAGAGCTGGCTGTCACATCTTGGTAGCACATGCATTGCTCCTAGTTAATTGAAAATGGGACAAGATGCAGGACATTGGTGGAGCTAGAGGTCCTCGGTTTAAACACTTCGCACTTTATTAAATGCAACACATTCATATTCTGGGCACATCTGCTTTATAAATAATGTTTACTGAGTTTGGTTTTAAAAAACAAAATTTTAATGCGTTAAACCATGTTAAGTGTCATAATAGTTTTATAGAGGAAAACACCTATTGAATAATTACTTTTACATGCTTTCAATATAGTCTGTATTAGTAAATAGGCTAGGCTATTTATAAAAACCAGGCATAATATTGTATGATCTATATGTGCAATATGGCTATATATATTGTATGAATAAAATAAAAAGTATATTGTTCAATAATATGCATATATATATATATATATATATATATATATATATATATATATATATATATATATATATATCATTCATTTTGTGGAATTATGAAAAAGCTGCAATCTTGAATGTATATTTATATTTCATTTTGCAATATTTTTTTTACGTTGGACTTGTAATCATTAGTTTTTGAAAAGTTGTATATTTTATTAACATTTATTTGATACTTCTACATTTTTATTCAAACATTTGCTCTGAAGGTCTAAATAAAGAAATATGATCACACATGAATCAGAACATATTTAAGTATATGTAAAAAAAAAAAAAAAAAAAAGTAATAGTCCTTTAGAAATAGTCCTATGTCATGATGGAGTGCTCAGCATATCATAAGAATGAATATTCTTATCAAATGTTTCAGTGAATATAATCAATATATTTTGGTGCATTTAAGCAAAACAGTTTTATTTCAGTTATACCCATTAAAATAAGAGTATGTTCACCTGACATCTTTAGGAATAGAAAGATAATACATGTAAATTCAAACAACACTGCAAAATTTAAACTAAATCTTAAATTTTTTTATATGTTTCTCTTGATTTTTCCTGTTTATAAAATGTTTATTTTTTATTTTCCCCCAACATATTAATTCGGGTGTACTAAATTTTGCACTGTGATCTTAAGTTTTTTAATGGATTAGTTCCAGTTTTGGTACTGACTAATCTAATCTATGTGCAGAAATCTATTATTGTATAGCATCCTATAGAAAATATTTATTTAAAAGAGAGATCTGTGAGCGAGGTACTTAGTTATGCGCTCAGGATATGAGATTTTTGTCATATCACCCAGCCCTAGCCAGTTGCTAGTCTCTGAAATGTCCTATTAAGTCACATGGAATTAATCTTATTGAATGATCTTGTATTGTCTAGATGTGAACCTTCTTATCAAATTCTTGAAGGAAATAGAAGATGGAAGCATTGTCATGATGGCCACTTTTGATGATCCTGCAACAAAGTAAATTCTTTCACTATATTTTTTGTTGAAATCTTTATAGATCTGTCTGGGATCTTTTATTAAATTGATTTAATTTAAATGTATTCTGAACAGGATTAACAATGAGGCCAGAAATCTGATAGCAGATTTAGGCAGTTCAAGCATCAGTATACTAGGCTTCCGAGATAACTGGGTGTTTGTCGGAGGCAAAGGGATAAAGACAAAGAGCCCTTTTGAGCAGGTAAATTCACCTTTAGTCTTGTTTTTAGATTAAAATTGGGATTAATCAGTATTTAATAATTTAATAATCTCATACTTTTCCAGCACATAAAGAACAATGCAGAGACCAACAAGTATGAAGGCTGGCCAGAAGTTCTGGAGATGGAAGGATGCATACCTATAAAGCATGACTAAAATCAACTGTATTTAAAAATAATTTAGCTGTTCCTGGTGGAGTTTGAAGAAAATTAAATGAGCAATGTTTTGTTGGATTGGCATTTTCAATGATGCAAGTAAGTGTAGAATATAGACTTTGAAGGACTGTAACTTACATCTCAAGGTTAGAGACCCTGAGCATTTGCTGCTCTGTATTTATATTTATTTTATGGGGTTCCCACTCCTTTTGACCAATGCATTTCCATTGCTTCTCAGTTGTACATGATCCGTAGATCAAGATTTTTTTTTTTTTAAATGAATTGCAGGTACAATATGTAACCAGTGAAATATTTTACAACTTAAATATAAAAATGTATATGAACCATAGGGATTTCCACAACTTCAAGAATTTAAAAATTCCATAGGTCTTGTTTTTAGAGCTGGTCCATAAACAATTGTTTTCTGCTATTTGTGAACATCCAGTGTCATTAAGCGAGATGTATAAATCAGAAGGTTTGAGTGCCTGTTGTTTTAGGGGTTTTTTTTTTATTTTTTACTACAAACAGAAAATGAAAGAAGAGTGTTTGTGCTAATTTTAATCATAGCACTATGACACTCTAAATGTTGATCAGAATGGATTGAAGATGCATGGCGTAGGGCTGTTGTTACCCCAAAAAAATTTTTTTTTACATTATTTATTATTTTATGTTTATAGTAATGTTTCCACTGGCAAAGGCAGTTAGAGTGTAGATAATGAATGGTAGATAATGAATGGTAGATAATGAAGATTTTCCCCCCCTTTGCATTTAATTTAGAAGATTTTCCATACTAAAACAGTCTTCAGTTTTGTCATGATTTTATTTTTATAGCTTCAGGGAGTGTTGTTACATTTTGGTGAGCTGCATTCAAAGATTTTTCATTAGTTGTTTTGATCGTGCATCTGGTTTTTGCATTTTCAGAGTTTGAGCAGCATGTCCAGCAGCTGTTATATGCCGTTAGTGCTGATATCACACTATAATAATTTCATAAAATATAACTGCTTTTATCCTTTATTGTGCTTTATGCAGTATCAGTTGTATGTCCTGTAATTGTGAATTTAGAAAGCCAAAAGATCACCCTGTTGTTAACATTGTTTATGATTCCCTGCATGATTTAAATTTTACTTGCACTGTGAAGTTGTGGGTGTAAACTTTTCTTTTGTAAGAAAACCAGCTGTGTGCCTTTACTACAATGATCAAATATGCAAAGTGATTTTCTCTAGACTATATGTGTGGAGTTGTTGATTGCACGTCATGGCCTTAATATGTATAGCCGTTTTGAGGATTTTAGTATAATTTAAATTTAAATCAAGTAAATTTTGCATTCTGTGATTGTAGAGTCTTTCCTTATGGCTCAAGATTTTTTAAGGTGTTTCGTATTAAAACAAATGACTTGCTTTCATTCCTGGGTTTTGTCTTACCTTTGTTTAGCCGAGAACTCCCAAGAATAACCCTAGCATCTGTTCTGCCTCATCAAAGCATGATGCACACATCCCAAATGGTACATGTGTTTATAAAAGAGTTTTCAGATTCCTGGAAGGCGTCCATTCGGCTCTCATTGGCCTAAGAAAAGACCAGAGAAGGTTTCAAAGCATACAGCTGTGCACGAAAAAGATGGTGAACTTAGCTGTCAGCTTAACTGAAAAAGCTCATTTCACTCAATAACAGATTTATTCCATTCTGAAAATATCAAAATATATAGGTACTGATGTAGGCAACAACATAATGTACAGACACAGTCTATACAAATGTCAACGTGTTATTGGTTTAGATTAACTTTTTATGCCATCAGTGAATACCTTTAATTCTGACTAGTCACATGGGAAAATTATCTCTCATATTAATTTTGACTAGTTTGAAGTGCTCTGAAACATGACAATTCATTTATCCTGCAGCATGTGTCCTCATTTACCTATTCAAATACAGCATCATTATAATGGCATGTAGATATATAGCCACTATTTAGAAGTGCGTGAAAGAAAGGCCATTGTATCCCTTACGAAAATCAACAATGGTTTTTACCACAAATTAAAAACAAAAACATGGTGACAACAAACTAAGCAGTTTAACCATGGTATTTTAGTAAAACTGTTTATAGAAATACTGATAAATACACGCACAAAACCATCCTTACTACACTGTTTTTAATAAAAACAATGGTTCATTTTCATAAGGGATTTCAGAGGGAGAAATAATTTGGAGCTATAAGGTTAAAACTTTCAGGTTTGACTCTGTTCGTTCCTATTATAATTCCATCATTTCATGTTGACAAAAAACATTTAACGTTACGCTAAACAAAAGCATGGTAACGCTGATACCCGTTATCGTCGTCTAACGTCTATCGTTCACTTTAAGTAACGTAACATTACTGTTCAACTCAAGTTAACCACCGTCTGACATTATAATGTTGGTAAACGGCTTTAAACATGGTACTCATTAAAGTTTAAATGACATACTATTTCGAGTTTAAATTATCTTTACCTGAATTTCGTATTTATAACGTAGTTGTAACGGACACAAGATGGCGCCAGTCGATGGTGTACGGCTTCAAAATGAGCCTCCGGTTTTGGTCGAACGTGCTTATGTACACCGCTGCCAAATGGGAACAGAGATTGGCCAATCGGAATCAAGTATATTAGGTCGACCTGAATTACGCCGTTTCATCGCTTACATTCTCACTTAAAATTCAAATCAATACCAACACTGAATGTAAGTGTATGTATTCCAGAGCAAAAGCTTGTAGACGTGCAATGAACAAAAATGTAAGGATGTGAACATAACACCTGTTTACATAGCCTGAAGAACGACAGTTATTTAGTTGTTGTAACAGAATCAAACCCGAAACAATATTAGTCGACAATTTTTTTGAAAATCTATAATCATCATCAATAGTTAAATATCATTAGCTGTGTAGCTGAAGACTTCCTTGGGTGAATAATAGCCTTTAAATGTACAGAAACAGTCCGGACACATGACCAGAATTGAACAGAGCAATATTTTGGTTGCTGAAGATCACATAAATTAGAATCTCTACAATATGTAAAATTATATTGGTTAAAGTTAAAAATAAGATTTGTTTTAAACAGTTAAAAGAAAAAGGCAAATACATATTTTGGCTTCGGAAACAAACCTATTTGAACATGTCAAAAGATATAATAAGCAGTTCATGGAGGATTTACACTCCAGAGGCAAAGATCATGAAGAGCCGAAAAAGAAAAAAAACATGGTGTTCCAATGCATGATGGGAAACTAGGTCTCCACACTAACACCTTAAAAAGTGCAAAATAAATAATGCAATATCCCAATCCTGTGATCCAACAGATTTGGTACCATTATAAGCTTGCAGAGATATGATGCGTGAAATGACAGCCAAAAAATTCCTGGAGGAAGAAGTAACCGCATGATGTTCAAGATGAAATATTTCAAGAGGTGGATCTTGGTATTTCCAACATGAGCTACCGGAAGGTTCTGAGACAAGTTTGTAAAGTCTTTCTGACAGCATTTAAGAAGAGTTCTTATTTAAAGAAAGAAAAGAAAAAAAATCTGATGATGCATAACACTGTCCTGTGGAGAATTACATAAGGTATACTATGGACTTGGGGCAAATTTTCTTGGCCTCTATGGGGAAAAAATAAAAATATATAATTTAAGTTGGCATACAATAGAGATATGAATAAAATTGTGGGGGCGGTTACTTTGTGACCCGTTGACATTTAAAAACAGACAAAAAAAGCCTGTTTGCTTTGAGTCAAACCCTTCTGTCCTGTTACAGGAATTCTGAAGGATTTGTAACTTAAGGCAAAGGTTATGATTACTTTTAGCTTTTAAACCCATGATTTAATTTTTGGAAAGCTTAAGCAGAAAATTCACAAGAAAATTAGGTAGAAATTGCTTGGTTGATCCGATGGGAAAGGGGGAAAAAAAAAAAAAACAAATGTAATGCAATACAATCAGAAGGTCTTGACTAATAGCCAGAATGTTCTTGGAAAAACAGCTGCTTGTATATGCTTGATAAATAATGTTATGCATGCAATGGAGAAGTCCAAAAATTCAAATAGGCACACCCCCACCGTGAATGTATAGTTTTCGAATGAGTCAAATTTAAATTAAAAGGCTAAACATTATTGCACAAGTGCCAACGTGGACACCATGTCAAAGTATCGACTCTAAATTCATACATTTCCGCCCCAAAGCACTTCAGAACATTCAAATACATGATTCAATGAGATTAGGCCATAATATGTTTCAAAAATAAAAATCATAAAAGTGAACTTGGCGGGGCGGTGACCTGTGCAGAAAAGTGTCAAGCATTACAGAACACTTCAGTTGTGCTTCAACATACAGTAAACTGTCACAGAGGCTGTTGTCAGGCAACGAGGCTTTCAATTTTGCATGACGATGTTCAAGACGTTATGTCGTGAAGGATGAGCCTGTGCTTTCCAATTAGACCTTCACATCCCTGTTTTCTAACATCCAAGACTGATCATGAAAAATAATCCAGAAAAAATTACGTAAGGGACACAATCTGAGGGGGAGAAAAAAAAAAAGTCCTGACAGATCCTGTAATCACACGGTCACTGCTACATTTAAAACTGTGCATATCTCATACAAAGGATTAAAAGACTAACACCTCTGAGCACTGTACTGGTTACTGGTTTGTGTTACATGCCCCTTTCTTCCTCCTCCAATGATGGGCTGATTGGCAGTATCCAGGACCAATAACATGGCAGCATTCTTTATTTAAACACCAAAAGTGGTATTGAGGTTTGGGGGTTCAGAATGGAAGAGGTGGAGAGTGGGTCAGACTCCAATCCAGAGCCTTCAGACCGGTCCGTTAGGCATGATCTCAGCTGAAGAGGGAGCTTCGACTCTGTAGAGGAATATGAGAGGGAGAGAAAGTAAGAGAGAGTGAAGGGAGTTTGTTGTTATCGTATAACGGCTTGATATTTAACCACTGTTACCTTGTCTCTGTCACAGTGGTGGCATCCGACTCTTTTGTAGGCGCTGAAGACTCGCTACTGTCTGTAATGCTGAGCTTCTTCAGAGCTTCGGTAGGCACATCACTGCAGAGCAAAGGGTCAGAATCAAAATACTTTCACATAGCTATTGCTGCTAGTTCCACTTCAAAAATCTGTTTGTGTGCATAACTAAATCACCACAGCTTTTTACTAACAACATTTAACACTAGTAGCGCCAGGGGTCGCAGTATACCCAAGACCGCCGGTGCGGGTAAATTTTAACCACTCACAAATTAGTTTTAGAAATGGTTAAACATTATTTTACTGTAATATGTCACTGTTAACAAAGAACTGCCTAGAGACATGAAATTATTATTTCTAGTGATCAACTAGTGTGTTGTGTCTTGGAGGCTCTGGATCAGTTATCTGATGAGTCGTCATACCCAAATGCATAACTTATTTCCCCACCATAATGCTTTCCATCATTCAAGGCATTTTGTGGTTCTAATACCTCTACAAATCACCTTCTTTTACTCATTATGACTTTATTTATTTATTATGATCACTTATTAAGTAATTAAAAGTGAATGGCAAGCAACTTCAAACATAAACAGTGCATAAATACAGGCATTACATAAAACGTAAATTTGACTCACGCTGGCGCTCATAGGTACAATATTAATGCCTTATCTGGTTTTATCTAAACAATTTTTAACATCTGGGAATTGTAAATGAGAAAATTTCTATTGCTTTTCTGTTTCAAGTGCTAGATGGACATTTGGGACTGTTATGCTGCCTTGCATCTTGCGAACGCAGCATTTTTATGACACTGTGTAAGGTTAAAATAATTAATAATTTTACATGCAGTGCTGCTCAATGTCAGTTTCATAGTAGTGGACCAATCAGAAAAACCGGGAGGCAGGGCTAGCATTGCAAGCTTCTGTTTACAGAATCAAGTTGGCATGATGAGCCATTCCTGAGCACTGTGTCTCACATTTTAAGACACAAAGACAAATTCTGTTTAAATGGCTCCTAATACTGCTATTGGTTTACGAAATGTTCTTACCTTGAGGATGCTGTTGTCTGGTTAGGAGGTGTTTTAGGAGAACCCTGTGTCTTATTTTCTCCAGGGTCCTCCTCACTGTCTGAGCCACCAGACGAGCTGCTGTCTGAGGCCACCAGAGGGGCTTTTTGCCCAGAACTTTCTTCCCACGCTCCTGTAGCTGAGTCACTACTGGCCACTGTAAAAAAACAGGCACAATCACATAATTTCAATTTTAATTTTAGCTCTTCAATTGCATCTTACTAAATTGTGTTACTAAATGATGATAAAGACAAGTAAAACCTGAAGTATACTTTTTTGCATACTACTTTGCATGGAACATGTAACCTTCTTATGATTATTTTTACAAGCTGACACTCATCTTGCTTACTACACGAGAGTCCATCAAGTTCTTTGTATCTTCGTTTATTTTTACATAACATGTCCACATGTGTCAATTTTTATTACTTTTAGTCAAAAGTTTAGGTAATTTTAAGAAAGCACTCTGAAAACTGTGTGCTTGGTTGCCTATTTTCAATGTTGTGTATTAACGGTTATTCAGACCGATGCAAATAGAACCACTCACAGTTCTTCTCTTCTCCTTGTTGAGGTTGTCCCTCAGTTTGGCTGGACTCTGTGCTGTAATGAAAAATCCAATGGATCAGCACAGATAAAGGCATTCCCACAGTTTAAAGATCCAAACCAACCGATAATTGCTTCTCACTTTAAATATTTCCAAACCTTCATTTGGAACAATTTACAGAAGAGTGTTTTATTTACCTGCTAAAAGGCTGGAACTCAGTGAAACTAGCCCAGCCGCTGTCCTGCTGACCCTCACTGCCCTGCTGAGGGGAACCACCCCAAGAACCAGAGGAGCTCACCTCTGCCTCGCTAAAACTCGCCGTCCAGCTTGGGTCTATGCACAACAAAAATAGGAACAATAAATGAAGGACGCAAGCAGAAAGATTTAGTTGTGGCCAATATTACAGCACTCACTCTGAGTCTGAGCTCCTGTAGACTGCTGAGGACTTGCCTCTTCCTCAACATCCTCTTCCTCTGAGGCCGACCCGCGGCCTCCACCCCCATTCCTTACGGCACTCTTAGGTGAACTATCTGAAGAAGGAGACACCCCAAACCTGCAAACAAGAAGCAGACAATGTAATTACAATAAACTAAACAGCAGAACCTATTTCCTCAAGCATATGATCTGCATGCTGTACCTCGATCTGGATTTGATTTGTGTTGCATAGTTAATTTCTTTTTCATCCCAAATATCCTCCTCTTCCTCACAGTCATCAAACTGCTGGATTCTTTCTTTACAACACGCTTCAAAAGCTGCAGCATTGGCCTGCAGGAACACAACGAGCAAAATAAAGCATCGAAACAAACACATACACAGCATGCTTATGAACAGTTTTTCAGTGGCAGGCACTTACACTATGATCATCTGCGTCTATATTGAAGTTAATTTCAGCAATCCGATCAAACGCAGCACTGAAAGATTGAAAGAGGTCTTTTAAAGATCACTGACAATCTTCACCACAAAACATGTCAAAGCTGTGCATCAAAGTAAGTCTATGCAACCTACTGCAAAACCTATCATTTGATCTGAAAAAAGTTCAAACATTTTAGACATGCAGAAGCACAAATCTATTTGGCACTCACTTGATATTTTCATCATGTTCACTGAACTCTTCATCATTAAAACCAAACTGATCCACAAAATTGGCGGTCATCTGCTGTATCTGGTAATCAGAGAATGCCTGAAAGAAAAAGCAAAAAAATATATAGAAATTACATTAAAAGAGCTTAAAACACATTCATGCTAACTCGTGATTTGTTGCTTCTTACCTGTTGGATGGACAGATCATTGGGGAAGGGGCTCTCCATGTCATCATCTTCACTAGATGAGTGCAAGTTATGGGTGCTCACCTTGAACACAAAATGAAACCATCCAGAAATCAGCATCAAAGCACATAACATTCCCAAAAATTTACAACAATGAAGACACTAAAGCAATTTGATTGAAATTCTTTCTGAAATATTTTCCATCATTCAAATATATTTGTATTTATTATATTAAATTTTTAAATGTTATATATTTCACAATTAGAAAGTTGAGGAGGATTTTCATGACCAATATAATTTACAGATAAAATATAAAAAATATATAGAAACAATAAATATAAGATCAAAAATTTTATCAAATATTATTCATCCATCTTATCCAATTAAATGTATGCATGTGTGTGTGTGTGCGTGCACGTGCGTGCGTGCATTCCTCACCAAATCTACTGTGTTTCTTCTGTTGGTCTCTCTCAGTGTCTCACCCACAAAACTCTCCCAGCGGCCTCTGCAGTCTTCTGGCAGCTCTGTGGATACAACCAATGTCAGTAATAACAATCTGCCATTAGCATAAACTCTGTGGATCCTTTGACATAATTTTCAGTACAAACCTTTAATTAGGTCATTAATTTGAGAGTGAGCCAACCCTTTTTCTAGGTTTTGAACCACAGTGTTTGCGATTCTTGTCAGGTGACCCATGTTTCCTTTTCGTCTGCCCCCTTCAGTCCTGGAGATTGAAGTTAGAGAAACTACATTCAACCAACATACACAAATATACAAATACTGACAGATGAGCTTCATGAGACTTTCACAAGTGCTAAAGGCCGACAATCATACAATCAAAAGACAGAGAAAAGATGAGGGGACTCTTACTGGATTTTGTCATTTTCCTCCCAAGCATCCAGAATCCTTTGCACCAGCCGACAATGCTGGAAGAGCTGAGAAAAGCATAATAACAATAATAATAATAATAATAAAGAAGAACAGGAAACGTGAGTGTGCAGAAAAAAATGACAGACAAAAAAATAAACTAAGGCAGAAAGCAAAAGTGATTCAACCTTCCTCAACAAACCAAGAATACAAAAACTTCTATTAATAATAGAACAAACCAAGAGTACAAAGTTAATACAGAAACTTGGTAATTTGCTAAAAAAATCAAAACGCAGGTCTGTGTACTGCATTCATATCTTTTTATATGAATGAGATTTAAAAAACAAAAACCTTGCATTAGGACCACTGATTTTACCATATTTATTTAATAAAAAAAACAGTATAACAGTTGTGTGAAATATTACAATTTAAAGTGTAATATTACAATATTACAAATTGAAATATTTGTTTTTGTGCAGAACACCACTAATATGCTTTATTGTTGTTGTTTTTTTTTGTTTAAAGGTTGTTGTTTTTTTTTTTGTTTAAATTGTTTAAAGGTCCCATGATGTGCTTTGAACTGCAAGCTTTGGATGTTCATAACAGGTTTATATCTTCTAAACATGAATTTCTTCACTGTTTTGAAGCACACTATCTTACAGATATCCTATCCTATCATATTGATACTAACTTAATTTCATGGAACCTTTAAGCATTGATAGAGCAACCAAAGAAATCATAATTCTGAATCTGAAAAACATGTCCAATTGCAACGATGTGTTACCACTTCAAAATTACAGTAATTGTGAGATGGCACAATTATTAATAGCTAAAAATAAAAGTACCTGATCCAGCTGATCAAGTTTTTCTAGCTTATTTAGAAAACAACAGTATGTTTACTGAAAAATAGGATTGGAACTTGGCCTGACAGGAGTAAAGTTTGACGCTCATTAAAACAAATCACAAAAAGAAAGCATAAATGTCTGTACAAACAGATATGGCCTAAAGCAAATGACCTACATTGGCAACAAGAGCATCTTGAATAGGTGTGTTAGCTGGGTCTGAGTTGCTGTTTTGGCCAGGCGTTCCCTCCTCTTCCTGGTTATCTGTAGCTGGTCTTTCCTCGTGGTTCTGCAGACTTGGGTTCTGGACGTCTGCGTGGGCAGAGTGGTTTAAGATGGATGCCACACACAGCTCCACTTGCAAGTGCAAGAAATTATTCCAGGTGTATTTAAAGAATAAATCCTGCAACCAGAGAGAGGAAGTGGAGTGGAGAGGGAAAAAATGATTCAAAACAAGATCACCCATCCACAGCCAGCTAATGATGAGTCTGCAATATTCAATGTGTGTGCGTAAGTGACTTACCAACAGCAGGTCCATGGTGTTGAGTCTGCAGATCTCTTCGCAGATGCTGAGGTCGCAAGTCTGCAGCAGGGAGGCCACCAGTCTGGCCACATGAAGGCGGGCGCTTCCCAGGGGCTGCTCCAGAACGCCCACTGTAGTGAGTATTGCACTTCTCTGTCCACAGCAAAATGAAGAAGATTGACACATTGTTACAGGCCTGTCAATCTCAGCATTGCACACTGATTGTTGAGACAGCAACTCAGCTCCAAAAAGTAATGGGCTGCCAACACAGACTGGCACACTCTGAGGCATCATTAAAATTAGGCATAAAATCAGGTAATGTTCTGCAGCAATATCATTTTACCTTATATTTGCAATGAAACAAAAGCAGCAAAAGATGTAAAAACCGTAGCAACATATGTTTAACTATGTTCTTTATTGCAATGTGCATGTGTAACAGATTATTATAATAATTTAGAGCAAGGACTGAGTTAATAAAATGAGTAATGGTAAAAGAACATTTTTTGCATTTTTTACGTTCATATCATCTAGTTTAGATGGCAGAGAGTAGCTGGCTTTAAAATGCATTCAAGTAAATAAGCAATTACACTACAAAATCGGTCTGGGGTAAAAGTGATTTTGATTACGTTTATACTTGTATTTAGTGTTGCATCTTATTACCAGCCATAAACAAGGCCCAACATTGCTATTACTGTAGAGTGATTAAAACAAAAAGAAGTCTGTAATTTGACCGGATGTTAAAATTAAATATGTTTGTGTGATATATAAATATAAAACTGTTTATAAGATCAATAACATACATTTTAAAATGGGCTTTAAATCCTGACTTTAACTGCCAAACATACAAGTACACATACATAGAAAATGCAAATACCCAACAAATGAAATTAAATATCACTCATTGAAATTCATGTTGTTAGCTTAGAAACAAGCTAACACTGGATCACATTAGAGTCTCTCAATGAGCTTCTCGTGACAGGGTTTACTTAAATGACAGGAAGTGGTTGTCAACCATGTACAGTATTTAAAATCAGTCACTTATAAGGTTTCACTTTGGTGAGGTATGCAACAAAGCCACTTATGTCTAGAAACAGAGCTGGCGTCACCTGTGCTATTTACTTTAATCTTACAATAGGCAAAGTCAGAACAAATGGTTCAAAAGCCTTAAGATGACAATTTTAAGTGTGAGCACTGTTACCGTAGGAGGGTTCAGTAGGAGCTGTTGGAAGTCCTTTAGATGAGGCTCAATAGCACGTAAAATACTGCTGTTGACAGTGTAAGACCTTTCACATCCCTGAGAATACAGGTCCATCAGACCCTCCAGCCTAAAAAAATGCCAGACAGATAATAAAGGTCATAAAATATTTAAAAAAAGAAAAAAGAGACAACAGCGAGCGAGCGACTACAGCTATTTATTTTAAGTTTAATTAGGCCTTCTAATGGTTGAACTCACCCTGACCTTCGTGACTCCAGTAATGTAAGAAGCACTTGCGTTCCATTGACGACAGACGCTTCAGTCCGTTCCCCTTCAAACATGTTCTTTAAAAGCTCTGCCACATTCTCTTGTCTACAAAGACATAAACATAAGTAAATGCAATAAAAAAAAAAAAAACAATGACTATAGACAAGAAACAATGTCTGGCCAGCAGTTTTTATTCCACATGGCTCAATTTGATGCATGCCTATAATCTCAGCTAATCAGTAAGGTCACTTACGACTCCAGGACAGCGAGTAAAGGGTCTGGATCTGTGAGCTCTGACAGCTGATTGGCCTGGTCTCTACTGAGTCGGATGATGTCACAAAGAGTCTGGGATGCATTAGATTGTCTCTGCACAACAATAAAGTGAAAAAGTATATATATATATTTACTTGGTGCATTTTTTTTTTATAAGTGAAATCATATGGGCCGGGAGTGAAAAGTTCAGCAAAGTGAGTGATATTTGTACCTCTTCATCTCTCCCCGTGTGCATGAGTTCTGTGAGTCTCTGAATTAGTCTCTCTTCATTCAGCCACTGCAAACACAAATTCATTGACTGATCAGAGTTGCACCTCTGATGAGGAGTGAGTGAGGATTTAGCCAGGACTCGGAGGATAACAAAGAGGTTTAATGTGGGTCAATGTCTCATTTAAGCAACTGAATTGCTTAATATTCCTTAAAGGTATATCAGATCAAAAAGAAAAATTCTATTAAACAAAATAAACCATCAATGAAGATCTAAATAAAAGAGACCATTCACGCAAGATATAACAGCAATCATAAATAGTTGTTAGACATAAGAATTAAACTTGTAAATGATCCCTTAAAAAGCAGAAATATGTTTATTCTCCTTTATATATGGCAACATTAGGGTGCTTACATTGAGGACCTCCATCCTCAAGGGGGCAGGCTCAACACAGCTGATGAGGCGCAGCAATAGGTCCATCATAGCCGAGGCATCGATGTGATTCAGCACCAGACTGATAAAGTTGTGTTTTTTCCTTAGGAAAGAGATTACCTGTGTGCAAAATAGCACAAAACTCGTTATACTAACCCCAGTATTTCCTTTGCACTATTTAGTGTGTTTTCAAATTCCAGGCTGTGTGATATCAGGTGTGTGTACCTGGTCTGTTTTACGTGCAATCAAGTTGCCGATGGTTTTGCTGAAGAAGGAGGCCAGCAGAGGATTAAGGGGGGGCTCCTGCTCCAGAAAGTGGTAGAGCTTCTCCAAAAGGGATTCGTCTCCACCCAGCTTATCATTGATAAGAGCCACATCAGAGGTCAGGAGCTCACAGGCAATGTTTGAAAACCTGAATAAACAGAACCAAAGAAAGAAATCCATACTATATACTGATACATGTGACAATGCTATCAAACAACAAATGCAACCGTCTACGGTGACTTGGCCTTTAACTAAACAAAGGCAGTTTCTTCAGGTTCCAATGAAGGCAATTCAAATGTAACAAAGTTGCTCTGCAGAACTACTTATCTTCTGTCTCTCAGAAAGCACTAAAGTAAATACCAGTCAACTCAGTGGTGCAGGGCTGTCAGTGCTGCAAGAGAGGGTTATAAACTCTGCATCAGTGCCTTATATTGTGGAAATTGTAAATTTGACCAAAAAAAGAAAAGAAAAAACAAGCAAAAATCTGGATCAGTGCTGGTAAGAACATATTTCAGTCAATGTAATAACATTTCACAACACTTGGAGAGAAAAGACATTTTGAGTGAATCCACTTGCTCATTTCAAGACAAATGATTCTGCCTCCTACACACAGAGAATCAAATGATTAGTTTTAAATGAACTGCAATCTTTTTTTCTCACTCTAACCATATGGTCCCAACAGAAAGGGCTAAAATTTTCAAGCCATGAGATTATTTCAGATATTTTATGTTGAACAATACAAGCTACCACAACATTATGCAGTCACCTATTAGCTCAATCATTTCTCTTTTCCATTTCCTCTTCCTACATTTGCCAATTTAACATTCCCCTCTCCACTTCTCTGCTATTCTACATCTTCCCTGTCAATTTTACAGCCCTCTCGTAACTAGGAGCTCCAAGCACGCAGGGCTTCCAGTGAACAATATGTCCTACCTATTCAGCAATTCTCAGTAGCAGTCTGGATAGATTTTACTGCCAGGTAGACTATAGTTTGCTTAAAGTGAATAAACACTTAAGATGTAACATTAGTAAAATATATCTGCTAAATTTCAAGAAAAAAAATGCACCACTCTGTGTAAATCTATTTAATCCTTCATTAAATAAAATTTTGTTGAGCAAATGAAATGTGACTGACTCCCTAAACTTGTAATTTCCAAAATAATAATAAAATTAATGGCAGTTTCCTGCACACCTCCCCGTCTGTTTGTCGGTGTCAAAATTATATCATTGGTTGAACCAAAGCTGTGGTGTCTAGTTTCTTTCTTACTTGAAGCGAGTTTTCTCTTCCAAATCAGCAGGAGGTTCCTCCGTGATTAGAGTGACCAGTTCCTGCATACAGTGATCCTTGGAGAGGAAGAGCAGGAGCTTGCGGTTCTGTGCTTTGCATTCCTGCAGCACATCCTCCTCTTCCATCAACTCTCTCAGAGTCACGCCCTCTCGATCCAGCAGCTGGTCAATATGGGAGGTGTTGTTCAGGTCAAACTTCCAGAACATGATGGCGGCGGTTGCAGCTGCTGCAGGAAGCACAAGCCTGAAAAGGAGAGGGAATGAAAGTGAGGCTAACAATGACAAGTTAAAAATAATGCAAAGCGCACAGAGATATACATCTTTTAAAAATGAAAACTCTAGCAAGAGAAGGCAGTCTTAAAATAAGACTGCAATAAGCACAGGGGGGGTGGCTGGTTCAAGGTGGCTGATTCACTAAATGAAAGACATAAAGAATGGTTTAACCCTTTTGCCCTATTTACAACGGCTTTTAAAATGTGTTTTTGTAAAACATTTTACATTTGTCCACATTTGAATGGGGAAAATGTTTTTTTATTATTATTTTATTTGTCTTTTAAAAAATTGTTTAGATTTGTGTTGCATTTTTAATTTAAAGATTATCTAAAAAAGATAAAGCACCCTGGTTCAGTTGAGAACCACTGATGTAGAGCATTTCAAATCAGACCCTTATGAAGATCCATGATGATTAGGAAGCTTCCCTAAAAAGCAGCTGTCTATGTATCCAGCCTAATAGGTTTTGGAACCAAGTTATAAAGTGAGTGAGAGGGGGGGGAATAGCGATGGAAAGCAGAACTAACAGGGAAAGGGAATCTGGAGAATAGAAGAACAAGGAAGGGGAGAAAAACAATTGATGGACCTTTAAAGCATCCAACTAACACATTCAACTAAAAACAAAACATGAAGCAACAGAAACATGACAAGCAGCTTTCTTTAAGTGCTGACTGAAATCACCTGTGCTGTAAATATTTTTTAACAACTCTGGTCAGACCTTTTCCAATAGATGACTGATACCCACGCATAACACCCTGGGTGATACATTTCACACAGTCTGATAGGCCTCACTTGCTCAAAGAGATGTGATCTGTTAGTAAGCGCATGTAAAAGACTCCTCGAGAACTATAGCTCTGGAACATTAATATAGTTCTTTAAATAAATATATGTTTACCAGCTGATGTAAAGTGTGAATCCTTAGTTACACCTCCTCCACAGGACGACAGGCATTTGAGTGGCAGAATGCAGACGGCACTGAATGACCTAGCATTAACCTGCATGAGATCCACTTCCCTCCAGGCCTTCCTCGAATACACGCCTCAGACGGACTGACACTGGGGAAAGATACAAGTATGAGAATCTACAAACCCTTCAAAAATCAATGCAGCCAATGTGTGAAAACACTTTGAACCAATATGACAAACAATGCAGCACGATACATCGATATTGCATCATGTAGTCTGGGAAGCTTAGAACGAAACTAAAGACTTAGCAAGACTAAAATACAAACTATGAAAGGTCTTGTGAACTGAGAAATTTATGTTGGTACAGTCGTCATTTCCTTGACAACAGTGAACAAATGCACATAAACAGTCTCTTCCTCAAATGTACTCCCGTGCTAACACTAACAAATATACAAACAGTTATTTTAAAAGGTGTAGTTTGATCAAAAAAGTTTTGCTATACTCACACTCAGACCATTCAAGGTAACTTTTTACAGTAGAACATTAAAGAAATGCTATCTGCACTTTGAGAGTCAAATATACAAGTAAAACAAAACTGATACCCTTGCTCCTAATGATAGGTGGCTTTAATATTGAGTAAAAAGACAGATCTATACAAGAAGCTAAACATTACATGCCAAATTGAAATGTTTCCTGTACTGAATGATCAGTTTGCTTAATAAGATCACAATGCATCATCAGGATCAACATGCACTCATTTTGTTATGACTGTATATGTTTGACTCTCAAAGTACCAGTAGCAGCTGACTTGCATTTTATGAATCAACAATTTCAGCTAAAAATCTACTTAAACGTTAGAACTTTAAACATCTTGTCTAGTCTCAAGGCAAGTTCATTAACAGCTCATTTTTAATTTTAGGTGAACAATACGTTAACATGACACTACTATGGTTCGTACAATGCATAAACGTCTTGGGATCATATTTTAAACCAGTTTTTGCTGTTCTGCAAATTTCCATGGACAAAAGAAAAAACAAAGCAGCCATTTCAATAGGAATCCAAGCAATAACGAATGTCCTGAAAATTTTCCCCATGACATTTTGAAATGAGTTCAAGATTTGCATTGTTGACCAATGACAAGCAACTTGGATACTAAAGTTACTACTGCGATGTGCTTTTGATAAATATTTTTATGAAAATCCACACAGTTAAAATAGGTGTCACTTGACTTTCTTCCTAAACTAAACGTGCACAAGCTGTGGCAAAGGTGCACATATGGCAGACTCAAATCAGCAGCTGGTAACAGCTTCCTTGAGCACTACATGCTCATCTGTCGGCACACAGAACATACACCGGAAAGAATATCCATCATTGATCTGCAGCTGTGCACAAGCTTTTGAGAAAAGTGGCCAAAAAACAAAGACAAGTGGGGTTGTTTCCTTCTTTTATGTGGACATAATTGTGTGCACGTGCAACAATAACAAGCAGAGAGCTCCCCAACGAACTCTAAACAGGAAAGCAAAAGTCTCAGCTCTACAATTCATTAAAAATAGTAACATACAGCAGTATTTGCACACAATGTAAGCTGTCATACACAGCAGACACGAGCGGGGATGTTGCATGGGATCTCTGACAAGCAGCTGAGGTCAAATAAGCTGGCACTGATTGCACAACTGTCCAGAAGCTGCCTGCTTAGGAAGTTGATCCAGCAACTTGTGCTGACCCCTGGACCCCCAGAGGGGGTGTTCATGCAATACACAACTTCAAATGTGACTGCATTCGTCATTCTGAACGACTGTGTATTACAACTCAATAGTTAAATAGTTGGAGAGGATGAACTGACTTCTGCATTGCTCATGTTGCTGCTAACGACGACATGATTTCAATCAAATGTTTACAATAGACGGCAATAACATACCAGAAGATTTTTCACACCTTATAAAGCCGGGTAGGATAAAGAAGACATATTACTGTCAAACTCACACCGGAGACGACGATTTTAAAGCAAAATAGCAGTTCCAGCAGAAAATCACGGTGGTTGAATGTTTACAGTTGGGCCCCGCTAGCAGGCGTTAGCATCAGCGGCTAATATTAACGAAAAACTGGTTTCCGTATTTTCACAACAACCCCAAACTCGACCTAAGCAACTTAATTACACACTCGTTTACAGCTCAATAGAGGCTAGTGGTTGCGTAAAGCCCGTTAGGCTTTATTTAACTCTAAAGAACATAATGTTTTCGGGTTGTTTGCTAGCTCGTCTTGCTAACTTCAGCTGAATCTCTCAGAAGTTTCTTCTCATCCGAGGGGAATTTAAACAACGCATTTTCTGAGCAAAACAACCGTAGACAAGTCTTTTTAGTGCAAAGCAGAACGAGTCGAGCCAAGCAGTGCTATCTGCGCGTGTAGGCTGTCTTACCCCCGCTGTGAGTGTCTTCAGACGGGCTGCTCGGTTGTATGTCGGTGCTGGTCTGGCTCGTGCAGCGGTGGCGCTGCTGCTGCTGCCCCGCGCGCACTGTAAAACCCCGCAGCTGCCACGAGACCGTTTTCCTCACACTATCTGTCCAAAGCGCGAGCCATCGTCCTCAAGAAAGTTGTTTTTTGCTCTCTTTTATGTATGAATGTAATTTTTAGGAAATTAGTCTGCTCTCAATCTTTACGAAGAGTTATCTCGGCAAGGCGACGGAAGGGGGGTCGGAAAATAAAAATCGTTCATATGTTTGTATTCAAAATGGCGAAACTCTGTCATAGACACGCGCGCGTGCGCGTGCTGTCAGATTATTGCTTGCGCATCAAGTGCACGCGCACGCGTTTATTCAACAAACTTTAACCTAATAAAATGATAGTCATCCTAAATACGGTAGGCCTACAATAAAGAGTAGTAAAATGTAAAATTGTATAATATAATAATATATACAATATTATAATGCTTTATTGTATAAAATAATATGTATAAAGACCTAATTTACATTATAATATTACTGTAAATTATAAAACATGCTGTAAATAGGTGTAAAAAGTTAGTTGAAATTTGTATTTATTTGCTTTAATATAGTTTGTATTTATTATGCTATGCTTATTTTTAAACAATTTATTATAATATTATTTACATTTTATTTTTAGTTTTATTAAACAAATTCATTCATTCATTTTCTTTTCGGCTTAGTCCCTTTATTAATTTGGGGTCGAAGTTTAATCTGGGGTAAACTTATCCACCATATGTTTTACGCAGCGGATGCCCTTCCAGCTGCAACCCATCACTGGGAAACATCCACACACACTCACTCACACACATACTATTAAATAAAATAGTTCAATAAATATATTTATACTTTACTTTAGTGCACCCCTCTACTTCCAACAAGAAATCGTTTATTTTGTGATTGTCCATTTGCTTATTTTATTTGATTTTCCTTTATTGTCAAATTAGTTTTTTAAATATACTTTTTAGTTTGTTTTTATATTAACGACAAAAATATGGGAAATCGTCTACAAGCTTCTGTCATCTTTGGTGTACCTACTCCCGTTTTCTTTTCCCTGTCCTTTCTGTTATTGCTATTCTTATTAACTTGCTTTCATTTTACTTATTTATATACTTATTTATATGTTTTATAACGTTATACCTGTTAGGCTGTACTGCACTTTCTGGGTTGAATTTGAAATAAGAAAAATAATGCAGAAAAATAATGCATATTAAGGAGACTTACTGCAGTGGTTGTAAAAAGTCCGAAGTACACTTTAATAGCTAGATTACTTGAATATATAATATTTCTTTAACATTTTTTAAAATATAAACCTACTTTGCGACTTCCTGCTTGTTCATTCCTCCCCGCGCGAGGGCGCTGTTCAGCATCGGAGATTACTAAACGATGAGCGAGGACGCGACCATTCACAAACGCAAACGGATCTCAAATGGCTCTTTAAGTCACGATGGACCCGTTTGACCGCTCCGATTCTCTGGACGGCCCATCAAACGCGGCGGCGACAAATGCAGAGTTTTCGGAGCCGTGGTCGCGCTTCTCCGCCTGGCTCGAGTGTGTGTGCGTCGTTACTTTCGACCTCGAGCTCGGACAAGCCATAGAGGTACACGATGATGTGCACGCACGCCTAACATCTGTTTGTCTGTCTCTGTACTACATACATAACCCTTTAGAGGCTAAACTTAGATTGCGATAAGATACAGTGCAATAGTACAGCGTCATAATTGCAATATCTTCATTGTAACCACAGCAACAGCAGCATCACTGTATATGTGTGACATTCTTCATGTTGTTTTCAGCTTGTTTACCCTCATGATGTCAAACTCACAGAAAAGGAGGTAAGGGCCATTTAATTAAAATATTTGACCATTTTTATTACCAGCTACATTATCATAAACACAAATTTCCTTGTAAAATGCCTTACAACTATTTGCTTTCTTGTGCTTTTCAGAAAACAAGCATCTGTTACTTATCGTTTCCTGACTCATACTCGGGTAATGTGTTGGCACAGACTGATTTCATCAGCGCTATCATGATAAACAGCTGAAACTTGAGTATTATGGCTCAGTCACATGAGTGCATGTCTATCCCAGGATGCCTCGGGGACACTCAGTTCAGCTTCAGACTGCGGCAGTCTGTGGGCCGCAGTAGTTCTTGGTTTGGACAAGAAGATGCATACAACAGGGATGCTCCTGTGACCCTGCAGGTTAGAAATGGACTTGGTTTTAAGTTAAAGGTGCTTTATGTAAGAATTATTATGTTTTCTATGTTGCCTATGAAAACCTGATGTTAATACAAAGGCATTTTTTTTTAGGGAAAATCAATAGGATGTGATGTTTACACACTCATGGGCTTCTCCTTAATACTATGACACATGAAACTAATTCCTAATTCAAGTTGATGCTGAAATGTCATTCATTGTATTTCGCAAAGAAGATCAGTAGTCTCACATAGTCTGTAGTATTAATTATGCTTTAAAATCAAACTACTTTAAAATCAAACAAATCTACAGTCGATTGAATAAACCCCTTTTTTAATCTTAGCAAATGTCAATGTCATTCAATGTGAGTTTATTTGAGCATTGAATCACATTTGGTCTCTGTATGTTAAGTGTGCACAAGCAATAATTTTCTTGTTACAATTTACTTAAAGTGCTGGTTTACCCAAAAATGAAAAATGATGTTATTAATTACTCATTGTCTTTCCCTTCTAAACTCATGAGACCCTTGTTCATCTTCAGAACACAAATTAAGATCTTTTAGATTAAATCTGAGAGCTTCTTGATCCTCCATAGGTAGCAACAGTCATATTCAAACATTCAAAGTCCAGAAAAATAACCAAAAATCATTGTCAAAACATTCCATGTGTCTTCAGTGGTTCAACTGTGATCATGCAAGTCACATTGAGTGTTTTGACAATGCTTTTGGTTCTTTTTATGAACATCTTGGGATTGTTGCTACCTCTAGCAGGGCTCTCCAATTTCATCCAAAATATCTTATTTTGTGATCTGAAGATGAACAAAGGTCTCAGGGGTATGGAACCACATGAGGGTGAGTAATTAATAGCATAATTCTTGGTGAAATAACCCTTAACTAACAAAAAGGATTTTCAAATTCTATATATAGCCTCATTTCCCAGAATCATCTGCTTCAAACCATAAAAGAAAGTGTACATTGAAATAATGTTTCTGTCTTTCAGAAGGAGCATGCACATTTGCACGGGTATGTGTATTTCAGGCAAGTGAAAGATGCGTCGGTCAAAAGGGGCTACTTTCAGAAGGTGTGGAACTGAACTGAAAGTTTGCTTTGCTTTTTCACAATGAGCTTTTTATTTAGAGTTGGGGCCTTGAGGTCAATGTACAATGCACACATAGTGCTGTGAATGATGTCAGTCTTTCTTTGTCTCTAGTCTCTGGTGGTGGTGTCCAGACTTCCATTTGTGAACCTCTTCCATTCGCTGCTGCAGGTCATTGCTCCTGAATACTTTGAAAAGCTTGAACCTTGTCTGGAGACAGGTGAGGGCAATATAACTATAATATGAAACATACAGTGTTCAAAATTGAAGTAAAGCCAAATGTATGTCTTTGCAATTTATGCAAACATGCTGGTGTAAATCTTCTAAAAATATTGTGTGGTTTTGCTTGGAGAGTGTTATACGTTTGTACTCATTTCCGTATTGAGGAATGACAAGAGAATGTCTGTTAATCAGATACAAGGGAGAACCAATGATGACATTAAATGACCATATTTTAGTCACTTTATGCTTGATGTCATTTCAACGTTTTGTTTTCTCTGCATTTTCTTGTATAGTAAAATAAACCCGTATTCATTGACATTCACACTCCACTTGGTTCAAACCAGAGTTTCTTTCTTCTGTTGAACACAAAAGAAGATATTTTGAAAAATGTTGGAAACCTGTAACCATTGACCTCCATATTGGATGTCAATGGTTACAGGTTTCCAACATTCTTCAGAATATCTTGTTTTGTGTTCAATAAACTTAAGTTAATTGTTTTCCTTTTTTCGCAGCCTAACAATTTTCTCACATTTTGGTGGGCTGATATTAATTGAACGATAATTGATAATAATTATATATACATAAAAGAATAGGGTACACATTCAATTGACTGCAAATTTTCACAGAAATAAATGAGTTTAGAGTATATTAAATTAGAAATAGTTTTTTTAATTGTAATTATTTTGTTTTAATATATCTTATTGGTTGATGTGTCTCAGTCTGCAATGAGATTGACCAATGGCCAGCACCAGTACCAGAACAGATCCTCAACTTACCTGTGATGGGTGTGGTGATGCAGGTAAGAATATTATAGATGAAAAGCATCATTATTATTTTATTTAAAAACAATTTATAAAATGCTAGTTCACATTTTGGATAAACTAAAATAACTTAGTCAGATTGCTGCTTGTCAGGCAAACTCCTGGCAATTTAATAAAATGCAGAAATTGACAGTGAAAGTACCATGACTGGCAATAAAAACATTGTCATCCAATTGATCAAATGATGGTTTTAAATTTACAGGTCAGAATACCTTCAAAAGTTGAAACAGCAGAAGGAAGCCCTGTAAAACAACAACAAACAGAGGTGCGTACTACATTTTAATACAACAATCATGGGCACAAATGCTTTTATTTTTTTACATATGGTTAACGTGGTTTCATGATTGCAGAATCTGCTCCCGGCTCCCACAGTTCTCCCATCAGTTCACGAGCTGGATCTCTTTAAGTGAGTATTGCACTGTTCTGTAATTACGAAGCCATCTGTTGATTTTACAGACGTCACTAATAGCTGCCCTGATTGACCTTCAATAATCAGATGTTTCCAGTCGGTCCTGATTCACATGCAGATGCTTTGGGAGCTGATGTTGCTGGGAGAGCCGGTGGTTGTAATGGCACCTTCTCCAACTGTGTCCTCAGAGACTGTGCTGGCTCTGGTCAGGTATAAACTCTACTTCCAGAATATAATGAGCAATGAGTTTATAATTATGAGTTTGGGCATATAGTGCTATTTTAGCAAAAAGCACTATATTAAAAAAACTGGTTTGATGATTTTTATCATCACTATTTTTGAGATATTGAAAAAAAAATTGTAACATGTACATAGTAAAAATCGAAATAATTAATTTTTATGTTTATTATTTTATATATTTAAATGTTTTTTTTCTTATTTTGACCAGTGGCTGGTTATATAAACTTAATTAAAAAAAATTTTCTTCCTATTAATTTTTAAAGTCAGTTACAGAAAGGTTGACTGCTGTGATTTGAATCCAAAAAGCAAGACTTTTGTAACTGGCGACAATTAAAGAAATAAAGAATAAAATAAAAATAGTATTTTAACAATGAAGTAAATTTACAAATGTGTTTTATTATACATATAAAATAATATTAATATGTTTGTTCTAATTAAAATTACAACTTGAATGGTTCAAGACACCTTTGTGAAAATAAAAATGGCAAAATATGAGTTAAGTAATGTTCCATGATCATTCAGCATAACAGATTTATGAAAAAAAATAACAACATACTTATTCGGACATGTACTTCTTGATATACATGTAAGAATAAGTGATGAAACCCCCTTTTTATCTTTGAACCACATAT
>CAIGQW010000596.1:5634852-5648720 GCA_903798125.1 Danio choprae
TACGCATCTTATGTTCACTTTTTCAGCTCAATCGACCCACTGCACTACTGTGGTGATTACAGACCATACTTTACCATTCATGACAGTGAATTCAAGGAATACACCACCAGGACTCAGGCTCCGTAAGCAAAAAAAACACACTAGACCTTACAGTCTCTCTTTAAAGAGACTATTCACCCAAAAAGGAAAATTCTATTAAAATTCATAAAAAGATTTTATGTTTATGTTTGAATAATCTACAAAAGTTGTATGAATCTTTTTAGTGTTGTTTTTTGTCATTTAGTATTTGAGTCATCAAAAACTGCTGCTAGGATATTCTTCAAATTTACCTTTCACATTTTTGGGTGAAACATTGACTAAATGTGAGCTACTTTAATTTGTATGTAGAAAAAAAATATTTATGGAGCATCTGTTTTGTGCTTTCAGACCCAATGTGATATTGGGTGTCACAAACCCTTTCTTTATAAAGACCTTTCAGAGCTGGCCTCACATCATTCGCCTTGGAGAACTGAAGATGTCTGGTAATTGTCTTTAGTTCTTACATAACTTGTGATTTAATTATGCTTTTGCCACAGATAAATCTGAACTCTGAGTTTCTCAGCAGGAGATTTACCAAAGCAAGTGAAGATCAAGAAATTGGCAAAGTTAAAAACACTGGATACCAAAACAGGTAAAAAACAAGGCTTTCAGTAATCTAATAATATGTATGTTTAATTATCTATAATTAATGAACACATACATTTTCATAATTTAATACTTGTATAATAGTAATTGAACTAAATGGAACCTCAATTGTGAAAACTGGACTGAAGCAGTTTAAATGTTTTAGAACTTCATGTTAAGCTGCTTTGACACAATCTAGATTGTAAAAAGCGCTATAGAAATGAAGATGAATTAAATGAATAGGTATATAATAATAAAATAAATATGTTTAAATATATATTTTTCTGAAGGTATATACACTGCATACAAGACCTTCCTACACAAAGACAAAACCCTCATCAAACGACTCTTAAAGGTAGGCTATACTTCTGCGTTGAAACATTACAGATTTTATTTAAACTGAAAGTAAAAGTATCCGTGAGTTCTTGCTTTGTTTTTTCCATTTTACTTTCAGGGTATCCAGAAAAAAAGGCCATCAGAGGTGCAGAGTGCCATTTTAAGGCGACATCTGTTGGAGCAAACTCAGAGTTTCATTCTTCCGCTGGTGAACTTTTTTTCTTTTCTTTTTTTTTTACCTCTTTTATTCAGAGCTTTAAGGCTGAGTTTACCCCAAAATTATCACGTCCTTCCATATATTAATTAAATAAAAATTATTTCAATTAAGTCTTGTATTTCAGCTTCTCCTAGTCTATTCAGCCAAAACTTTCTCTCTTCAAAAGAGAATAATAAAGGAATTTGAAAATTAACTCGAAGCCTTTTGAAGAGTCATTTAAAGTTTCTTTGAACGATGAAGCGATTTAATTTTGACTTCTTTTGAACTTATCTATAGCTTAACCAAACACATGAGAATGAACCGCAGTAGTTATGCACATCAAGCAGACTCGGTTCTTATTCATTTATTATTTTTAAATCTCTTTACATATGTTTTGATGTGTCTGTTCTGGGCATACTGACAGAAATCTCTCAGATTTGCTAAACAAAAAATTCCAAAAGCGGATTAGATGCATTTTCTTCAAGATGTTAGAGTGGCTTATTGTAGTATTGGTAACCTAGTAACCAACAGTAAACAAGGCCAGCATAATGGCGACCGCTAATTTGTAATGTTTGCTACATCCAAGTTTATTCTGCTAATGCATTTCTATCTCCCATTATTCACATCAACCCTTTTTTGAGATTTGATTAAAAAAAAAATTGTTAATTTTTGTAGTGACTAAAAATTATTTATAACGCCACTGGCATGAATAAATAATGACTGAATTTTAATTTCTGGGTTAACCAAGCATTTAATGATAGCCACAGTGTTTAATCTCATTCACTAAGCAATCAAGAGCTTGATGTCGATTTCTTTTTCTTCAGGAACGTTATTTGGAAAGCCTCATGCCTCCACAGAGATCTGTGTCTCCATGGAAGGTTGGTTCAAGATAATATATATTAAGCAGACTTGCAGTAAATGAGGCTTTGATTATGTTAAACCTGAAATATAACACCCGTGTTTGTGGGGTTTTTTGTGTGCCAGACGCCTCCACAGATCCGGTCCTTCAGTCAGGATGAGTTCATGAAGACACTGGATCAGGCAGGACCACAACTAACACTGAAAGGAGATTTTACAGGCCTGTACAGGTACTAAAACACGCTATTGTCATTCAATAATCTGCAGTCTTACAGGAAATGCAACCCAGGACATTGGGGAATTAATGACTGAAACTTGCTATTGATTGTGCTTGTGATAAATGTGGGTTTCAGGCGTTTCTTCCGATCTCCAAACTTTGATGGCTGGTATCGGTTTAGGCACAGAGAGATGAGTCAGAAGGTGGAGTGTCTTCATTTAGAGGCCATCTGTGCAGCTGTGAGTATGACTCTGGATTCGGATTCACTCTCTGTTCATACTTCTATAATTATTACTAGTTCTGAGTTTGCACATAAATAAAAAGATTGGTTTGACCAAAATTTCATAATAATTCCTCATGTTGTTCCAAACCCGTATGATTTTTTTTCTTCTAACACAAAAGAGAAATTCTGAGGAGTTGAACTGGTCGCTCTTTTCCATGAAGTAGCACTGAATGTAAACCAAAGCTTTATAAAGGATGCAAAAGCACCATGAAAAGGAACTATAATACATACAGTAGTTTATATAATGTATATAATTGACAGTGAAGAATATTTAAAGAAAGACAGATCACTGGTTACACTAAACTAGCAACTTTTTTTTAATCTTTCTGATAACATGAAAGACTGGAGTTATTTAAAATTATAGGAATAAATAACATTTTAGAAATACACTGAAGTGGATTAGAAATGTTTTTCACAATTGTCCCAATAAAGGGTGTTGCTCAGTAGTTTTAGGACAACTTTGATGAAAGGTTTTGAACCACTTCAAATGTTGGCTACTGTATGTTACAATAGAAGAATATTGTAATGACATTTCACAGATTTACAGTTTTTTCTTATGTATTTCTGGTAAAATAAATGCTGCTTTGGTGAGCATTATGCTTTTTGCAAAAGCAATAAAACATTCTTACAGCTTTTAAATCTGTATGGTCACATTAAATGAGGAATAGATTAAATTTGTTAAATTCTAAAATCTTTTCTTACAGACCATTTTGGGAACAAATCATGCTATTAGGTTAATTACCCTGGTTAGTTATAAAAAATGAATAAAACTCAAAAGAAACGCCATCTCTACTTTTCTAATGAATTGAAAAGAACAAACCAATGAGAGCAGAAAGTCAAGATTTTCAGTGAATAACAACCATGTCTGTTGCATGGAAAAGTGCGACCAGTGCAGTTCTTCAAAATTCTTCTTTTGTGTTCCACAGAAGAAAGAAAATCCTACTAGTTCAGAACAACATGAGGGTGAGTAAACAATCAAGATAATTTTCATTCATGAATTGCTGCTTTAATAACCTATTTAATTAGTTTGAATATGGTTGGTTTTTATTAATTCAGGATCTGCTGACGTGGACCAAAGACAAATCGGAGGTGGAGATTGTTGACCTCATTCTGAAGTTAAGGGAGAAACTGGTGAGTGAAACTGATGCGGTGATTATATGTTATGTGTTTTGCGTAAAATTTTTTTTTAAATCTGTCGTTTTTTACATTCACGTTTGTTTCCTATGTCATTTGTTTCTATCTTAACGTGAAGCAAATCTTTTCAAAATTCATAAAAAAAAGAAAGGAAAAAATCCTAAATACATTTAGATGCATTTTCATCACGTTTTTAGAGTGGCTGATTGTAGTATTGGTAACTTAGTAACCAACTGTAAACAAGGCCAGCATAACAGAGACAGCTGATTAGTAATCTTCCCTTTTTTTCCAAGAAGTCCAAAACCACATTAAGCGAGTGTGAAAAATGTTTTGTGAATTAAAGGATATTTATTTAAATTGCCATTCACCCAGCTATTGTTGATTATTGTTACTAATTTTGAAATAAGGATTTTTATGTTAGTAATAGTAGTGATTAATAAAAACATGCAAACATTTTTCTGCGTGTGGAGAGCACAAGAGCTCTAGCTAAGCAAAATATGTTGGTTAATTCATAAACACCCATCATGATCATTGAAGCTCAGAAATTAATCTGTTTACAGCAATTCAGAAGTCTAGCATTTTCAGTCAGTGACTAAGTGCCACTTATAACTACTGCATTCATAAGCTCAATAAAAATGTTTGATTATAATGTTCAGCACTGCAAAAAGGCAATTATAAAATTCTGTAAAAAAATGATATACATGTTGCAAGTTGAAACCCTTCATTCAGTTTCACATTAGAGGCACAGTTCTCCCAAAAATGAAACATTACTCTCCATTTCCTCATCCTCAAGTGGTTTCAAACCTTTATTAGCTTCTTTTACTGTTGGACATATAAATAAAGCTATTTTGAAGAATGTTGTAGACCAGAAACAATTGGCTTCTATAGAAAAAAATAATTGCTATGGAAGTCAATGTTTACTGGTTACCAACATTTTTCTAAATATCTTCTTTTGTAGTTAACATAAATAGAAACTATAATAAGTTTGTCATTTGTGTGAGAACTATCCCTTTAATTACAACAACTGTAGTAGTTTAGTTAAATCATTAGAACAATACAAGGTTGAAAACATAATGACAAAAACTTCCTTTAAAAACATTTACCCGAAGCTCCTCTCTCTGTTTCCTCATGCATTGCCCAGATGAGAGCTCGAAAGCACCAGCTTCCAGTGAAAGAAGAGCTTCTGGAGAAATTAGAGCAGTCCATCCAGACCATCATAAGCTCCTTGCCTGAGGACCTACAGACAGTGTTACACAGACAGTGACAATCAGACCCACATCAACACACTGACCAGCAGATTTGTCCAGAATGTACAAGCCAGATATGAACCCTTAACACCTGCACAGGTATCAAACCTCACCTGTTCCTCTGGTACACCCATATACCCTACCTGAGAGGCCTTTTATTTTTGATGAGTGAAACTGCAGGCAACTGCTGCTATCCTAGATGACACAAGAAGAACACGGTCTCGGATTAAAATAATTTTAAGTTATCATCCAGGCTTCATATGAGATTTTAAATGTTTGCTAAATTTACATTTTAAATGAACAATTATCAAGGGTTTAAGGCCTGCAGTCAGTTAGGACTGCATGAACATGAGAGTTCTAGAAATCATTTACATGTTTAGTCCAATAGATAAAAAGGATAGTTTACCCAAAACAGAAATTTCTGTCATCACTTACTCACCCTTTACTTGTTTCTTACTTCTGTTGAACACAAAAGAAGTTAATTTGAAAATAATGGAAGTCAATGGTTACAGGTTTCTGACATTCTTCAAAATGTCTTCTTTTGTGTTCACTAGACAAAAAAAACTCATGAAGGTTTGGAAGCACTTGAGGGAGAGTAAACTTAAATTTTGGGGTGAACTATTTCTTGGATAAAAGAATGAACAAATGTTCTTTTAATTAGCATATGCAATATTTAATTACCATATAACATTCATAAATATGTAAGACATGTTTACTTGAAGCTTTTAGGATTGTTATTTATTTGATTTATTAAATATCAATGCTTTTATTCTGATGATGATGATATTAGGTGTTCTTTAGGGACATTGTGTGTTTTTATTTATTTATTTTAACACCTTACCTGACCTGAAGTGCACAGAAGAACCACTACGGCATTTTGCCAGTTTTTATTATTTTTGTATATTAAAAGCTGATCTTTTAGCCAATGTTCTGACAATTTAGGGCAGGATTAACAGACTCTGGATTTAGAGTAATCCTAGTACAATTATGATTGATTTATAATCATCATTGACATTTTTTTAAAATAGTCCTGCATCTATGAATGACTGATGAGTGGTAGTGAAACTTGATCACATGATATTCTGTTTGCCAGTCACAAATGTTACTTTTTTTAGTAACCTGAACCTTTTTAAAAGGGAATGTTGGTTGTTAGTTGTGCCACACATTAACACTCTTTCTGCTCTACACATTTATATTTATTTATTTTTTTCCAGTTAATATAAGTTTATATTGTAAGGATGCTTGATTTAAATTGGACATTTCCCTAGTATTATAGAATGTTCAAAAGAACCATGTTTTTATGGATGGGACTGTTTTATTAAAGACTATGTTTGAATAAACCAGCAGTAAGAGTTTATTTGTTACAACAGTTGTTTAATCAATCAATCAATCAATCAATCAATCAATGTTTTAGCTGTAAGTGAAACATTTTCAGGTGGAAAAATCCCAAAATATGTATTGGGAAATGCTTAATTTGAACAAGATTATTTAATTCAATTATTATTTCTCACATGTAAGAGTAGTATGACATTCTGGACCTTTTTTTAGTAATGCGCCTATAATAAACAGTTGTCACATTGCAGATTCTTCTACATACTGCAGTTCTTATGAAGTAGTGAGATGAGCATTTAGTAGTAGTAGTAGTAGTAGAAAAAATTGATTTATAAATGTTTGTAATATTGTTTCCATATGATTGTTCCAACTTCATTTTTAATTTATTAAAACATAAGGAAAGATGATTGTGTGCGTGTGACTGAAATTGTAACCGAATAAAATATTTTGAAAATTTTGCTAAGCTGCTTTCATTTTGCAGTGGAGTGATGTACATACTTCAATATTAAGATGAAAGGTTTTAAATGTATATACTGTATTTATACGCTAATATAAAACAGACATTGTTGGAGAGAGCAAAATAGTTTATTGTTTTGGTCAAAGATTGATTGATAGATATAATTTGAAACACTGAAACCGTGAAATGATTTTTCTTGAACAGAAAAAAAGCAAAATGCGTATATACAGCTTATATAAAGGGTAACTAACATCACATGCTCTAAGAAAACAAAAATCCAAACAAACTTTACCCCCCAAAAAGCATGTATTACATTAAAGTAACTCATATACTTCTTAAATTAAATTCAAACTAACATTGGCTTGAAAATTCAAAGCAGCGGATCATTTTACTGAAATATATGCATCATATCCTCTGGAATTATTTTTATTTGTTCAATCTATAAATGGACTTCACCATAATGATTATATATATATATATATATATATATATATGTGTATATGTATAAATACAAATTGCTGCTGTGTAAAGGCATTACTAGCTGGATTCCCTCCTAAAAGCCCTTTGCAGCTTTTCAAGAGCATTTTCTTTGGATTGCTATGGATTTTAACCTTTCAGTTTAACCAAATAGTGTTGCATTACTTGCCTGTTATTGCACAAAATCAGTAACAGTATTTTGGTGCACCCAACTCAGTTGAAAAAAAAAAAACATTGTCAAAATTATGTTGCACACACAAAGGGAAGTTTTGAATTATGGGCCAACTGTTTAGATTATTCAACACTTGACTTAAAACCATTCATAAAGTGTTTAGTATCCCTGTCATGTAATCATGTTGTAGTAGGACTATGTATATGCACACCATATTGCTCCTGTTATTTGGTACCTTCTCACATACTGCACACAAAAAGTGGTCAAAAAATAAACCAATATTTATCTCACGACAGAAGAACCACAAATTCTCTTCAGACCAAATAAATACTCGTTTGCATCATCTCATTCCTGCCGTCCACCAACTGTGCTGTTGCTGCTTTAGCACCACTTGTTTCTCTTGAGGACTAAAGTGCAAAATGGTCAAAATGGCTGTGAGAGTCTGCTGGCGCCCTCTGGTGTCTTGGAGCGTGAGGAACTTATAAATCACATTCTTGAGATACTCCAGGTTGGCCCCATCTCTCCCCTTGTCCCGAATACGCTTGTCCAGCTGGCCCCGTAGCTCCACAACCTCTTCCTCATGCCTCTCCCCATTAGCAATTAGCTTCCCTTGTAGTTGGTGCAAGTCTTCTTCTAGCCGATGCTTTTGTTTGCGCAGGGCGGCCACTTCTACCTCTTTGCGCGCCAGCTGTTCGGCATAAAGCAATAAAGTTGGCTCGTTGGGCCCTGCTAGTTTCAGAGCTTGAGCGATGATGTCGCTTTCTTCTTGCTCTGGATCAACTTCGTCAAGGTCGCCACCTTCCAACGCTGTGCTGCTATTGATAACGTGCCTCTGGTGACTTCCAAAGCCCATCACTGCGGATGCCCTGAGTCGCTCCAGCTCAAGGTCTTTTTCTGCCAGGAGAGCCATTGTGCGATCTCTCTGTTTGTGCAACTCTTCCTCAAGCCTCACAAAATTCTCCCGGTGTTGAGCCTCCAGCTTTTCATCCTCCTGTTTGTGGGTCTGCTGGAGCGCTGCAAGTCCCTGTTGCCGCTCCTCCAGGTCCCGTTTATGCTTCACCTCTGCTTCATCGCTAAGTATCCGAAGGTTGATGTACTTCTCCTTCAGCTCAGCCAACTGATCACGTGCTTCTTCTAACTCTTTTGCCTGGTTTCCATCTTTTGTGTTCTTGTTTTTCAGAACCCCCTGCGCCCTCATTTTGTAGCGCTCAAACTCCTCTTTTATTTGCCGGAGCTCTTGTTGATAGTGGAGAGCTGAGGCCTTCTCGTTTTCAGAGACTTCATGGTCCTTTTCTCCTCCCTCCAGCAGCTTCTCAATATCTAGGCTCTGGTCTTGAGATCTTTGTGCAGCCAGTAGGAGCAACTTCTTCACCTTCTCCAGTTTGTCCTTTAACGCATCTACGTTCAAGTTCATGTCGTCCATGTTTAGATCTGAGCTCGTTGTCCTGTTGACTGCAGCCATGGCGAGGGTTTTGTTCTCCATGTCGAGCTGAAGGATACGTTCTCGTAGCCTCTGAGTGTTTTGTTGGTCTTTCTGTCTGGACTTCTCACAGGCGCCCAAGAGTTCAGAGAGCTCAGATACTCGCTCCTCAAGACTGGCAACTCGGGTCTCCTCCATCTTTGCCTGTTCTCGGAGAAGCTCATCTGCCTGTGCCACCTTGATATGCAAAAAGGAGTAAGAAATAAGAATGTTTAGATAACTAAAAGACCACGTGTGTCTAGTGTTTCTCCTGAAGGGATTCTGCTTCAAAATGTGTTGAATCAAGTTCCTGCCTTGCATTTTTTCTTGTTCTGTAATCAGTTATTCTTAGATCACCATATGGAAGAGAGATTTATTGCTACTTCTGCTACATTGGAACTTGAGCAACTGTAGTACAGAGAAGAATTCCACGGATAATGTCCATGTTATTTTATAAGTACATGTGTAGAATAGGGCATTAACCAATCATAGTGTTGGTAAATTGGAATACCAAATAGAATAATATCCACCAGGGTCATTGTATACAAACCCATAGAATACCTGTGAATAACCTTTGCTTATATAACTGTGGTTTTGGTGAGGCTAAAAAGCTAAATTGTTACTGTATCATGCCATTTGTCTTCAAAAAGTTATAATTATTGATTTTTAGTTATCAACTACATTGCTGAGCTGACTGGAGACAAATCACTCATCCCAAATACCAACCCATCATCAATCATGGCATTTAGTGCCTTTAATACCTTTTTGGCATTCATAAATCAGCTTCTTTTATCCAAATTTTGATTAACTTGTTACCTTCTTTTTTCAGTGGGTAAAAGGTGTTGCCTAGCAGCATGGCAAGTTAAAACATACAGTGCATCCGGAAAGTATTCATAGCGCTTCACTTTTTCCATGTTACAGCCTTATTCCAAAATGGATTCAATTCATTTATTTCCTGATAATTCTACACACAATACCCCATAATGACAATGTGAAAAAAAGATTTTTTGAAATTGTTGCAAACTTATAAAAAAATTAAAAAACCTGAAAAAAATCACATGTACATAAGTATTCACAGCCTTTGCCGTGAAGCTCTAAATTGAGCTCAGTTACATTCTGTTTCCACTGATCATTCTTGAGATGTTTCAGCAGATGTTCTCGATGGAGTGACTTCACAACAACTCAGTGAAAGTCCTTGAGTGGCCCAGCCAGAGCCCAGACCTAAATCCTATTGAACATCTCTGGAGAGATCTGAAAATGGCTGTACAACGTCACTTCTCATCCAACCTGATAGAGCTTGAGAGGTACTGCAAGGAGGAATGGGCAAAAATTCCCAAAGACAGGTATGCCAAGCTTGTGGCATCATATGCAAAACGACTTGAGGCTGTAATTGCTGCCAAAGATGCATCAACAAAGTATTGAGCAAAGGCTGTGAATACTTATGTACATGTGATTTTTCAGGTTTTTTTATTTTTAATAAATTTGCAACAACTTCAAAAAAATCTTTTTTTTTAATTGTCATTATGGGGTATTGTGTGTAGAATTTTGAGGAAATAAATGAATTTAATCCATTTTTGAATAAGGCTGTAACAAATAAATTTGGAAAAAGTGAAGCGTTATGAATACTTTTCAGATGCACTGTAAGCTATGTGAAAATTACTGCACTAAAGTAAATGCATTCTATAAGTAAACTTGACATATTGGTGCTTATAGATATAAATGCCTCATTTTTATTCTGATTGTATCTCAACTGTTTTTAAAGAGATAGTTCCCATGTCATCATTTATTCACCCTTGACTTCAAACCTGTTTGAGTTGTTTTATTGAACACAAAAGAAGATATACTGAAGAATGTTAGAAACCTGCAACCACTGACTTTCATTGTCTTTTTCATGTTTTCGTGTATTTCCTAGTAAAAGAAATAAAAAGGTTAAAGGTTTTCAGCATTCTTCAGTATATATTCTTTTGTGTTTAACAACAACAAAAAAAACAGAACAAAATAACTACTTTGGAACAAGTGAAGGGTGAATAAGTGATGACAGAATTTTTCTTTTTGGGCAAATGATCCCTTTAACAACAGAGGGTTGTAATAATTTTTTTTTTTTTAAAGTCAACGCTCCAAGACTTTTATATTTTATTCAAAATCTGTTCTTTGACAGAGAATTGCCAGTCTTCATTATGACTACAACAAATATTAGGTGTTATGTGGACTTCCATCACAAAACAGTAACATATGACATCTTTAAAACATACCTTTCTGATTTCCTGCTGAAGTTGCTGATTGAAGTGAGCTTTGAGGTCTGCGATCTCTTGCTGGAGCTCCTCCACGCGTGGGTCAGGTTTACTGTTCTCCACCGCTGCAGCCTTCAGGCTCTTCTTCAGCTCCTCCCGTTCCTGAATGATCTCTTTAAGCTGCGATTCGTAATCTAGCCCTCGGTCTGCTGCCTGCATGGCTTCAGCCAGCGTCACCCTTGCATCCTCCAGTTTGAGTTCTGCATCCTGTCTCATTCCCCTCTCCTCCTGCAGGAGTTTCTGGAGCTCTCGAAGCATGAGTGCATGATCGCCCTGCTCCTGCTCCCGCTCATGCTGCTGGGTTATGACTCTGGCTTTGCTCTCTGCAAACTGCTCCTGCAGGCTTTGAAGCTCAGCCTGGTGCTGCTTCTGATCTTCCTCCACCCTAGCCTGCAGCTCCTCCAGTTCCTGTTTCATCTTCCGCTTGTCTGCCTGAAATGAAGCTTCCATTCTGGACTTTTCTTGGGTAACAGTGGCCAAGGAACTGGTCAGGGTGGACAGCTGCGTCTTCAGTTGGATGATACGGCGATCAGTGTCTGCTGCCTGTGGTGTCGGCTCTGAACATGCACTGCTGCTGGTGCTGACGCCACTTTCAGACCCACTTGCCTCCTCAGATTGCTGGGGTGAAGTGTGTACAACAAGCCCAGCCGTGGCTCCGTCAACAGCACAGTTTTGGTCATCCTCTGTTTGGTCTCCTTTAGTGCTGTTGCTCGTCACGCTAGTGGCTGTTTCAGCAGAGGCTGCTGTATCCAGGCTGTCTTCACTATGAAGTGAACATCGGTCATCTCCAAGATCAGAAGACAAAGGTCTGCTTCCTGAAGCTCCACCAAATGAGAGGTTATCACCACGCTGGCTTAAGTCGACCTCTTGAGAAATGGTCAGAACCTTCAGACTGGCTTCCAAGGCTTCTTTTTCCTTAAGCAGGCTTTGGTAAGCTCTGACGACATCTTTAAAGCGTGTCTGATACTTTACAAGCTGCTTCTTCTGCACTTCAATGGTTTCCAGGAGTTCTTTCTTGCCTGGGCCTCCACCAAAGCTCATGCCGAACTTGTCCATGATGTAACACCATCAGTCAGGTTTCATACTCTCATGATCTCCACCTGCTAAGTAAACACAGATTTATTATGACTGTAAAATGAAGAAGGACAATGTCGAACAAGCAGTATCTTTCATAATATATGAACATTATATGGATAAATATTTCCATGTCACAATGGTTTTATCATTAATGGTTGCTTCACACTTAATTAAAAACACGTTTAAAGCAATTAAATGAATTGTCATAATCTTACATTTAACATTTTGTGTTTTTGTTAGTCTTGTTAGATTGCTGTTGTCTGGTATATTTAAAATAATTCTGACTCTTATTTAACAATATTCACACTTTATGAAATGCACTGTACTAACAAATAAATCTAATACCAATAAAAAATATATGAAAATAAAAAATAAAAAATGTTTTTCCTTGTTCCTGCTAGTCTTTGACGCAGCTCATGTCTGGCAAGTTAGGAAAATGTTGACTACTACTACATTTATAAATAATGCTTTTCACAATTCATAGAAAGCAATAACGTTAAGAGATACAATAATTTGACAAACATGTATAACTGATATTTGACTTTCCTTGTTTCTGTTTTCTAGACTTATTTTGTTCGGTGTATTAACATAACGTTACTGATTATTTATGGTTCATTTGTTGTTCATTTGTTCATTTGTTCATTTGTTGCTGTAGCTAATTAGTTAGCAAGTTGTAAAGGAATAAGAATAATATATCAAACCCCACATGATGACATTTTAGTTACATGAACTGTGAATCAAGCATACCTGAATGTGCTTTTAGGTTAGTTTCATGTTCATATAAATGTATTTAAAAGCAGAAAAAGCCCCAAAAATATTGCTGTAACCCGAGTACGTGTCGTGTTTACTTCCAGACGTCGCTTCCTGGTTGGGAACTGGGAAGTGACGTTTGAATGTTAATTAAAAGTTCGAGAGTATTACAAAATAAATATTACCAGTACATAAAAATTATTCTATTTTTTTTCAATAAACAAATGTGCCGGAAAAAAACATTCCGATAAAGTACGAACTGATGAGTTGCTGCTGAGATGTAACTATTTTCGTTGATTTGTGTTTGTTTATATCTTAAATACCAAGACAATTATTTACGCTATTCAAAAACTCTTGTTATATTTTGTGTTTGATTTAACGTTAAGCGTAAAAACGCGCGGACGCCACGGATTTTACGCTGACCACACGTTAGTTGCGTGCGCTTATTTATTCAAATAATTCGACGCAGAGAGCGACAAAAAGTGCAATAATTTATTATGGTTACTCCTTTTCTTTTCAAATAACTGTCATCAGCACCAAACACCCATATAATTTGAAGCATTGCAAATAAGTAAAGTTGACTTTTGTGACATTTACAAAAAATCGAGATTTAAGCAGTTGTTAAACATATTAAACACATATTAAAGGCACAATTTGTGGGAATTTGTTGGATCTGTTATTAATATGCAAAAAGAGTAATATGAAAATCTGATATTGTGTGATGTAAATCAACTATAATTTAAATATTTGAATACATACAAAAAGTGCTGATAAATATCGGTTGTCATTCTTTAACTTATCTCCAAAATAAATCCTCTTATTGAGAAGAAATTTAAAATCTTTGTTGAAGGATGAAACATGTAAACCTGGTTGTAGCAAAGCAGATTAAAAAATCATTACATATTGCAGCACTATATAT
>CAIGQW010000596.1:5653720-5675342 GCA_903798125.1 Danio choprae
ATAAATAATTTTATGTAAGTAATAATTACATAATATTTTTAAGTAACCCACTTAAATGTCTTTCAGTTTAACAATACTTTATATACACCAGTAAATTGTGTCAATCATATTTACAAGAATCTATTAAGGACATATTAAACTATTAATATTAAGGATTACAGTGCAGCCCCAAAACGATTGTCATTTTCAATATACTTGCTATATTTTGAATATACTTGAAAATATATGCTTCAAACTACTGCTACGTTTTGAATAATTTAAATATAAGAAAATGTTTGTATGCTCTCGTCCTCTCTGTATTTGAATAAGTACAGCTACAAGTATATATGTAGTTTGGTTTTTAATATAAATATACAAAACTGTATGATTATGATTATTATTTCACCCATATACTAACATTTAATTGTCACAAGAGTTTTTTGAAACATTAAAGTAGGCATTGGACGTGCATAATTAATAAGTCATTAACTTAATACAACAATAATACTTTTCACCAACTCAACATTTGCTTTCTATGTAAAGTCACTTTTGTAAATTTAATCAGATGTAGACAAACAGAAAAAAGCTGAGTTTGTCATCTTAAACCCATATTGACATACATTACTTTTTCCATTAACTTTCTATTAAAACTTTTGGCTAAATATAGGTAGAGAATTTTTGATTTAATTTTTTTTCATATAGATAACTATATATGATGGATATCAACATCAACTACAGTATGTCTGTTGTTTATGATTAACAGGAGTTTCCTGGCTCGCAGTGACATTGGCATCATCCTCATCAACCAGTTCATCGCAGAGATGATTCGGCACGCCATTGATGCACACATGCAGTCCATCCCAGCTGTGCTGGAGATTCCCTCAAAGGAGCATCCATATGACGCCTCCAAAGACTCCATCCTGCGACGGGCCAAGGGTATGTTCTCTGCAGAGGACTTCCGATAACCTGTTAACACCCGTGCAGGCTCACAGTCTGGCCTGGGCAGATGAAGAAGTTAGTTTATTCTCTTCCCATCTCGCTGAAACTGAAAACCATATTATGAGGAGTATATAATGATGTGTGTTAAATCAATGTTCTGTGATGTATATTTTTGCCATTCCCAAGGAAATAGTTTTTGTCAGTGCTCCTACTCATAATTGTTTAAAATTAAATATGTATAATATAATAATGTATAATATTATATCATATATAAAACTTATGAATTTCCTTTTAAGTGCGGTCACTTTAATATTTAAGTTCCTTAATGCCTTTCTCAAAGTTAATAATTTTAGACCGAAAACAAACTCTCTACATCTGTTACTGTAAAATGGTGTGCTATAAATGCATTTATTTCCTCATTGTATTGGTCAACATTTTGAGCATTTCAAGAAAGCTTTCCTCAATGTGATGCAATTAAAATGTGTGTCTTCAAAGGGTGTGATTTGCAGTTATTAAAAGTAATGGAGTATTACACTCTATTGATGTGTGGTGATGAATATGATGTGTAAATAAATATTAAGGTAAAGTATTGAAACACAAAATCCAGACTAGATTAATACAAATAGTTTTATATGCATTATTTGCATTTCTATGATGATTTTGTCATGCAAAATTTCAATCAGCCAATCACATGTCAGTTATTAAATGTATTTAGGAATCTGGACGTGGCCATGATGATTGAACATGATCTTCTGGGATTTTAGAGAAGAGTCAGATAAATGTCCTGAGTGGATTTATGTGGGTAAAAATACCTTGTTCGTGACAGAGAAGAGAGTGGAATAACACTTTAGAATAATGGTCCATTAGTTTATTTTAATGTATTTACTAACATGAACTAAGTAGGGATTATCATATTATTAGCAGTTATTAATCATAGATCAACATTTGATAATGCATTAATAATATCCAAAGTTGGTCTTCTTAACATAGGTTAAAGCACTGAGTTAACATGAACTAATGCTCTTTAATTAAATTACATTAATAACTCTAACAAAAATGTATAATTACCATAATAAATGTATTATTAATTGTTTGTTCATGTCAGTAATACATTTATTACAGTGTTTTAAAGCATTACCAATAATGCACAGACACAAACACTCTAGACACACATCAAAGCTTGAAGCAGAAGTCTACAGTTCACACACTCTTACAGTATTAGTACAATAAAAAAACTGGAAAACGGATGTCTGATATGATTCTCTATTACTGACTTCTGCTCTGACATTCAGATAGTTTCAGACTCTCTGAATCTTGGCTTATTTCAAGGAATCCCGATTCTGCTGGTGGTGTAATGGAGTGAAGGATATTTCTTATATCCTTGACATTGAGTTACATATTGGGGTCCTTATTCACAAAATATCTTAAGGATTAGTCATAATATGGCTAAAACACACACACACACACACACACATATATATATATATATATATATATATATAAGCAAATATTTCTATTTTCTTCTATTTCTATTTGGTCATTTAGATATATTTGCTTAATTGTTTTCTAAGAAAATAGAAAATACATTAATTTGTAACATTGGAAGAAAATCTTTATTTAATGTCTAATACTTTAAAAGCAAGAACATACATTTTAGAATGAAAACTTTCACTAGCCAGCTTTTTAAAACCTTTATTTGAATATTATATATAATACATTATATTGTCACGCTCTACAGAATTTCCAGAGACTCCTCAGCTCCATCAGCCAGTCACTGTCTGCATAGTTAGCAATCATGCAAAACATAGCAGTGGGGTCAATGCTCTCACTCTTAGCCTAAAAGGTCTCTATAATCCTTAGTAAAACGTTGTCTCAGCAGCTGTTAACACGTTTTAATATTACATTTTTAGCTAAAACATATACTGCTTTAGGGAGAAGATAAAATGTATCCATCATGCTGGCAAAAAGAAAAAAACACACACGATGTTGGTTGTATAAACTGCTTTGTTTGTTGCAGGTTCCTGGAAATCATATGTGTCATCACTCACTGTACAGTCACACTGGAAGTCTAACAAAAAAACTAATACATCTAAGTCAAACACTAATGAAACCAAGTGATTTATTGATTCTTCTGTGGCTTTTACACCATCGCTGTCAGATCCTGAATATTTTTGGGAACATTGGTCCCATCTATCTTCTCTGTTATTTAAAAATGTTTGTCCTTGTCTTATTTGAGGACAAAGCCTACTTTTACCTGTGGGAATCACACACACATACAGATCCCTAGTAGATTAAAGAGCATTTAAATATACAGAGGATGTAATATAAACTCAGATTAACTTAGTTCTGCTTCATTCACAATCACTCTATTCAGTAAATCTGTTCTGCTGTTTGATCAACAACATGATTTCTGTTTGGATCTTAAGTTCTCTCATCCTCAGTTACACTTTTGGGGGTCCCATGTTCAACAACACAAGGTAAGATATGATACCTTCAGTAATAGTGTTGTATTTTATCTATATGAATTTTTTTTTCACCATATTGAACTATATCTATTCACTTCAGCAGTGGCTTGAATATGAAGACTTCCCCTAATGTTACAGAGAGGAACTCCACAGAGTTTACTACTCCGACAAACAGGTAGAGAAAACAATAAATGCCAATGTTCTAGAAAATGCTAAAATAATGGTTGTATCTAACTCAAGGTTATTGATTCTTTTTCTAAACAGATCTGCAAGGCCTTCAAAATTCCTGTAAGTCTCTTGTAATTTTGAAAAAAAATGGATATTATATTATTTTACATTACATTACATTACATTATATTATATTATATTATATTATATTATATTATATTATATTATATTATATTATATTATATTGCTAGTGTCTAAACTAGTAGACATTAACCATAGACACATTAACCAACACAAACACAGTACATTTATGAAGTGAGCTTCACACAGGTGAGTGGACTTGACAAACCACCTGCAGAAACACACTCTTAACAAAATAAAAAAATGTAGCACTCTTACTCGAGCACTAAATTCTCTGAGCACAAACAAGTTCTTTGTATAACTAGCACTTCTTGTGTGTATTACCTCTTCTTGTTGAATCGCCGAATGCCTTCTCAATTTTAAGTCGCTTTGGACAAAAGCATCTGCTAATAACTAACTGTAAATGTAACTAAAAGTTAAAAAAAAGATTAAAAAATAAAATAAAATAAAATAAATGTTCACAATGTTAATTCTTTACTGTGATGTGTGATCTTTAAATTCAAAAACAAAGTGAGCGTTAATTAAAAAAGTTAGCTATTGTCTTTTATAATAATAGAATATATCTTTCCAAAGTAATTGTTAATTAGGTCATTAATATGCATACAACCCTTGTGACACTTCAGAAAGAATGTTTTGTTCATAATTCAATTCATTTGAATCGTAATTTGCACTCATATCAAATATATATTGTGTTCTTGGTCTTTGTTAGAGCACTTTAATCTAAAATGCCAAGCTAAAATGGAGCCATTGACAGCTCTGGATTGTTTTCACACACAAATCAAACCTGAAACGACAACAATAAAATCAAACAAATGACTTCCTGTCTTGTTCTTCCTGTGGTATTTTCTGCATCACCTCTTCTTTCTGACACACACCAGATTTACAATTCGCATTACATAAAAATGGCCTTTAAATGATTTGATTATAGAGACAAAAGGATCCTTTCAAAATATTTCTATTGTGCCTAAAGTTTCCTCTCATTTCAGGCGAAGATGTTTTCTGTCCACTTGTGGGTTGTGGACCCTAGGGGCATTGCTACAGACTGGAAATGAGGTTGCAGGGGACTTTACCAATGATCCAATGGGATTTGGCAAAAAATGATGCATGGTTCTAAATGTTCAAAGAATCAGGCTTTTGACTAAATATATGAGGAAGCTGCACTAATAATGCTTTACATTGAAACTGTGCTTAATTGTTTTCTTTTATGTGCTACAATAAAAATCTATATTCTTAAACAAATCACCTTTTTTACAGTACTTTTATGATGTTTCTGTTTTCATTTGGATGAAATCCAGCAATTTATTTCCATCCACTCCAGCAAATTTCAGTAAAACTGTCCATTTGTATTTATTCTTTACCTATATTTTTGTTACTGAATGTTAAGAATGATGAAATGTACAGTATTACTTTTGTTGATGCTGTTCAACTAATAGATATCTGAATAGGAAATCAAAAGTAAAAAAATTGAAAACATTTAAAGCATTTTTATATTTTAAGTAACATTTTCATATGCAGGTTGACTCAAAAACACCTCTCACAACACAGTCAGCATCACAGAATGGCATAACTATTACTTACCATGTTTCCACACAAATTATAACAGGACATTTGTTGGTCTATTGTAAGTTTGTAAGTAATTGTAACAATAAGTGAAATACATTGATCTATTTTTAAATCATGTTTGATTTGCTTGTTAATAAACAAAAACATTTTTTTAAAAAGCTTTTGAAATCTAAAAGTGTGGCAGTGGGTAGCACAATCGCCTCACAGCAAGAGGGTCGCTGGTTCGAGCCTTGGCTGGGTCAGTTGGCATTTCTGTGTGGAGTTTGCATGTTCTCCCCGTGTTGGTGTGGGTTTCCTCCACGTGCTCCGGTTTCCCCCACAAGTCCAAATGTGGTATAGGTGAATTGGGTAAGCTAAATTGTCCGTAGTGTATGTGTGTGAATGAGTGTGTATGGATGTTTCCCAGTGCTGGGTTGCGGCTGGAAGGCCATGCGCTGCGTAAAACATATGCTGGATAAGTTGGCGGTTCACTCCGCAAATTAATAAAGAGACTAAGTCGAAAATAAAATGAATGAAATCTAAAAGTGCTGTAAAATCAAGCCAAAGATATACCCAGATCATGTTTTGAATTTGACGTCACAAAAACAATAAAATAATACTTTTTGTAAACTGAAACTCTGAAGTGTATTTAAAGTACTGTTTCCACGGTAAGGCTATGTGGGAGAAAAGGTTTTCAGGTGATGAGTACTGAATTTATAAACTTATTTAGTTCATCAGTATTCAATCAGCGCCATAAAACTAACCATTCATACCAGCCATTTATTTATTTAATGCTATGTCACAGTTAACATTTTAACAAAAGAGAATTTGTAGACACACAATTCCCACTCAAACTATTTGATAAACTTTTTTTACTGATAACTTATAAAATTGACAGTTCACCCAAATATTTACTCATCATCCACATCAAACATTTATGATTTATTTATTTTTTTCGGTTGAACATGTTGGTTACCAAAATGCCTTATTTCTTGTTCAGCAGAAGAACAAAAAAACTCAGATTAGGAACAAGGATAGTAAATAAATAATGACAGAAATGATATTTTTGGGGAAACTTTAAGAACTAAAACTGCTTCAGAATATGCACACACGCAAGAAATCCAACATCTTCCCTAGACTATTGTCCAACATTGGGAATGTTGACTCTCTTGATTTATTTATTATCTTCTGTGTTTCATTTACACTCTTTATACTTCAAAACACTGATAAAGTCTCGTCAGTCTTCTCTGTTTGTGGTTTAAATATTTGTCCCTGTCCTATTCAAGGACAAACCCCTATTCAGCCTGTGGGAAACAAACACATAGAGATCCCTGAAAGAGTAAAGAGCATTTGAATGGATGAAGAATATAATATAAGCTCAGATTAATTCTGTTCTGCCTCATTGACCATCACTCTGTTCAGTAAGTCCAGCGAACAACATGATTTCTGTATGGATTCTCAGTTCTCTGATCCTCAGCTACACATTTGGGCGTCCCATTTTCAATAACACAAGGTAAGACATTATCAAGTATAACTAAACTATTGTCCTCAAAACTGATGAAATTCATACTTTATTCATTTACAGCAATGGAACTCACATGGAGGGTTTTTCTAATGTCACAGAGAGAAACTTAACAGAGTATAATAAAACTAATCAGATCAGGTATACATTTTGCTGCATTTAAAAAGATACATTTCTGTTTTTTCTATACTAACATTTACGAAACATTTTTTTTCACAGATATGATTTAGGTCAAGAACATCCTATACAATTAATGTAAGTCATTTTAGTTTCTAACTTGCTACTTTCCTCATAGATTTCTATGAATCCTGTTTCATTCTCTGTCCTTTCTTTGACATACAATGGCTTTCTCTGTCACTATACAAACTTTAGAAAATGAAAGTTTAAAAAAATCTGTAAATAATACTAATGTTTGTTTTTTTTAAATTGTTGATTTCAGCCGTTTGGGTTGTCCGCTGCCAACTTGTTCCTTGTCAAACCTGGAGTCAGCCTTACAGATTGGGGATGAGATTGCTGGAGATTTGGTCCGAGATCCAATGGGAATTGGCAAGAAATGAAGAAAACGTAAAGGAAAATAAACATGATCCATAATAAGGAAAGCCTTTCAAGCCTTTTTGTATGCTTCTTTGACATAGAATTATGCAGTTCTCTATAGGATTTTTATGGTGCAGATCAAAGGGAATTAATTGAATTTAATACAATTAACCAAAAATCAAACTATGAGGAAAAACTAAATCAGTTAAGCATTAATAACAAAATAAACATTTTTTTACAACTGTATTTAACATAAAAATACATATTGTAACAAAAGTTTTATTTATTTATTTTCATTTTGAATTTGTATGCTTTTGTTAATAAGGCATTTCTTCAGATGAAAAATGTGTATGCATGTAATCCACCCAGGCAACTGAGAACATTCATTTTTGTTCTCTATTTTTTATTTTTTACCTTAAATTAGCCATTTTAATACCACAGTTTACATAACCAACATGGACATCATTTTATTATTTCAAGCTGAAAATGTCAATAAAAGTCACTTTGTGAAGCTACTTGATTTACATTTTCAATATCATAATTTGTTGAAGCAGAGAAAATGTAATTCATAAGTGTAAATAAACAACAACACTCTCAATAACAATTTCTGTTAAAATATAGTCACTCTGTTGTACATATTTTTACCCTGTGGTTCTGTGCGGCTGCTGTTAACTATGAAAGTGTGGGTTCTTATGACATAAGGGATATTAGTAGTATCTTTCAAATTTAATTGATTGTTCACCAAAAAATAAAAAATACTCATAATACAATTCATTCTCACCTTCAAATGGTTAATGTTTCTTTTTACTGTTCAACACAAAAGAAGATATTATGAAGAATGTTGGAAGCCATTGACACTCATAGTAGAAAAATCAAATACTATGGAGGTCTTACTGGCTTCCAACATTTTTCAAAATATCTTCTTTTGTGTTCAACAGAAGAAACCTGAACTGATTTTTGACAAGCAAAATGTGAGTAAATTATGATTTTTGTGTGAACTATACTTTTAATTCAACTTATATATCACCACTCTTGTGTATCTCTTATCATTTTATGCAAATTGTTTTTTTGTTTTTTTTTAACATTTTATTAATTCCATAACTGCAAATAATATGGCCAGAAACATGGTGGTTATTTTTAAAAAAAATAATTTTTATCATTATGCATTTAATGGTAAATTGCCTTTCCTTTGAATATTGCTTACAATCAAAGGTACAGTGCTCAGGATATATAAGTACACCCCTCACAAATCTATCTTTTAAATTCATATTTTTAATAGGAAGCTATACAATATTATATTTGTGCATATACATTAGATTAGTGAGTACTGAAGCCACATCTGGAGCTTATCTAACAAAATAACTTACGATAAAGTCGTTACGTTATGATAGTTTGTCCAAAAACTGGTACACCCAAATTGATATGTTATAGAAAAATATTAAATACAAATTTTAAAAAGAGGAAAAATCAAAAGAAGCAAAAAATTGAAAAATTTTGTTGAAATTTGGGCCTCACGGTGGCGCAGTGGGTAGCACAATCGCTTCACAGCAAGAAGGTCGCTGGTTCGAGCCTAGGCTGGGTCAGTTGGCATTTCTTTGTGGAGTTTGCATGTTCTCCCCGTGTTGCCGTGGGTTTCCTCCGGGTGCTCCGGTTTCCCCCACAAGTCCAAAGACATGCGCTATAGGTGAATTGGGTAAGCTAAATTGTCCGTAGTGAATGTGAATGTGTGTGTGTGTGTGGATGTTTCCCAGTGATGGTTTGCAGCTGGAAGGGCATCAGCTGCGTAAAACATATGCTGGATAAGTTGGCGGTTCATTCCGCTGTGGCGACCCCAGATTAATAAAGGGACTAAGCCGAAATGAAAATGAATGAATGAATAGTTGAAATTGTATAGGTTGTAATTTCTTTTTGCAATATTTTGCTTGAAATTAATTGTATTATCTTTCAATTTCTAAATATGTTTGGTGACTAAACTATTATTTTAATAAATATATCTGTTTAATAAATCTGTTTTGTTTAAATGCACCAAAATACATTGCCTGTATTCACTGAGAAATTCATAAAAATATTCATTTTCAAAATGGGGTGTACTCAATTATGCTGAGCACTGTATTTTCATTAAACATTTTTATTATTCCTGTAAACAAATATGGAATTGCATGTATTCATAACAAGAGTTTTTGCGGAGAGTGCAAATGCAACCATTAGGAAAATGGTCTGAAATGGTGGCTAGTTCCTATAGGCGAGTTCATACTGGTTCTTTAAGGAGAATTGAATATACTTGTCAAAAGCCACACTCTAAAAAAATGCTGTGTTTTTTCATCCCAAATATAGGTAAAAAATTAACAAAACACACCCTGGGGTTATTTTTCTTTAGAATTTATAGCCCAAATTTAACTCAATTGTTTGGATATGTCTGTATCCATGATATCAAATTTGGGTATTTTAGGTTTAATTAACCCAGCATTTTTTAGAGTGTACCTTGTACATGTTTTCTTGGCAATATACTCTAAAAATACTGGGGTTTGTAACCCAGCGATGGGCAAAATATGGACAAATCCAATGTTGGGTTAATTTTTTCCAATTAAATTTAAATGACACTTTTTTTTAACCCAGCAGATGGGTTTGTCCATATTTTTCCCCACATTAGGTTACAACAACAGTATTTTTATAGTGCGTATAATCCATACATAAAAATGTATAATCCATTCACCTGAAAGAACTCTTTTCTCTTGTATAATATTATGCAATTTCGTGTATTGGCAGTGATGTGACTTGGTCTTAAAAATCCTCAGTTGTGTCATTATGATTTTTTTCCTATACTCCAGACTGAGTCTCCCTTAACCCCATCTTAATATCAACCACATCTTGACCGGGCTGCTTCCACCTATATCCCACAAGCTAAACTGACTAAAGGTTACATGCTGCTTTTATAAATGATGCATGGCAGCCACCAACATGCAAACAAAGACTTGTACAACTGGCAACTATACAGTTGATCATCCTCCATATGTTTTTCTTGAAAAGTCACATGTGATCAGTTTCTGAGAGATCTTGCCACTGTGAAATTGTTACTATGACTGGCAGGTGTGTGGTTTCACGGTCCGGTATAGTGTGTGTACAGAGAATTAGGTTGAAAGAGTTTATCTTTTCATGTGTTCCAGACCTTGGAGATTATAATCACAATTTTGGGCCTGATTTGTATCGCTCAGTGATAGGGAGGTCAAGTTGCAACCTGTTTATTTTATTGCTTCCAAAATCTCTGTGATCCTAAGTCATAAAAATAATGCATTGTTCTTGTTTCAGCCTTGTATTTGCTTAGCAAACATTCTCCTGTCATTCCTCATGCATGTTTCCGTGTGCTATCACAAATTATTACACCGCTCTTTGGAATACTGGAATAATCCTGACATTTCAAGGTATGTTATTCCCAGATAGCAACCACTGAAACAAATAACACAGGTTCATCCGGGGACAACAAGTCATCAAATCTATTTATGTACATATTTGTCTGTCACACTGCTGTTATTGACTCTTTGGCACCATCTTCTGACTGAATAATATGTATGCTGCATTCAGCACATTTCTTTACATTCATTCATTCATTCATTGGCTTAGTCCCTTTATTAATCTGGGGTCGCCACAGCGTAATGAACCGCCAACTTATCCAGCATATGTTTTACGCAGCAGATGCCCTTCCAACTGCAACCCATCACTGGGAATCATCCATACACACTCATTCACCGCGAACAATTTAGCTTACCCAATTCACCTGTACCGCATGTCTTTGATTTGTAGGGAAAACCAGAGCACCCGGAGGAAACCCATGCCAACACGGGGAGAACATGCAAACTCCACACAGAAATGCCAAATAACTCAGCCGAGGCTTGAACCAGCGACCTTCTTGCTGTGAGGTGATCGTGCTACCCACTGTGCCACCGTTTCTTTACATTTATTTGTAATTGTTAAGTTTTGTGTCAAGATAACGTACATCTAAGGAGGTTGTTTTTACAGAACAAAGCTCTTAAGTGTTATACAGCCAGTACTTATACACTTGTCGGGATTTATTCCGCAAGAACAACACCTCTTTAAGCATTCAAAGATTTTGAAAGCATTTTCTGTGTAATTTGCTGAGAATGTTTTAAAATAACATCCATTATATGTTACAGAGAATATAGGCTGAAGTGAAATGTAACAATAATTAATGATAACGACAAGGTCTCATTAATCTTATGAAATTGTGTGTTCCTGTCCTATTCAAGGACAAACCCCGCCCTTATCTGTGGGAATCAAACACATATAGAGATCCCTTAAAGATTAAAGAGCATTTAAATGGACAGAGGATAAAATATAAACTGTGTCCTGCTTCATTCACAATCACTCTGTTCAGTAAATCAGTTCTGCTGTTTGATGAACAACATGGTTTCTGTTTGGATCCTCAGTTCTCTGATCCTCAGCTACACCTTTGGGCATCCCATCTTCAATAACACAAGGTAAGATATTATGAAGTATAACAATAATATTCTTCACAAAACTGTTCAAAATCAGCTACTTTGTTCATTTTCAGCAGTGGCACGTCTCTGATTCTCAACAACACTTCTGCTTTTTCCAACTTCAATTACACAAGGTAAGCTATTTTTACGGAATTGCAATTGTCCTTCCAAATTCTTGTTCATAGCCTACTTGTTTTTGTGTTCAGCAACAGAACTTATTTGTGGGGTTCACCGTATCCCACGAAGGTCAGAGCGTACAATGAGACTATTACCGGGTAAAACGCACACACGCACACGCACAAACACATGCACGCGCACGCACGCACACAGGCTTGACAACAAAAGCTGAATGGATGAATGATGACAAAAATATATACACACAAAATAAAATGTATCCTTACAAACAATTCTTAATGTAAATAAAAACATTATGATTTTGTGTGTTTGAATATGTGTATGTTTGTTTGTTTGTTATACAGAAATGACAACCATTTCGTTCAGGTTCCGTTTTACGTTACTCTTGGGTGAGAATTTTTATTTAACATTACAAAAATGAAATGTAATTTAAGCATTTTTTTTTCTTGATAGTCCCGTTTGTAGGGCAAACTGCTATATAGCATTCATATATGTAAACTAATCGGTCTGCTTTTACATTCTGTTAAGATGCAGGTTACCATCCTGTGCCTTGCATAATCTGGTTGACAGAATGCAGAGCGGGGATGAGACGGCAGGGAAAATTACAGAGGACGCATATGGACCTGGAAAAAAATAATAATTAAAAGAAATATTGCAAAAGAAGTATAGGCCTAACCTTTATTGGGTTGTTTAAAATCTTGCTTCTATAATGTCTGTTCTTTTAACATTGCTTCTATGTTCAAAATCATTATTATCTTAGCATGTATTATTAATGTGTAGAGAGCAGATATATGCAGAAATATGTTATATATGTGCTTGACAGGATGTTTAATTTCCACACCAAAGAACAATAAAATATGTATATTTACTTTTTCCTTCTGTTTTAAAAGACATTTCATTTATAATCTAAAATCATGTTGTTTGTTTAATCACAAATCTAAAAATAACATGTTTTTTTTTTTTTTTAATATAGTAAACATTTAAAGCTTCTAAGTACAGGAAAGATCTATGCTGCAGTTGCATATGATTACCAGAAGAGGGTAATATATTATTAGAATTCAGTATGAATAACACCCACGTTTAATTCCATGTGTAGCATTTACTATATATATATATTCAATGATGTGCTTTGCCAGCATGTTAGTGCTTGATTATGGCCGATGCCCTCTAAGTACTGGCACAGCTGGCACTAGAGGACATTTCACCACTTTATGTCACACAAACATTATGCAACTGTGTCAATCTTCTGTGGTTGTCAGGTTTATGACACCATATGAAAACTGCAAATAATCACTGAGGTGGTCAAGCATATCTGTTATGCTAACGTGCTCCTCGTAAGACATTAAGACTTGAATCAGCAAAACAACTTTTTGAAGCTTTTTTCCACCTCAGAGGAAAAACAATCAAAGATAATTGTAAGTTTTTCATTATCTCACTACAGGAATCTGTTCATTTATTTATTTTTTTAAATCTCACTCTTTGACTTTAAAGCTGCAGGTTAATTTAAGGTGTCATGATTCTCCTCAGTTCATCCATTCAATATTATTAATTATGCTTTCTCTTCACCCAAAATGAAAATGTACTCACTATTTACTGTTGTGGTTTCAAACATGTTTTTTCTTTCTGTTGAACTCAAAAGAAGAAATTTTGCAGAAAGGTAAAAACCTTTAACTACTGACTTCCATAGTAGGAAAAAAACAAACACTATAAAAGTCAAAACCTTCTATATCTTAATCAAAACCTTCTTCTATATCTTCTATATCAAAACCTTCTTTAAAATATCTTCTTTTGTGTCTAACAAAAGAATGCAGGTTTTAATCAAGTAAATAGTTACAAATAAACTGAATTTTCATTTTTGGGTAAACTATGCCTTTAAATCATATAGTTTGTCATGATATGCCTCTAACAACCACATAAATATCTTTCTTTTCAAAAATACAAGTCTGCTTTTAAAGTCATGAAAGCATCGGCCTCCAGATTTACAAGAACGAGTGCTGTGGGAGAATGAGCTCTGGCCGATTAGTTCCACCCTCTTTCCCACCTTTCAAACGAGTCCAATAATTCTGCTGCCACTCACACATGCTGACGACCAGCAGATTTACTGAATATTGAGTTCTCCGACAAGCAAGACACCATTATCAGTGATTACCTTGAGTTATTTAGAGGGTCTTTATCATCAGATCCACTTATTAATCAAACGTGAACATGATACAAAATGTAGCATAATCAACTACCTTTAAAGGAAAGAAAAGACGCCTCCATACCTTTTCTGTTCTTGCCATAGCTGTGAATATATTCTGTAAAAATGCGGACAATGACTAAGACGTCCATAATGCTGATAAGACTTATCAGAGCTGACATCAAGCTAGTCCAATTAGCCTTAGTCATACATTTGTTTAGCAATTATGGATTGGCACTTGAAGGGTAAACTTATTTCAGGTAACAAAAACAGATAGCAGGTTTTGGGTTACATTTAAGGTTAACAAATTCCATTACCCCCTCTATTTCACCCAAATTAATTTTGTGATATCTCCTCTGTTTTGTATCCTTGGCTACGTTTACACTTGGTATTAAAGAGATTGTTAATTAAAAAAGAAAATTCCTTCGTCGATTATTCATACTTCACTTGTTCCAGGACAATTTGAGTTTCTTTTTTTTCTCATTGAACACAAAAGAATATATTTTGAAAATTGTTGAAATCCAGTAGCCACTGTGGATCAATGCCTACCAGTTTCCTTCAGAATATCTTTTTGTTTGTTTGTTTGTTTGTTTGTTTAACAGACGAAAGATACTCATAAAGCTTTGGGACCACTTGATGGTGAGTAAATAGGTAAATATTTATTTTTGGGTGAACTATTCCTTTAAGATTTGCTTTAATCTATCCTTGATTAATGATAAGGATGTAAATTGGGTCTAAAATATTTTATGCTAGTCTACATTAAAGTGGTATTCAAAAATATTTGATGGGGTATTTTAATACAATAAAATCTTATATGGTTGAAAGCAATCCAACAGTCACAAAAGACTCTTTAACCACTGACTTATCATGACTGTTAAAATGGCAAGTGGAAATGGGGCCTCAGAAAATATTTTGGTCTCATGAAAAATTGCAGACATAAATCAGGATCACAGAATCCAATAACGCAGCATAAGGACTATTTTTGTCTTAATCAAAAGCACATTTATACTCTAATTAATAACATGCAAAATTTGTCTTTAAAAAAGGTATGGAAATGTTTGATTTATTCATTTTTATTAAGCTAGATATGCTGGTATTTTTAGTCAGCTTTAGCAAGCATTGTTTTGTGTGTGTATAAAAAGCATTTTTGTGTGTATGCATGCATAGCATGGCCAAAACAAAACTAAATTGGGCTGCCAGTTCAAATAGACAGACTTCAGATGTACAGTATAGTCATTCCTGTCTATTTGACGATCAGTCTATTTTTGGACTATTATTAGAAGTCTTAGATTTTCACTGACAGCCCAAATTTAATGTAGTTTTGGCCAGGACATCTGTTTGGATGTCTAGATGTCTTTTAAACAAAAAATGCTTTCTGTGTTAGCTCAAATTAGTGCAAAAAAGAAAAGCAAAACAAATAAAAAACATGTGAACTGTGCTCGATATTATGCAAATGTTATTAGGAAAATTATGATGTCTCATTAAGGTGACAAAATATGCACCATATGCACTGTACACAGAAAAGCAAAACAAAAATAAAACTTTAATGTAATATTGTACCCTATTATTTTACATAAATCTGCCCTAAATTTTATTTCCTAGAATGCATTTTGGTTTGATGTGAGCAGCCACCCAATCCAACAAGGCAGGATTAAAGGTTAACCGAAATCCATTTCTTAAATTTGCTGACCCTGCTTTGAGATTAGCAATGTTTCCTTCCATGTAGCTTGTCTTGTACTTCTTTCATTCTTCTCTTTAAATCGTTTCTTTCAATAAACTTAAGGTTAATCTGACACATTTTGATGGTTTGGATTACTTTCCACTGTGGCAAACAACAGCTTTTCATGCCATGGTGAGGTCAACACAAAGTGGATTAAAACAAAGTGGCGCTCTCACGCTGTGCTCCGAAAGTGGACGATTGGCACACAAACATAAACACAAACACACACACACGCACACACACACACACACACACACACGCATGCACGCACGCGCACACACCCACTCACAGCTGAATTCTGCTACATTTTACAGCCAACAGGCCAATTTCACGTTATTACCAAAAATGCAGATGAAAACATTTCAGTGTTTTTGAACGTTGCCATGAGCAGACTAAAATAAAAATGAAAGAGGAAAAATAAACTTTCTGGAAGTTTCTTCCTCTCCCACACATTATATTTCCACTTCATGGTTGTTTTTCTGTAATCAGGATTTGTTAGGTTCAGTTTAAAACGCAGATCACTGATTCATTATGATCAATGGTCAGTTACTTGAGCCTAGACACATCAATATTTAAAAATAAAGCCATGCCTGGTCGATGGTCCTCATCATTGTGGTCTCTCTCACCTATCAGTCCATCCTTCTCTCCTTATCTTCATCACTCTCTGCCTGATGGAGCAGTCAATGTAGGATGATCATTAGGGGTTATAATGAGAGTGTACCTGTCTGTGCTCACACCCACTGACCTGCCTCTCTTGGCCGTGAGTCACTGAAGACCTTTTCATTTTATAAAAAACAAGCCAACCCCTTCTTCACCCACGTAGGGCAGAGTGCACAAGTCCCTGTCATTACGGATGTGTGCTTGTTTGTAATTTGCCACTAAGCAGATGCTTCTTCTTATCCTAAGCAACTTAAATGACACTTACCCCATTGAGCAAAATGTGGACTTAAGTACTGTGCAATGGTGATGGTTTAAGGCTACGTTCACACGGCAACGATCGAGGTTTTTTATTTTGCAGAATCTAAAAGTGCATCCGTAATGTTTCAAGAAATGTGCGCGACCATATGGAAATGGTGTAAATAACACATTCAATAAATGGTGTAATACAGAGTTTCAAGATACCGTAAAATCAAAGAATAATGCAGTGAGAATGGGCACGAGGTCCTTGTTTAGTCCACTGAGTACAGACATAAACACAAGATGTGCATATGCACATATATCTAAAAATATCTCACACATGTAACTGCTGATTACCAGATTTTGTTGTAATAGTGCTAATGAACTTACCACTGTCTAAAGCACAAACAAAGCTCTGTAATCTGCCATGGTTGTTGATGATTGTTATGTGCTTTTCCTTCTTTCTTTGTGGTACCGTGATGTAGTCTTTTAGTCTTATTTCATCGCTCTTTAAATGGCCTAGTGAGGGGTGGCTTGACCGGAAGCTTAACCAGCTATAGCCGACCTCAAATATTCTTTCATAGGGACCAAAATTGATAGTGGCGCCCATGCTCATCATTTCATTTTATCTCAACACAACTCTCGTATCTTCATTGGAAGGCTGTTGTGGAATCCAGGATCCCTAACCATTCATACCACCAGATGAAGTTGGCTGAGGAGCTGAAGGACTGCCAGGAGCCAGCAGAGATTGGACTAAAGTACAGTCTGGGTTTGGAAGAGGATGTGGGAGAGGGAGGCTGCGTGCATGGGAACTCATGAGAGTTTAGGCTAAATGAAACCTGCAGACACACCAAAGAACCAGGGCTGGACAAAACAGCAGAGATGGGAGATTAAGAGCTGGACAGAGCTAGTGGAGGCACAGCTCTGCAAACATAATTTATTCAACAGATTCTTTAAAAAAATAGTTTAGGAACCAACAAGTGATATTGTGGTTGCGTCAGAAAGCTTTAAAATGTTGCCCTCGGAGGGAAGGGACCGCAGTGATAATATAATGTCCTCGCTGCAGTCTCTAGCACGATGACGTACTGGACCAGGTCCAATACGTAGTTGACATTGTAATGCCCACTAAGGTAACACCCATGCTACTGTGACAGTTGGGTTTAGGGTTGGGGAAGGTGTAGATGTTAATAACACACAATTTAATGTGTAATTTAATAATTCATATAAATAATTAGTGTTTTTAGCAACAACCACTTGTGTGCATGTTCACTACGTATTGAACCTGGTCCAGTACCAAAGGACATCCAAATCCAAATTCTGCTTCATTTCTGTTTGAAGATTGACACCTAAGATGTGTCCTTCACTGCCAATCGATATGCCACAATCAAACAGTTGAGCAAAAACAAATAAACATGGCATCTTGAAGTGCCACTGCCCTGTTTAGAAATATGGGTCTTTGATTCTTCTTCAGCTTCCTCAGGAATTTTTAATCTGGTAAACTCTCTCTCCCTTCACCTCACTTCAGTTTTGTTTAGTCTCATTTTCATCTCGTCTCAGTCCACCTCATCTCGTCTCTAATCCGCCTCAATCACATCTTTATTGTCAATCTTATATCTTGTATATCTTAACCGAAACTCATCTTCATGACTTTAATTGCATGTACTCTTTTCTGTTCAGTCATAAACCTGGACCGTCTGTGGGGTAATTATGTGAAAGATGGAAACAAATTATAGTTCATTTCTGCAAATGAATCACACAGGCAGCTGGCTGTCAGCCACCCTGGCAATGATTTCACACAGCTCACAATCAAATGACCAAATGCCTTCACACTCCCTACACACATGTCCCTGCCAACCGAGCCTCCTCAGTATCTGAGATGTCTCTCCCACATATGAAATATGGCAAACATTATACAGTGATACAAAGAAGAGCCATATGCCCACAGAGATTGTTGGGATGTTAAAGTCTCTGCCAACATGAGAGCGACTTAACTTGAGGACTTGTGATGGTTGCTTAAAACAAATTTTTTTTAACAGCGCTTGGTAGACTTTATTTAGTCATTACTTATGACAAATTACATAACAGTAATTGTAGAAACATCTAGATTACACCATTTAGGAATGTAATCTAACTACATTTTTGATTACGTGCAACACAGCATTTTTATCACATAGATGTAATAAAAGAAAAAGAAAATGCATAAAATTTATTGTTATCATCAATTTGAAAAACATTCACTATTACATTGTCCAAAACTGGGAGACTATGAGTTGATCATAGAATTAATGCAGTCATAAGCAATTCATTCATTCATTCATTCATTTTCTTTTCGGCTTAGTCCCTTTATTAATAAGGGGTCGCCAAAGCTGAATTGACTGCCAACTTATTCAGCATATGTTCTACGCAGTGGATGCCCTTACAGCTGCAACCCATCACTGGGAAACACCCATACACTCCCATTCACACACATACACTATGGACAATTTAGCCTACCCAATTCACCTATAGCGCATGTCTTTGGACTTGTGGGGGAAACCGAAGCATCCGGAAGAAAACCCACGCGAACACTGGGAGAACATGCAAACTCCACACAAAAGGCTTGAACCAGCTCAAACTAGCGACCTTCTTGCTGTGAGGCGACAGCGCTACCCACTGTGCCACCGCGCCACACGCCATAAGCAATGTAATATTGGATTATTAATAGTGATCATGCAAACATGCTGATGTGAACATATTGACTTTTAGGGGTAAATATTTTTCCCATAAAACAGGGGTTCAGCCTCACAATCATGCTTACGTTAGACGAACAAGCCTTAATAATGTAAATTACACTACATGCCAAAGTCTTCCAGGTTTTATTTATTTTTGGCAAAATTTTTAGAAACAATAATTAGTGAATGTCACAAGAAATTATAAAGTGAGTATTTTAAAAATCATAATATGTAATCATGTAATTAATAAAAAAGTAATGAGTATTTTAAAATGTTATGTAATCCAATTACTAGTTACTTTTTTTTTTGTTATCCGATTGCATAATCCATACGTACCCAGCACTTATGTGAAATGAATTGAAATCCAACCACAGGTTATTCAGAGTTAATTACATACAGCAATATAATTGTAAAGAGCAAGGACAAAAGGGAAGGACAAACACTGGATCATGTCACCTTCTTGTTCCCTTTCAGAGGACAAGAGGCGGTAAACAGCGAGTGCAAATTACAAATCCTTGATAAAATGAAATTGGCCTGTTTTTATGCTCATAGCCAGGCCATCAGCTCCATAATACATAATCCCTTTTTCATTTTCGCTGCATCTCTTCATTTATTTTCCTCACATTCATCTGCTTTTCACACATTATTGACTCATCTGCTTTAATACTCTGTTACTCTCCCCAGGCCCGAGCCCGTGGCCTCTCTCCCAATCTTCATCTTTTGTGTGATCTCCCTATAGAGCCCAGATGAATATAAATGTGAAATGTCAGGGTGTCGCCACTCAGCTGTGTTGGACGTTTTTTTGTCACTCTGCTCCTCCAGAGCAACATATGCCTGCTCTCAGCCAGATATCTGCCCCTCCTCAGGTGTTTTACTGTCCCGCCCACAGATGTCTAGAAGCCCAAGTGACAAATAAACGTGGGCGCCATGTGTTGCTGTTGGCCTGGCCGACAGTCACATCCTTCAATGTAGAAAGCAGTTAATCCATCCAAATGTTAAGAAAACTGCTACGTTGTTTAATTATAGCCTTCTAGAGCAACTGCATTCTTCTTCACCCTGAACTGGAAGCTCAAAAACATGCTTTGCAAACACTGAACATCAGATTAAGCACAAACAGTGAGAATACATTATGAATAAAATTGTGTTTGTTAGTTAAAATTAATAATTGCCTACAGCAGTTAGTTCCGGTCCTTGAATTTGATAGGCTGAGTGACTGTTTATCTTCATGTGCAATATTTATGCAGATGTTTATTATGTAACACCACTGAGACTACAGTTTTATCACTTTGCTTGTCAGTGTTGGATATTACAGACAGACTTATGAAAAATGTCAGGCCTCTTATGAAAATTAACCAGGGTTTTACTGCAAAAATTATTTATTTTGATTAAAAAATAAATAATGGTTTTAAAACTCTAAAATATAATCTATAGTTTCATGGTTAAAAGCACATTTTTTACTCTTTTTAGCAGGCGAAATTGATTCGCCAATAGGTGGCGACAAGTCTTATTGAGAGAGGCATCGGTTCATTTTTTTTCTTGTGATTCTGGGGAATGTGTGGCAAAACATCTGCCAGAAAAATTTGCAGTTCATTCCGTTGTGGCGTCTTAATACGCCTATAATAAGGGAAAGGGAATAAGCCTAAGGAAAGTGAAGGAATGTTTTCGAATTCATTAGATAATCTTTGTTAGTGAGTCATCGAATCATCTACTCAGTCGATTCATTTGAAACACTGATTCATTCAGGAACAAAACATTGCTGTTTTCTGTTTTGAGACGCAGGAGGTTTGCTTCTGCTACAAGTTTGAGCGAAAACAGGTACATGAAAGTTAAATTATTCAGTTACTTGTTTGTTAAACTGTTGTTTAAAAGCAGTATCATACTTAAAGTCGAGTTGAATGGATGTCAAAACACGTAAATGTTGGTTATGGGGCCATTAACTAGAGTGAACGGATAAACGGTAATAATTACTGCAGTATACTTAGATTTTACTACAATAAGTGGTGTATTTTACTATAATATACCCTATAGTTGTAGAGCACTATATTACTATAATAGTTTTGCTACCACAGCAGCAATGTAATTACCACAACAGACTAATTCAAGCACTTTATTATAGTATGGAATTACTATAGTATTTTAAGTCGAGATAATCTCTCTCTCTCTCTCTCTCTCTCTCTCTCTCTCTCTCTCTCTCTCT
>CAIGQW010000596.1:5676691-5689439 GCA_903798125.1 Danio choprae
ACACACACACGCGCACAGACACGCGCACACACACGCACACACACACGCGCACACACACGCACACACGCACACACACACACACACACACACACACACACACACACACACACACACACACAGACACTTTTAACTTTACACTGTTTTTTTTCACTTTTACTGTCTTTTCTTTATAACGAACATGCACTGTTTTAAAAATGTTTTAAGTTTGTAAAACACATTCTTGAGGTGCAGCTGATGGAACAGATCTTTTAATCCCAGTTTCTTTGCAATCTTGTTCTGTGGACTACATTACGTTGCGGTAGGCCTTAAAATCGCTTGGATTTTGGATCCTATTTTAATGTCAGGAAAGAAAAAAAAAAAGACTTGTGTTTATATCACTCCAATATGACAGTGGACACACTATATCTACACACAGTTCGGTTCAAACAGCTTCCAAAAGTTGATTTTGCATCATTGGTGTCCTTTAAGTGTAAACTATTCCTTTAAGAAAGTTGTAGATTATGTACAGACCAATCCAGTCCTTTTAAGTAGCAATATGAACAGTTTCCCAATATAATAGGACTTTCCAGCCACCTCATCATCACTTCTCATAGTCAGTCATGGTCTTCCAGTTTTAATTAGTGGTGCTGATGGCAGCTGCACTGGGTACCTACAGCTTAGTGAGTGAATCAGGGTGAAGGAGGGTTAACTGATTGGAAAAGCAATCATGGCCCACCGTAGCTGCCTGATTAGATGATTATCTGCAGGGGGGTTGTGAGCTCCAGCAGCAATCAGCCGTGGCTGAGGGGGAGATGGGAGCAGGTGCGAGGGAACCTGTTTCGTGGTGAGATGTGAACATGGATGCTGACGAGGCCTTGAATACCAAACATCTAAAACGTAGCGTGAAACATCTAAAACGTGAAGTGAACTGCCTCCAACTGGCAGCCTGATGTAACAAGTTGTTGGATTAGGACACTAATGGGAGGGAGACAGGAAAAAGAAGGTAACGTGATCCAGATGGTGCCTAGAAAGCGAGCAAATGTAGAAACAGCTCAGCTACTTCAGTTAATCTACATTACATTCATACAACTACATTTTAAGCTTTTTCAGCTGTTTTGAAAATCTGTTGCTTTTTCAGTAACAAGTTATTTTTGTCATTGCTGTGTTATTAGGTAAACATATGTGCGACAATAAAAGTTTAGATAATAATTTACTCTCGTAGAAAGTCGGAAGTCAATTAATGATATTTTTCCCACAGTATTTTTCAACCCATTCTTTCTGTAAATCAACATCCTTGAAGTGGATTTTACATCTGCTTTTTGAAAAGCTTTTTGCATATGATTATGACTTTTAAGAGTGGACTTCACTTTTAACAATATTGCAGCTTAATACTAAAGTATCATTTGATTTATTGTTTGAAGGTCTAATTAGTTGAAATTTGATCAATAATCCCTCAAAAGTTGCTTAAAATTGAGATCTTAAAACGGGGTCAGATTGGAGAAAAAAAACTTTTTTGTTTAAAGGTCCCGTGAAGTGCTTTCATTTTTTTATTTGATGTTTGACGTAATCTCAGTTGAAAAACTAAGAGATGGCGGGACATAGAGTAGCTCCTCCCCTTTTGAAATAGCAGCCAATAGCATTTCGTTTTATCACAGCTCTGCCAGTGAGGGTGGTTGAGCTCAAGCGCATCAAATGAAATGCAAATGAGAAGCGCCTTAAAGGGGGCGGGGCATGTCAGATACTAGAGAGCATTTGATTGGTCAAGATTTGATGAAAAACTGAAGTATGAGGTGACATGAAATAAAACGTTGATCCATTTAGGCGTAAGTGACAAACTACAAGCTTTACATGTTTATATCGGTTTTATATCTTCCAAATGCAAATTTTAGCATTGTTTTGTACCACCTTTAACCTTATAGTTTGGTAACTATAAAAAATAATTTACAGGAAAATTGGAAAACTTTGAAAGAAGATGCTAGCTCAATTTAGGGGCTTTATTACATACTGATATTGCTATTTTATAAACAGTATACAGTAGATATTAGAGCACACTCCTGGCTCCATGCCATTTTTCTGTCCTAAATTGTCATGTGTGGCTCAAAGTATTGTAGCAAATCCAATACACTTTAATTTTCAGATTAGACAACTTTGTGGGCCGTATCTTTAAAGAGATCAAAGAGTTCACCAAAATGAAAATTTGCTATTAATTTACTCACCTTCAGGTCATCATTATACGGTCCTAAGCCTCTTCATTTTTTATCTTGGATGATGCAACTTATGGAAAAACTGAAACAAACAGCATTAGCAATCAGCTCACGTGTGATTTTGCTCCAGACTTTTTAACATGCTAAGGCTGTGGTTTGTAAGTAATAATGTTGTAAAAATGTCAATATCTTGTATATTTCTTTTAGAAAGTTCTCGTTGGCCACAGTTTCAGCTAACAACCATCTTTAATGTTCCACTGAAGAAAAAGTACATCTTGGATGTCCTGAGGGTAAGTAAAGCAACAGCAAATATATATTTTTTTGGTTGATCCATCTCTTTACAATAATTACCTTTGCAATAGTTCATATTGTATATAGCACTTTTAAAAGAAATATATCTAATATAGCAGCCAAAAAAAAGGAACACATTGGAAATATGTGACTCAGCCTATATTTGTGAGAAAACGTAAAAAGAGAGAACGCTACTGGGCAATATGAGACTAAAAACTTTTGTTTCTTTTCACACTAATGATATTTAACAGCAAATAAATACCACAAAACAACATAATGTCTTTGATATGATGCCTTTGATACAAATATGTTTGCCTCTCATATTTATCTCTATCTCTGTATGGACAACTTTCTGGCTTGGTCAGTTTACACAGTAACTCACTTTGTATGGTGTTGCACTTTTCCACAAAATAGATAAAAACAGTGAAAATCAAGATAAAACTAAAAGAAACATCCTGGCATTTTAAACATATTTTGTTTTAATGACATGTCATCAATCGGCCATATTGGAGGCATAAAATGTAAACAATACCACTGAACTGAACGAAACTTGCATATTTTTCTGATTGTTGCTGCTGAAGATGATCAACTATTATCATGTTTTGGGCTGTACTAATTGGTCGGACAAGAAAAAACATCTAGAGTACTATAGACTTCCAACAATTATGACAAATCAAGCAGAAGATATACAAAAACTGTCTGAGGAACTAATTGTGTCTGTGGTTGAAATAGAATTTCCAGAGCAAGAATGCTGACAAAATGTTTAATACTGATATTGAAAATAATACAGTAAGTTAATACTGACAAAATTAAATCCCTCTATAAAAGAAACACGATCTGCAACTGTTTAGTACCATCTTCTTATATAGCTAGCATAAATAGCTGAAGAGCAGTTTAACTATTTCAATTTAACGCTAAAATGGATACACCAGTAAACTGCCATTCCTGAGCAATACGAGGAAACGTGAGGCTCCATCAGTCACTTGTAAATGGATTGGCTGGGGAATCCATTGACTTACACCAGGGGATTTTAAAATGACTGTCAATATCTCCTCCACAGGAGGACGACTAATGGACATTGTGTGGTGCAAACACTATTTGGAAACTCATAAAATATTCTACCACAATAATGACTGGCCAAAGGAGAAAAGAAACCTTCATTCCCCTGCCCATTAATGACCAGACCGTCATGATTGACATTTTTTCTGCTAGTAATGAATGGACTAACTGCTTAACCCTGTGGACCGCAGAGTGTCATCCAGCCCCTTATTAGAGGTATCACTGAATAGATATTGTAAGAAATGAGTAGATTAAATTATATTCATATCTGAAAGGTACTCTCATGGGACTGACAACAACAATTATCATTTAGATAGATGCCTTCGCATTCAGTGTCCCCCAGCATAATGAAGTTGGTCTTATTTGAGAAGTATTTACAATTACATTTCCAAAGTGAATCTATTGCCGTTTTGGAAACGTAGTCACCAATTATGCAACCACCTTCATGTGTGTGCAAATACTGCAGTGAGCCTCATTAAATGCAATGTGATTGCAGAGTGATTAGGAGCTCATTACATACATGCAGTGTTTATGGGATGATGAATGCTTACAGGTCTAGATGAATTTTCTGAAAGGAAAAGTCAAGCATATTAACATTGCTCCTGCTACTGCTTTAAATGGTATTGGTCTATAATACAATCTACTTTGTTTCTGTTAGCAGGAGATATGCAGCATCTGTAAGTCTTCGTCCACCTGCTTTTATTAATTTTTGGTGAAATGTTTAAATAGTTTATTTAGTAGTATATTCAATAAGCAGGTAGGCTATTCTTGAAGAGCAGATCAAATTTTAGTATACTTATATACTTATATTTTGGAAACCAGTTAAATCTAATAGGGTTCATATAGTTTTACGTGGACTGTAGATGCTCTTATCCAAAATACTTAAAAAAAAACACCATTACCTGCTTTCCCTGGGAATCAAATTCATGAGTTTAGGTGACAATAATTTGACAAAAAAATATATTTTGGAAATACATTTGGAAAAACATTACATTGTAATGTTATATTGATTAACCAGAATAACAATAATAATAATAGTAATAAGCCTTTTTGTAAATCAAATTTGGCATTTTATAATCTCTAAATATATGCTGTGTTATTTTAATTGCAATATTCTGCTCCTAATAAATACATGCTTCTATCATGCATTTGTACATGGACTTTAATGTTCTAATGTACTATTTAAATGTTTTAAAATGTACAGTAAGACTTGTATGCTAACAATGTAGCAGGAATTAAAAAAAACATTGTATGAAATTTAGTTGATATTTTAAATAAAATAAAAAAAACATTTGTTTTAAATGAATACCATTAAAAACTTTTTTACAAATCCTTAATATATTTTAAAATGTATTAAACAAAAAGGTTTAAAAGCGCTGTGATATAAACACAATAAGTCTCTTTTTTTAAATTTCCTGATGTTAAAATAGGATCCAAATCCCTCCCATTTTGAGGCCGACCGCAACTTGACGTAGGAGTGTGGTTTCCCTGCTCACTGAATTGATTGACAGCTGTGTATTAACATGTATCTGTAGTAACGCATATACTTATATCAACAAGACAGGACAAGCGCAAAGCTGCTGGGATTAAAAGATCTGTTCGGCTCGTTGTGATAATTAATTATCATCAAATGTGAGCAAGAATGAGTTTACCAAATTTAAAACGTTTTTAAAACTGTGCATGTGTGTAATGAATTACAGCGTTTAACTTCAGCTTTACTTTATCACCACAGCCGCATGTCAGTGCAATTACAAAAGAAGACGCTTGTTTAAAAAAATCAGGTTTATTTTGTACATTAACATAACAGATATCCGTTACATAACATTACAGGCCACCAAAACAGCTACATAGTGTTCAAATGGGGAAAAAAAAATCAACATTCTAAAAGGTGTAATACATAATCTGATGGGTGTTTTGAGCTGAAACTTTACAGACACATTCTGGAAAAGACTTACCTTAAATCTTGAAAAAGGGGTAAAATTGGTGCCCTTTAACAACGGCGGGAAACTAGAACAAAAGGATCACATGACATAAACAAACGCACATGGAACACTGGGGCATGGGAAAACACAGAAAGCACATGGACACAGGAACCCTGACACCTGCAGCGTCTAAAGAATATATGTATAAATTTAAACCTTTCATTTAAAGACCTGCATGTACCTGGAACATTTCACATCACATAGCAATATATGGGTTATTAGGAAAGTACTGCCACTGCCAACAGAATTTTTATCCCTGGTGGCTTTTAACCCTCTTCTGCTATGGATCAGATATTGGACTTGTTTTTTTTTTTTTTTTTAAAGAAAGATGAGATTTAGCTCAGGAAATTACAGCTGTCCCTCCTCTCTGAGCTCTAAAATTCCATTTCACAGTGCGAGTCTAATCCAGATGCCCTCATCCAGGGTCTGGTCAGGGTGTGAGTCACCGTGTCTTCAGCTTTTACACACGTTTGAGTCTCTTCTTCAGACCCACATAAAAACCAGCCATCTTGAGTGACGAGAGCAGAGCTTTAGTGTTGTATCTAAGGCAAAAAAGCATCTGCCTCAGCTACAAAGCCATTAAACATCCTTGCAGCCAAAGTTCAGACCAGACGGCAAGTTTGTGAAGTAGTTTTTTGATCCATGGAGAGGTTGTGACATTTCTCCATTAACCTCTCCCACACTTTATCACCTTTCCTGAAGCTGTTTTTAATGTCGCACCAATTTTGGATGACAGCTTCTTCCCTTGCCTTCACTTTTCACACATGCTCGGCTTGAAAGCGCACTAATTATTGTTCTAGCACACTCTTTTCCTGCTGGAGAATCACATAAGCCCATCTGTGTGCTTTAAAAAGTGGGATGGGAAGCCCAGTTTTGTATGAATGCTGAAATGAAAAGAGTATGTTTTTATTCATCGGTTTGACAAATTCACAGCTGAATGTCACAGACAAAAATTATGCATTGCATGAATAAAGAAACTAAACAAATTGACTGTTTTTCCTCCTAGAAATTGGTGAATGTTCAACATCTGTGGATGGGGCATCAGTGTCATCTTCAAAAGAGCTACTTTGCTGGATTAAATAAAACACATACACACACAAGATCTTAATGCAATCTTTAGTGTGCAAACCTAAATGTTTAAAGCATCAGTTCACCAAAAAGGAGAATTATAAGTTAATTTACTCACCTCCAGGCCATAGATGTAGATGTTTCTTTAGTAGAATGTTTCATAAAATTATATCAAATGTAAATGGATAGAAGCATAAATTTTATTTATTTAAATATAAAAATAACTAAATGAATTATGAAAATATCATGTGATCATTTACTATGTTATAGTTTATATTCATTCATTCATTCATTTTCATTTCGGCTTAGTCTCTTTATTAATCTGGGGTTGCCACAGCGGAATGAACCGCCAACTTATCCAGCATATGTTTTACGCAGCGGATGCCCTTCCAGCTGCAACCCATCACTGGGAAACATCCACACACTCTCATTCACACACATACACTACGGACAATTTAGCTTACCCAATTCACCTGTACCGCATGTCTTTGGACTTGTGGGGGAAACCGGAGCACCCAGAGGAAACCCACGCCAACACGGGGAGAACATGCAAACTCCACACAGAAACGCCAACTGACCCAGCCGAGGCTCGAACCAGCGACCTTCTTGCTGTGAGGCGAACGTGCTACCCACTGCGCCACTATTGTTTATATTTATTAGTTATATTTTTACCCTTTTATTGAAAGATTCAATAAACTTATCAAAAGTATAAAAATACTTATAAATTCATCAAAGCATCTTGAAAAAGATTGCATGATTTCCCAAACAATATTAAACAGCACATCTGTTAACAACAAAGAATAAGAACAAGAACACAAGTTCTAAATCAGCATGTTGGAATGATTTCTGAAGCATAAATATGATATGTTTCATTTAGATGTGCTATTAATTGAATATATTACATTTAAAATGTATTATAAAACACTTAAAAAAATCGTACTACTATTTCGAGTTTTCACTTCTTTGATCATAAAACAGTATAGCCTCGGTGAGCATGTACATGTACAGAGCAAAAACTTTTAAATGCCTTCCTTTTTTTTGGTAATTTATTAATATAAAAAAAAAGTCTAGAATCTAGTTCAAAGTTTTTGGGTGGACAGAAATTCTGAAGGCCTATTCATCCATCCAATTTAATCTCTTCATACGCTGGCTGTTTTTTTTTTTTTTTTTTGGTGCTATAATTAGATGAATCCATCTGAAAGCAAAATGAACTGTGGTTAGTGGCTTCACATCTTCAAATGTTCTCTTTCTGTCTAAGTGTGTGTTCTCTGGACAGAGTACGATAAAAATCAATGAAGTAGTCTGGCTGTGTGAGGCTTTATGAAACGGCACAAAAGCCCATTTTAATAATTATCTCACTTAGCTTCACCAATGTTTCATGCAGTGAGATAACTCAACTTGATGCTTCTTTTCTCTGTTGACCTGTACGGACTAGCATTTTTCTCCCTCTGTTTGAATGCATGCTGTGATTGAGCATTGCTTGTTAGTTGCTGAGTTTTTTCGTTTCAAAATGCGTGCAAAGAGAAAATCGTTTCTATGTGGGGGTCGATCCTCTTGACACAACATAAGCATTGGTATTTCAAGATCGATCCACCCATTTCTCCTTTAAAATTGGTGTCTTTTTGAGATAAAACAATATTTCAGGTTCAATGCAGGTTAGCTTTCATCAATAGCACTTTTTTTACTCATCATGTTGATCACCAGAAAAAAATCATTTGATGTGTCCTTGTCTTTTGTAACAAGAGGCTCTATCAATGGAGGTAAATGGGGCAAGGCTGTAATATTTACTGTTTGAGTAGGATAGCAATAATATGTTAAGAATATTCTTCTTAACATTAATTTAGGGTAATCAGAAATCACTGCTTGAATCTAAAGTGTCCTTATTTTTCTGTTTTAATTCCTAAATTAGTTCCTACATTTGTTTTGGAGGTCCACTGCAATTGGTTTACATCCCTTCATTTTATTGTAATTTACATAGTAGCATTTTGGTATGTTGAAGACATGAACCATATTTTTTCAGGCCTCGGTTAACTAAATGTTTGATGTTGGTTCAAAGTAGACATTGTTTGCTTATGGGTAGGAATAGAGGTCTAAAGTCTTTAAAGAGAAAATATGTATTAAATAAAATGAAAATATGCTCACTGTTTACTCTCCCTCAGGTGGTTCCAAACCTTTATGAGTGTTTTCTTGTGTCGAACACAAAGAAGATATTTTGAAGTATGGTAAAACCTGTAACCATCGACTTCCATAGTAAGAAAAACAAATACAATGGAAGTCATGGGTTACAGGTTTTAGCATTCTTCAAAATATCTTCTGTTGTGTTTAACAGAAGAAAGAAACCCTTAAACGTTTGGAACATATGGGGAATTTTTGTTAGTTTTTTTGGAGTAACCTATCCCTTTAAATGAGAAGTGTGATTGGTTTTATCATGTCAGCATGCACTTGTGAATATGTTAAGGCAGCAGTTTTGAAGGTGTTTCTTTAGTATGTGTAGACGCAGTTTGACCATGTTGAGTTTTTATGGGAAGTGATGTACTGTATATAGTGTATAATGGTTATGTACATAGCATAATGCAACCATTATGTTGTTAAAATATCCTTCATGAACATGATGTCTGATCTGATGTATGCAGATATATTCTCAAATACAGTTTTGTATTGACTTCTGTGCTTATATATGTTGATAAGAAACTACATCCGTTTGATCCAGCATCTAATAATAAAACATTAGAAGTTGACCAATGTCAATCTCCATCACAAGCATGACATGACTTTCCACTGCTTCCAAGTCTTTACTTAGTTTGCAGTTCATTATGAGATCTTTTAGCTTTGTAGTAAGAATATATATGCTCAAGAGTTTTAGAAATGTGAAAGTTTTATATTTGCATGATCGTTTCATAGATGCAAAGGTTTGGTATGTTTGCATGATAGCTTCATAGGTGCAAGAGTTCATGTGATCATTCAGTTTCAAAACTTTATTCATAAGTGATCATTGAGTGATTCCAATCCCATACATGTACTCCTCAACCATAGACCAATTTAGAACAATCTCACTGCTAAGTGTAGAATGCAAGATCTTCTTCTCCGTACTGGATAAAAGGATGACCTGATACATGACTGAGAATGGATACATCGACCCCGGTATCCAGAAAGGTGGAATCCCAGGCTTCTCTGGATGTCTGGAACACACTGGAGTTCTTAGCCAGATGATCTGGGAGACCAAGGCCAGCAACGGCAACCTGACCTTTGTTTGGCTGGACTTGGCTAATGCCTACAGATTAATCCCTCACGCCCTCATCCATGCGGCACTAGACCAGTACCTTATTTCTCAGCACATCAAGGGATTGATCATCAGTTACTTTGGCGGAATCCAGCTACGATTCAAGACAGGCCACTTCTCCACCCAGTGGAAAAACCTGGGAAAAGGAATCGTAACTGGATGTACAATTTCCCCCATCCTCTTCATCATGGGAATGAACCTCATAATAACAACCGCTGGTAAGGAAGCCCGACCTCTAAAATTGCAATCGGGCCTCCGACAAACCCCAAAAAAAAGGTTACATGGACGACCTTACTGTGTCGATCACGACCCATGTGGAGGCAAGGTGGAGTTCTCATGACAAGCGTCGAAGGAGTAGAGAGAAAGATCAACAAGCACCTCCGGAGGTGGCTGGGAATCCCTCCAAGCTTCACTTCGGTAGGCCTTTATATAAGATCAGGGCAGCTCCAACTTCCTCTGTCATCCGTGGTAGAGGAATTTAAGGTAGCAAGGTCATAATGACATACAGAGACTCCCAGGATGAGCAAGTCAGGCAGGCAGGCAGGCATCCTTACAAGATCAGGACGCAAGTGGGCAGCTGACTTATCTATTGCACAAGCTAAAAGTATGTTGAAGCTACGTGACATCATGGGAATGCCATGCACAGGAAGACAGGGTCTTGGAACTTCCCATATCCAGCAATGGGGGAAGGCTGGATCCCAGGGAGCATGGACCAAGTGGGACCTACCCAAGAGGAAGATCACATGGGAAGATCTGTGGAGATTGAAACCTTTTCGCATCTCATTCATGTTAAGATTGGTGTACGACAAACTCCCAACTCTGACAAACTTGCACAAGTGGGACTTAAGAGAGGACCCATTGTGCAAGCTTTGTGGGAAGAGGGGTACCATGGCACACATCCTGTCAAGGTGTAAAATAGCACTTGCCCAAGGTAGATACAGGTGACACCATGACAAAGTGCTCATGACACTCGCTAACACTCTGGAGCAAGAGAGAAACAAGAAACACCAACCACATGGGAGAGCAATACCATCAATCAAGTTTGTAAGAGCGGGTCAAAAGCCACCAACCACAGTAACAACAAGAACCAATCTGCTGCAAAAGGCTCAATCATGGGAAATGAAGGTTGACCTGAGGAAAAGACTGTAATTCCCCCGGTTGCCTAGACAACCCTGAGGCCAGAGGCAGTACTGTGGTCTGAAGAGGCAAAGAAGATCATTCTCATCGAACTTACAGTCCCATGGAAAGAGGGTTGTGAGCAAGCGTTTGAGAGGAAGAGCGGCAAATACCAGGACCTCTTGCATGACTGCAGGGAGAAAGGTTAGCAGGCATGGCTCTTCTCAGTCGAGGTCGGCTGTAGAGGATTCCCCGCCCAATCAGTATGGAGGATGCTATGGAGGGGAGAAAGATAACTGTTTGCAGGATGGGGGAGGCAGCAGAGAGAGCTTCTTGCTAGTTATAGAGCAGGAGATAGGAGCTTAGCTGGAAGCCGGGAGGAGTTGATGGGCAGTGATTTGGCCACGACTGCTGACCCACCAATGTTGAAGGTGTTGCGGCTTAGGGTTGAAACACTCAATGATCATTGGATACCACCTGATGACATCAACTCTTCCTGGCTAAGGCTACATTCACCAAAAGTGAATGAAGGAGAAGCATCGTTGGATGTAATTGTAATTAAGTGTAAGGTCTGTATGTTTGTATGAGTAACATTAGATATATCAGTCAGTGAGCATTTCACATTTATGTGTGTGAGATTTACATGTTTCATATAAAGAGAACTCGAATTCATTTCTAATCATTTCAGTACTTCAGAATCCATTCGTAGTTTTAAAAGACAATAACTTTATTTATCATGCACTTTGTTTGCTGACATTTTACATTCACAAACAGCTTCATAACAGATTTGCATAACGCCAGCCTAAGTTTGTGCAAGTTACCTTTAGAAAGACAAAGATATATATACACTATTAAAGAAAATTTAAAAAAAGCTCATATAGCTGCACTGTAACCTTATTTTCCATTACAACGTAACACCTGAAATGACCTAAGTTGTGAGAACAAACTTACTATAAAAAGGGCTTTCGTAAAATTATAAGCTTCACATTTCAGCATTTAAATCCTCCAAAATGGGCTTATTTTACTTCAATATTTTAAAAGAAAATGAATTCACAGTCATTGTTTTGTTATAATCAGCTCCATGGTGCAAACACTGTTAATTGAGCTTAATTTACCTAGGATATTCCTTCAAAGAAACATAAAGTCCTCCTTTTGCTCATGGTACACATAAAATCACATTAATATGATGAAACGGACTCAAGGAAAACCATTAAAGGATGGTCTTTATGAGGATCATGCCTTCAAAAGTTGAATGTTTTTACAGCCTATTGCTGAGGGCAGATAAACCTGCTGTGTGTGGCTTTTTTTAAGTGAAGCTGGAGTTCAGTACCAGATGTTCCCACTTAATGACACCTAAAGTGGCAACCTGTTTTTGACTGGATGCACATCTTGCCTGTGCACTTTATGACTTGTCTGCATGCGCATGTGAGTGTGTGTGTGTGTTCACAGATGACATTTTGTGTCCTCTGTGTGTGTGTGTTTCTCAAACTCTACTACATTCTGCGTTGTCAGAGCCACCTGCTCCTCTGCTTTCTCCCTCGGTGCTGCTGATAGTCTTGGCTGGGTGTCCTGAAGGGATAAGTACATAAGTACACAGCCGTCCAAATCTTTCCATTTACTCTGTCCATTTCACACTATCACAGGTGCTGCATCGGTCTAAATGTGCTGTTTGGAAAGCAGCTGCTGGGCAGTCACTATAGAGATGCAATATTACATTTAGCAATGTTATAACAGCATGGTCTTGAGAATGTGTAATTATTCGTACATGT
>CAIGQW010000596.1:5714230-5748670 GCA_903798125.1 Danio choprae
GAGAGAGAGAGAGAGAGAGAGAGAGAGAGAGAGAGAGAGAGAGAGACAGGTGTAAAGAGAACCTGTGACACAGAAGAAAAGAAACACAGAAATAAACCAAGAAAGAGAGGTGAGAAAGAGAGAGCGAGTAGCGGAGAAGCATGTGGCACGCAGAGAGAAGAGAGCAGCGGATGAGAGCACTCTCTCACCTCCTCTCCACAGACAGCAGCTAATGAAGTAAAAGAGGGAGAGACTAGAAGTGCGTATAAAGCTGGAGATCTTCTACCTGAGGAAACTTTCTGACACCAACCACAGCGTCGGAGAGCATCATTGGGTTGCACACAGAAAAAAAGAAAACAGTGTTGCTGGAAGACAAGCATCTACTATGGAGAATAACACAATAAGCTAAAGACAATGGGAGACTGAAAGGGACGCTCTTTTGACCTCTGCACTGACACCTTTATTGGATTTCCGACATTTGAGTTTCAGGGCTCAGGTAAGAAATTTCTACTCTTTCAAAACTCTTAGAGTCTGGAGCAAATTAACTAATTGAGGCGAATGTGACAAGATAAATGGAGCACTGTTTGTTGTAGGTTTTCGTTTTGAGGGAAGCAGAAACATTTGCCTTTTAAATTATGCAAATGACAAACAAAACTCATGAATATGAATGAGCACGGACTTATCTGCACAGGATTGAGACGGGGCTCACGGTGTATCGATACAAAGCTTTTCTGCTTGAGTGAAATCTCCCTCTTTTGTGTGCGTTTGATCGCAACTACAAATGAGACATGACCTGGAACAAAACACTGCAAAAGTGACAAGCTAATTATGCTCAACTCCTCTGACTGAGCAAAGCTGCAGTTTGTTCCTTTATTCATTAACAATAATAATATTAGTAGTAATAATAGTAATTTCTAAAACATGTATTTATTATTTTATAAAACTATAAAAAAGATAATAATGAATATCACACATTTTTTCCCTGATTTTACTAATGACACTTACCAAAATGTCATTCACATTAATAGTTCACAGAAGAAACCAAATAAAAGAAAATAAAAAATAAATAAAAGAAAATAATAATAAAGATAATAATATCTTGTCTGGCATATTAAAACATAATACTTTGCCATGTAATTCAAATTGTTCCCATTAAATTCATTTTTACCCATTAGTTTGTAATAAATTAAAATATAACATTTTATTTTGCTATTTTATTTACATGTATATTAAAAAACAGACAATGGCCAAGATAATGTGCACAGATTTAAGAAAATAATTCAATATTTACTTTAAGGAAAATCTCTTTAACTGGTGTAAAATGTTTGTGAAAAGGTATAGCTACCTAATTAAAATTTAAAACACAGCGACTACATTCATCATGTAGTAGTGTTGTTATTAATATTTAGCAGTTTAAACTAACACTGCTATATGTTTTATTTATCAGTTTTATTATATGAAAAGGATTTGCCAGTTTACTCAAATTCAAAAATAAAATATCTTTAAAAAGAAAACAAACATATATATCATATAAAATTTATACTTTTTAAAAAATTCCTTTTAAATAAGTAACCTCTCATTCCCAATTATGTGCCATTTCCTAAATTTAACCCTCCACAGATATTATTCCAACACCATTAATTCAATTTCTTTTTTTTTACATTTCACCAAATTTTATTTCAATCTTATTTCTGTACAGTCAATTTACATCCAAATGATGGTAAGGCTTAGGGCTGTTACTTTTATGATTTATTTCTACGCAAATCACATTTTACGAATTCGTAAAAACTGACAACTTGTAAAATTGCTTATGTTTTCTCATGGGATTGGTTAGGCTCATTTACACCTCTCACATGAAGTATGTGTTGCACACAGTGCTTTGAAATGAGCACGAGTTTTAGAAACCATAGCAACTAACACACATTTACACACACACATGGACACACACAGTGTCTGACCGTGGGTCCCGTGCCATCTCAATGTTTCCCCTGCGCCCCCCACCACTGTCATGCTGTGGTTGCTGTGCACACAGCTGTTCAGAAAGACACATTTAGGTTGTCATTTCCTCTGGTGACGGACAATCAATGGAGCGAGTCCAACACAACCACACTGTGATCCTGCCCGAACCAGACAGATGGAGTCTGGGCTGTTTAGCACCTGTTGCTCAGCTCTCAAAGACAACATGTCAGTATTCGCACAAGAAAACACCTCTGCTCGACATCTGCAGAACATCGATCAAGTCTATTCATATTCAAATTAGTTCTTCATATCAGAAGAGACCTCATCTGCCAGTTGCCCAAACGATTATCCAATGGCCCTTTGAGGAAACCTGTGGCTTTTAATTACATCCGAAATCTTGTTATGCCACACACCCTGAGAAGTTAAGAAACACTGCGATTAAATTCCTCATGACCATCTGCCACGGAAATCCACAGGTTGGTTGCTATGGCATTGTGGACTGCGAGTGGGCGGACTTTTTTATTTATTGCCCAGCCCTACTTCCATTGTTCAGTGTAATGTACACAATTATGCTACATGTATGAAGCATCCCTTGAGAGGCACAGGAAATGGATCAGTGTGCTATTTTAGGCCTCCGGTGATGACTGTCAAACGCCCCTCAGCACTGTGGGTTGAGAATAGATTATAGCTATTCATTAGCATAAGCTTGAATGTGAAATATTGTAGATTGGTCACCTACAGGATCTAAAAATACGCATAAAGTTTAAGTTGTGTGGAGAGATTGAGCTCAAGGTTGAGGTCAGGAATGAACGAACCACAACCAATATAGAATTTGCACATTGTAGTAAAATTTTTGGGCAATAATCTTCTGTTTGTCTTGGGTCAGCACTCCTGTTGAAGACTGTCTACACTTATCTTTAACCTGAACTTGTTTCTTTAAACATCAGATTTGGAAGGTTATGGCCCTGTTTCTAACTGATATTAAAGAGACAATTCACTCAAATGAAAGATCTTGTAATCATTTACTCACCCTCCAATTGTTCCCAACCTGTTTGAGTTTTTTTTATTTGTTGAGCGTAAAAGAAGCTATTCTGAGGAATGTTGGAATCTGGGAGCTATTGACTTCCATAATATATATTTTTCCCACTAGGGATGTCAAGTCTTCAAAATATCTTATTTTGTGTTCAACAACAACAAAAAAGAAACTCGTAAAGGTTTGGAACATACATTATGAGTGCTATTGATCACAAGCCTTCAGCCAAGATTGCATTACTGTTTACCCCTGGTGTGTTCAGTGCATCTTTTGTAACCACGTATTCTGTGTTTGTGGTGCATGTTATCACAACACGCCCCATAATGATCATGAACTTATGTGTCTATTTAAACACATTCAGTGTGTGTGTGTGTGTGTGTGTGCGTGCATGCGTGCTTGCCAGCATGCGTGCGCGTGTGTTTTAACTACGAATTCAATCCAATCAAATGCATTTTAATTCCATCTCTAAAAGTGGTCAAAGTAGACAAGCTCAGAATATTTTATACGCAGTTTGTCCACTTGTCCACTTGCAATCGGATTGAAGAAAATTGACCCTAATGAGGTGTAAATGAAGCCTAACAATTTGAAGTAGTTAAACTGTAGTCAAACTATTCTGGTTAGCAAATGTAGTATTTTAGGTTAGCAGAATGCTTTTAAATAAAACAAAAAAGCACAGTGATGCATTTTTGTATGAATTAAAAATACATTAATCTAATTTAGGATAATATCAAACCTCAAACTTACAAGATTCACTTACTATAAAGACAACATAACTGAGTTAAAAACAGGTCTGAGATTTGGGTCTGTTGCTTGTCTTTGTTAACTGATTCAAATGATTAACAGGTTTTTAAAACAACCATCCAAACTAGCTTAATTTAGACTTACCATTTCCACATAAGAGAGATATTTTTGTACATTACATTACAAATCACACATTATGAGAGAATCCACTAGAATGAATCAGATTTACTAGAATGATTCAGATTAATGTTTTAGATTTATTTAAACTAAATCCAGCTCTTTACATTGACTATATCACTATATACGAGAGTGAGAGAAAGAAGGTAACTCATGAATCAGACCTTTCACTGCAACATATAAGAGAAAGGACTGGTAAGAAGTTATTTTAAAAGAAGAGAGGATTTAGGATTTACTTGAAGCAATTCAGTTGACTTTATTAAATCAGTCCTTTCAGTAATATACATATGGTATATCAAAACATAGGATCATTTAGGATTCACTACAATGAATCAAAATGATTCAGAATAAATCATGTTCACTACAAAAAAATCTGAATAAACCATGCTCACTACAATAAATCATGCCTTTCACTATTTTATATTTGAATATAATATTCATTAGAACGAGTCAAAATTTCTAAAGCTAGATATGAGATAGCGGACACCATTAGAAGACCATTTTGTATTAATTAGATTACCTAATGAGCACCATTAGTGGTTGAACTTAAATTGCAGGTCTAGCTTGGGTGCTTCTTCTAGACTTAGTCAGAGTTAAAACAAAGCTGAATCTAAACCCTGGTTAAAAAGGCAGCTCATGTTGTTGGATGCCAGGTCTATAAATCCTTTGAGAAGCCAAGATCAAGCAGGAAAAGGTCAATCATATCTTGTTCTTATAAGCCACTTGGCTCCGTCTGGCACAAAGCTGTTGGGGACATAAATACCTGGCACTGGGAAACATTGAAGCTGGGGTTTGGATCATAATCTGACCATGGTGAAGAGAGTCTGATGTGAGTCTTTGAGTGTGATAGAGCAGATTTCACTCATTCAAGAGTCATCCAAGCAGATGGGCTCAGCTCACAGCAGGCATCACTCTTGTGGAGTAAAGCAGAAAGCATCGCTGTGATGGAAAACTGAGAAATGGAGAAAAAAAGGTGAAAGTAAGGATGGTTAATAATTTAGTCTCCAAATATTATTGTGAGGGACATCCTTACCACATTTTACACATTTTTTTGCAGCCATCTTAACTTAAATGACATGAAACTGACTTAAAACGTCAAGCTGAATCTTAGATAGCTAAGTTAATTTATGATTCAGTCGTTTTGATAAGTAACAAAAACATTTAAGTATGACTTATTGACTAAAATTCAATTTTCTATACAAAGACATTCTCTAACATACATAAATGAATTAAAATCTTAAAAAATATATATTTGCAGGTTCTATTATTTACAGATTCCTGCATTTTGTGTGTATTCTATAAGAAATAGTGACATTAAGTAAGCCTTTGGAAATATTCTCAACACAAACTGACAATATTAAATATGAAATCCAACAGAGATTGTACATCATCATTAGCCTCTCAGAACACACAAATGAATTAATAACCAAAAGCCACTACGATCCAGAGCCTGCTGTGTTTCAGACCAATTCCAGTGCATTTTCATATCTAATCTTGGCTTGCCATCAGAATAATTATCTCATTTTAAAATTGCTTTGTCCCATCATTTCTTTCTTTTTCTCTTTCTCCATCACAGACCATCTTAATTGACAGTCGGAGGGTGCTGTCTGATAGAGTGTGACCTTACACTAATCTTCTCTGAACCGTTTATTCACAACCATAATGATATTTTGTCATGTGGGTGCCAACAAAATATCTCTAATTTGTGTAGGGGAGAGCAACATATTTTCACTCCTGACTCGTTACATATTGGGGCTCGGTCAGGACTAGCAACTAGTCGTTGCTTATGTGATGCTCCAGGTACTCATTTGGCATAATTTTATGATGTACGGGGTTCTCTGATGCTTTTGGTTATTCGCATAATGCATCCCATTAAATGGTTTGCATGTGTTTGTAAAATACTAATCATTTTATAAAAATGCATACTTTCAGGAGTATTTTGGACTACCAACTCCACACCTAACCCTTAACCTAACCACTTCTGAACAACATAAATAACCAGCAAGCAAATAACGTGTATTTATTGCAAAAACAACTATTTAAAAGTGACACAAAAGTCATGTTGCATTCTTTTAAAGCCATACAATGTTTTTTATTGAGTAATTTATAAGGTTTCAATCACTGATAACCATAAGGCTCCTGCTCGCTGATGATATCCTCCAATTCAAAAAGAAGCTCCAGCACATTAGCGTGATGTGATTGATTACAAGACACAGAGGGATCTAATAGCGTTTGAATTTGAATCTATCACATACAACATCCGAACTGTGCAGCGAATGGAGATTCATATTCATATCTTTTCAATAACCTGTGATTGTAGTTGTATCTGCCTGCTAAATCCTGTGTTTTATATTGACAAATGGTTGGTTTTAGTGCTAGGAGCTGGGTTATGAGTTCATTATTGTGTTTATAGTGTAATGTACGTCAAGTTATTTTGACTGTTTACTTACACCCCAATAATAGCAAAAAATATTGCCAATGTCTTTTGCGTCAGTGCATTGACACCACAAGTTCTCATTTAAAGCAGCTGAGGACCATGTGTGTCATAAAATGACGCAGGAGGGGTACAACCAAAAGCGTCAAAGAGTGGCAAGAAGGGGTCCTGACCGAGCATCAATATGTGACAAATCAGGAGAGAGAATGTGTTGGGGAGAGCTGTATTTTTGCAAAGCTTGTTGTCATAACCTCAAGCCATTCACACAGATAGCACAGAAAAACCTATAGTACCTGAATAGTTCAAAAAGAGTATAAACTGGGCTTTTTTTCTTTCAAATCTCAATTGTGTGTTGAATGCTAATTGTCCAAATGAGAGTGTGAGATTGAGAGGGGCTCTAGATAAGCCGGCAGTTGATCTACAAGACTTAAGACATGAAAATCAATGACAAAGATCTCACAGCGGGGCAACTGTCATGAAATACAAATGGTAGATGAAGTAGGCCCACATTACACAGTCTAAGGTTCATATATCTGTCAGCTCAAAATTAATTGAAACTTATCATGGTCTGCACTGGGATGACACAATTTAACATAAAGAATGACAGCTTTTGTCGATTATTTTAGAAGCATGTCTCATTAACCCATGACATTTCACTGTGATTATCTCATTAATGGCTTAATGCAGACACTGCTCAAACGTCCATATGTACATATTGTGTTCATGTAAGATATGTCTATAATTGATTGAAGTCATTAACACACATATCCACTCTTGGGAAATAAAATATTAGCGTTAAAGCACCAGAATACATACCAATGAAACAGGTCTAATTGCTATTGCTAATTCAATGTGAGATGTTTTTTGTCAAGTTTTTTTTATTGAACAAAATGTGTAGGTTTAGGTTTGGTTCTACTCACCCATCTCCAAGTGGCATTTGAAATAGCATATCAAGCACGGAAGACTGTCATGCTAAAGGCTGGTTTATACTTCTGTGTCGAGTGATCGGCGTGACCAACGGCGCCTACCTTGCGTGTAGCTGTGCATTTATACTTCTGCGTGCTGTTTGTGTTGCTCTGCAATAACACTTCCAAAACGCTAGCTGGCAGCAGGTTTTTATGTTCCTCTGTGTCGAGTTTCTTCGTGGGTGTTTCGTTTTTTTCTGAACGCTACTTTAATGTACAAATAGCTAAAACTCACTCATTCTGAGGCGGGAACCAAGGTAAACACAAAACAAAAGTTTCCATCTGGAGCTCCTTCACGGGTATTGACACTTGTAAACACTCGTTCCATCGGGCTTGCACCTCTCAGCACTGCTCACACTCGTTACCGCTACCAAGCCGACCAATCACAGAGCTTGCACTGCACGTCGTTGCAACGTGTAGTTACATTTTTTAGAGGTGCGTGTCAGTGTAGGCGTCAGCCACGGCGAGGGGTCTGTGACCGCACGAAGACTGCGCCAGACCATACGTGTGCGATTGACGCAGAAGTATTAATTAGCCTTAACAAGGATGCTATTAGGATCAGAGAAGTGAGGTTTACCTTCATAACCCACCAAACCTCTCACCCAGGTCACAGCACCAATTTCATTACTTTGTGTCTACTTGCCCTGTTCTTGGGAGCTGAGGAAGTTAGGTTTACCATGGTTGAAACAATGTAGCTGCAACAGAGTTTGGGAAATGCTTGTCCCATTTATTTCCCAAATGATGCATCATACATACTACATCCATGAGCTATGTCCTTGTTTGGGAAATGTACCCCTGAGCAGTAGTCAAACTAGCATTTTCAATGAGAGGTGTACACACTAACACGGGTGCTAAAGACTGCAACCTCAAGCATTAGTCTCTGCTGTGCCTCCTGTTCTCTCCCACCTAAACCTCACACCCCTGTATGGGTCACGGCACCAATGCAACATCTCATGCTCTTGCCTTTCACCTTTCACCAATCACCAATTAGGATTTAAACTACTGTATCCACTGGAAGGCAGGTGCACTAAGAATGATTCTAAAGACTGCAAACTCTAGCATCAGACACTGCTGCACATTTTGAGGCCATTAGAGTAGGATTTACCTACACAGCTCTTATTAGCTTGCCACCTTTACACTCGGGATACTAAACCTCACTCTCATTCAGGTCACAGCATCAGTCTAGCCTTTCATGCAAATGAGTGTTTCCAATGGGAGGAAAGTGCACCAGAAGGGAACGTATGGCAGTCAATGGTGCACCCCTTGATGCATGCAGTGTAAAGGTTTCTTAGTTACATTAATGTCTCTGATCTTCACAGCCATCTGGGTTACTGCACCAGTGCAACCTGTACAGTTCTACTTGCCCTACTTTAAGCAAGATTCAAATTGGCATCTCCTATGAGTTTGTACTAACATGGATACCAAAGACTATAACCTATCAGTCACCTGTGCCCCTCAAGAGGTATGTGGTGAAAGTCACGCAGTTCTTCTAAGATGACCTATGTCATACTCATCCCCTTTAAATCTCACTCCCATCTGGGTCACGGCACCAATACAGCCCTTCCAGTTTTACTTGTGAGGTAATTGCACCTATAGTCATGTTATTAGTGTCTTGGACACAAAAAACTGCTGCCTCTAGTCAGTTGCAGGTGTGCCTATTGAGGCCAGGGAAGTGATGTTTTAATCACACAGTTTCATTACCAGTGATACCAGTATAACCAATCTGGATCTACTCACCCCCTCAGAGTGGGATTCAAAATCAACATTTCCATTGGGAAGTGGACTGACTGGGAATCCTAACAAGTGTGTTAAATACATGAGACTCTAGCATTAGTTACTTGCACACCTCTTTGATGTCAGGGGATTTAGGATTTACACACATAGTTCTTCCCATCTGGGTTTTACTGTGCAGTAGACTATCCTGTTGTTATTCTCATAGAGATTTTCTTTTTATCCTTCTTCCTTTTATCCTTCTGGAGCCTCTCTGTGGGACTCAAGACTATTCACACTCCTGACCCCTGCCCACTTGTCACAAATATTTTTCAATATTTTGGGTCCTGCATTTCCAGAATTTCATTTGTTATGCTAAATGTTAATATTCATATTAATACTAATTTTACTGCCATAATGTTAATTTGATCAACCTTTTGAGTTTCAATGGATGACCAAAGTCAAGATGGTGAACATTGACTTGTTTTTTCTTTGCTATGTCTACACCATGCTGTGCAGTCCCTTTACAAATTTCCCCATGCAAAAACATTCATTGTCCATTTTTAATAATGTTGTGATATATGAAGCTAAACTCATGAAGTCACTTTCAAGCAAAGCAGTTTTCTGTTAATATCAGGACAAGATGACAGCGTTTTCTCTTAGTCAACAAGAAAAAAGCTAAATCTGTGTCAGGAAGTGTTTCACCCTTGCGTGAAAAATGACAGTATTACATCTGCAAAATAAGATGGATACTTCTAGGTCCATCAGCTCCGAGAAAATATAAATGCTAAACTATGTAATATACTTAAAGAGAAGTCAGATAGCAAACTAGTGTGACATTATTTTGAACAGACCAAACAAAACCCATTTGAAGTTTGTTTCAAGAGTTCGAAACAGCTTGCAAATAAAAATTTGTAAGGTTGGTAAATGCCTTCAAACTTCCATTTGTCTGTGGTTATTAATATGAAGTGTATAGATAGATACAGGTGGGTGTTACTCTGAGGCTCCACGTTCTTTGGAAATTTGGTTTATTAAATTGGTTTAGTGCACTGAGGTCAGGAACCTTAACATACCTTCCTCCAAATATAGATATTTTTGCTCAAAGCAAATAGACCAACTAAACTAATAACTACCAAATTCAAGTTTTGCCTTGAAGAGAAATATTTTTAAATGCATTTTATTTTAATATCTTGTAAAGACTACTCAAATAAATTGTCGTTATTTGATCCCTTGCTCCCTAATCCTCTATTTTTCACATGGCCCTTGCACATACATGCAAGAAACACAGACTTTAATACATAATCATCTCCCTTAACACAGATCATTGCCTCACCTCCCTCCGGAGCTTTTATTGTCGCAGTGAATGTCTCTCAATTTATCTCTCCTCTTGCTCCCTCAATGTTTTCCTGTAGCTCCTCATGGCCATAAATCTTCAAAAAGTCATTCAGCCACACAAAGGAAATGCCACAGACCATCGTCTGATCTGCCGCCTCTCAAGACTTCTCATGAATCAAACCATTTAAGGGTGAAAAACACCTTCTGTCAGAGCTCGACATGAAAAAGATGACCAGCTCAAATAGCGAGGCTTTGACGTGAGATGCCTCAGTCTGGCTTATCAGATTCTCTTTCTATTTCTCTGCCGCCGTTTAAGAGTCAACAGTAGACACTTTACTAACCTTTACTAATAGGGCAGCACTTATACCATGCAAACATTATTACTGGACTCAATGGTCACAAAGAGGATGCAAACGTTTCTGAACTCCTATGAAAAGACTGGCATGGTCTGATTGGCTTAGAAAAAATCACTATAATAAAGAAAGAGGAAAGGCGGTAATTACCTTGATCACTCTTCATTGTTCCTGTCATGGAGGAATGTAGCAGCTCTGAAATTCTCTGTCTATAATTAAAATTGTCTGCCATCGCTTGTGACAGAAGCTTCTCGTAGGTGAGAATGGTACTAAGAGATGATTTTAAATGTGTGTGACCAAGAAGAGAAAATCAGTCCGAAATAACAGATTTCTAATTTTATGAAATAGTGCTCTTTATATGAAAGCAGTCACACTTGAAAGTATGTAAATACATACACATTTCTGAAGCTCTTAACAGAAAATGGTTTGTAGTTGTAGCAAAAAATGCTGTAATTATATATAATTGTTACAAATGAGGATCCCCACAATTGAAGGTGTTGTCAGATTTTGCTCAGCACTAGAGACATTTTTGTTTTATGAGGACGTACTTAAAATACTTTTATACTTTAGATTGCATTTATAAATTTAGATTGCATTTCCTAACCCTTAAAGTAAAAATTTTTTTTTTCCTTTTTACTGCATTTGTGGAAAAATTTGTAAAAACCTGGACAACATACATGGACACAAACTTAGCCATCTGAATTGGAACATTGCATATTGTTTTAAATAAATTATTCAGCTATTTCACTATTAATAGCATTATTTGTATATCTTTGTAACAAGCAGGCGTGTACCTAAAACAGATTTTTTCTTTAAATCTTTGAATGCAATCAACATGCAATAAATAAACTCACTAAAAGTTTAAAATATAAAGTTATTTTAATTAGGATTAAAATATTATATTTATTATAGCTTTTTACATTTTCTACATTTAATAGTCATAACAATGAAGTGAGGAATCTCAAAAGCTCATGAATTAATTAATGGGAAAAATGAAGAGACCACTTCAAAAACTTGTTCAGTTATATATATATATATTATTATTATTTTTTTTCATTAAAAATGCATATATTAAAATGTGCTATGTTTATATGATTTTTTTAGGCAACACGTTAATTAATGTTATTCTGACCAATTGTCATTTTCTGAAAGAAAAAAGCTCTAAAAAAATATTTTTGAAATTTGATAGAAATGCTGTAATGCATTTATAGGAAAAACAAACATTAACATTTAATTCAAACTTATACCAGAGAAACTGAGAATATTCATGTGGTCTCTTATTCCTTTTTCATAACTCTGAGTATATTCTAAAATGATCAAACAACAAGATGGAACATCCAAATGTTTTCATTTTGATATATAAAATTAGTTAATTTAAAAATGTTTTAACTTTAATTAATTAACTAAATATAAATATTTGGCGACACTGTGGCTCAGTGGATAGCACTGTCGCCTTACAGCAAGAAGGTTGCTGATTTGAGTCCCCGCTGGGGCATTTCTGTGTGGAGTTTGCATGTTCTCCCTGTGTTCGCGTGGGTTTCCTCCAGGTGCTCTGGTTTCCACCACAAGTCCAAAGACATGCGCTATAAGTATATTGAATAAACTAAATTGGCCGTAGTGTATTTGTGTGCATGAGTGTGTATGGATGTTTCCCAGTACTGGGTTGCAGCTGAAAGGGCATCCGCTGTGTAAAATATATTCTGGATAAGTTGGCGGTTCATTCCGCTGTGGCGACCCCTGATGAATAAAGGGACTAAGCCAAAGGAAAATGAATGAATGAATATAAATATTGCATAATATTATAAAGATGTGCATTTAATGTAGTAGTTTTCCACCTAGGCTAATTTTATCCATCACATCTAATATTTGTAACCCTGAAATGTTCACTTCCAGCACTCTCAAATGATATCAAGCAACACTAAAATATACAGTTCTCTTGAAAAGTGCCGAACACAAACGGTTTTCAGAGAAGGTCAGAGAACTTGAATCCTCTAAATGCCACTTCCGCTAAAGAGACTAATTCTTAAATCATTCAACCTGTAATGAAACGACCTTTCTGCATGAACTTAATCCCAATAAAGCGTCTCATATTAGCCTCAGTAGACTCCAATGTGCAAAAATCAAACAGTCCAAGCTTGAAGGTGGAGCGTTATGAGATGCAACCTTCCGAGTCCTTCTGCTCTCGGGCGAACGTCAATATGACAATGGCATTTTAAACTTTTTAATCAAATTATTATGGTCGTCCTCTGTTCACGAGACGGACGGAGGATATGTGTTCTTTGACAGCTGTTGTGAAGGGACATTCTTGGACAGAATTGACTGTGTTATCTGTGTGCATGGTATAAAACGTTCTGGTCCGACTGTCTTTTTTTTTCTTGTCTTTTCCGTGCTGTTTCCATTACCCTGGGATGTCCTGCCCAGGTTGACATTTACAAGCAGAACGCAGGGTACAAGAGGCATAGGGATTGATTACTAGACTGACAACTGCTAGTGGCACACGCTGTGTTTGTTTACGTTTGTACTTTGGGAGATTAAAGAGTCATCATAATGTGCTTTTTAGATTTCTGTTAATACCCGCACAATGACAGGCTACATGATCCATGCGGAGAGAGAAGACTGGGTGGCGCGTGGACACAGTCTGAACAGAATGTTAATCTAGCACAGCTCAAAAATAAACTAAAGTAAAACATGAAATGTCAAATTTAAATTGAAATTGGACACAGTTCATGTTTAATTAAATGGCAGGAAGAGAAGCTGCAATTACCATATCAGCCAATCAATAGAGCAAAGCAATCAATCAAGCAATCAGTAAGTCTTACTTTAATTAAAAAAACAACAACAAATCAGTTATTTTTCAAAAACTTTTATAATAGTAAATCAAATTTGTCTAATACTGCTTTTATTTTGGATTAAAATGGTTACAATGTTCTTTTTTTCTTTTCCAGAAAACATTATACAGTAAAGACTAATATTGTTTCTCTTAATTTATGGTAAGTAATATTAGTTTCTTTACCACTGCTAATAAAATTATTTAATAATAACAATAAATTATGATAGGCTATGTAATGAAATAAACATGAATTATACGTGGCATTTCAAAAGTTTATCCATATTCTTTATGTTTCTGCAAATACACGTTAAAAGTATTATTTTGAAGTTGTAATGTGTAAGCTTGTTGCAAGCTTTACAAGAAAATTGAATTTTAGTATTTAATACAGTATTGATTTGTGGAATTTACATGCGATTTCTGAATGAACATGTTTATTAGTGCATCCATGATGATAATAAATGTAATATTATTACACAAACATCACATCATTTATAATCCCATACTTGCCTTTAAATTGGAAGTTTAATTCAAAATGATGTTTACCATGAATCAATCTGCCATTTAAAAGGCATACTCAGTTCTCTCCAAAAGGACACACAACCCCGCTATAACTACCAGACCATTAAGAGAAGAAGCGATAGCATCGACCTGAGAGGAGACTTCCCTAATTGAACATTTTCATTAGTTAACAAAGGGTGAGGTGAACTGGAACGCCTCTGATTGGGTTTTTATTTATGTACATGTTCACAAGTGCCTCCCGTCTTTATTGTGCACACACACGCTCACACACAAACTGGAGGCTGTCATGGCAACCTTCAGCTGTTGTTGCAAGAGGGGTGAATTTCAAATAGTGTGCTTTCACAGAAGCGTAGCCTCCACTGATCCCATACTCCACTGCATCTCACAGCCAAGAAAGATAGCGAGGAGAATGATATGATGACAGCCTACACCGTGAAAAGTCGATATTTAGTTCAGCTCTTTGAACTGACACAAAAATGTAATTAAAGGCATGTTATACGCCTTCGCGCCTTTTCAAATACCAATTCCTGAAGAACACAGTGATATAATCTGGTATTAAAGAAGTGGTTTAAAGAGGCTATACGTGAGAATTTTGATGTTTTAATTCTATGTTTTATTGCCAGTGTGTGACCAGCTTATAATAGGGTTCATACGGGAGTTTCTAAAATATCATGTAATATAAAGAAAGTATATTCCAGACATTAAATGTCAAGGGATTTTTATAATTTTTGTTTCAATACACAGAATATCAGAGATTTTTGTTTGTCTCTTTAAATTTTAGTTCCCCTTTATTTTCATTATTCTCTTTTTTTCATGTTGTTTCACATCTATTGTTATGGTAAGCCTATTTTTCAGCTCCATTTTATTCCTTTGATGCTCATCAACCAGCAATCACTGAAGTCAAATGCTGTTACCAGATGGCATCTGTTAATTATGGCTAATGTGTCTGGATATACATTTTAGGAGTTTTGGTTTCAAAATGACCACTTCAAAGAGTCAAAAAGTACCTGCTAAATGTAAAATTTGTAAAACTAAGATTAAGCTATCAAATACTTTACAGCCATGCAAACAGTAAGTACAAACAAGCAGGTAAATCTGAGGTAAAATATTTATTGTTTTTCTCATAGTGGCTATTAAAGTCACGCAAAGTTATATTCAAGCAAAACGTTTTTAAAATTATTTTATTGTTTTAACATATTATTTTAATATTGCATTATTAATATACAAACACAACAGTGTTTTCCATTCATTAGCTGTCAAGGAAATTCAGCTTTTTAGTCAGGGAAAAGTCAATATTTTGCTGGAAGTATAACTCATTTATATTAACAGTGATATAATAACAATGAAATAATCAGTTATTTACAAAAGTGGTTTAAATGCACAATATGTAACAATTGTTGTATATTCTGTTTTTATTGCCAATGTGTAAACAACTTCTTTGTCTGTGAAAGTTTGTAGACAAGATATTGTCAAGCAAACGAGAATTTATTTCAGCATAATCATTTTAAAACATTAGTGGTCCTCTAAATCCTCCAAACTTCACTCCCAAACATTGTTTCAAGTTTCTAAAGTTTTACCTGATCTTTATAAATGAGTTTTACCTGAGTTTTATGAATTTGTTTTAATGAGAGATTTATATAAATATTTAAATATTTAAATGAGTAATACTTTACATTACTCTATATAAAATCTTCCATTGGTCTGTTTTGTTGAAGTCTTCCACAGAACAAGTGCTAAAAACATATACAATAATGCATATTATGGTATTAGGTGACTGGCTAATGCATTTGACAGATAATGTTTTAGATAAAATGTCTGTAAATTTGTAAAAGCTGTTTTATGAATGTTTTGTCTGAGTTTTGTCTGATCAGATGTCCCCAGCATGTGGGGTTTCAAGCTCTTTGAAACATTGAATTATTTTGCAAATCAGTTGGTACTGTTGATTCAAACTGATGTGACATTCTTCATTCATTTATGTGTTTTGCAAACAGCATGGAAGATTAACTGCTAAGAAGAAATTGAATAGTATGTTCACAACAAACACACTGGATCCAGCAGGTTATGTCACATGGTTTTTTTGCATTTAGCCAAAAATTATATTTAGTTGTCCTATTATCCCTGATGATCAAATTTATTTAAGAATAACTTATTATTTAAGAATAAAGTTACATATTTTACTAAGCATTTTAAAAGCAAAGTAGAGCCCCTCAGCAAGTGTTATTACAAATGGCATCTGATCATTTCTAGGTGCAGGAAAAATAAAAATTTCACACTTATTTTTTTTTTTAGCAAACTCTGATGTACAACAACAACTGCAAATCACTTTCAGCACATTTTAGCTTTTGGCAACCTTACAACAGCAACTTCACCAAACTCTTAATAATTCAGAGGAGTCAAACTCATCTCAAATGCATCCCGATATAACACTGAAGTCATGTGCATTGCTGATGATGCCTATATAAAGCATGAGGAGAAAACTCAATTATCACCTCTATTCTCTTTCAGCTCTATCAGCTCACATGAGCAAAGTGTTAACTCTTCCAACATGGCCGTCATGTACACTGACAGAGAGAGTCGACGTTGTCCCACACACTTCCAAAATGTGATTACAACACTCCAAGACGTCAGACGAGTCAACGTATTTTACATCCCCACACAAACTGCGGCAGTTTCAAGGTAGGAACCTTAACTAGAGCGAAATTAAACAGGCAAAACAAACATCCAAACACATTTACACCATAAAATGACATTTTATTTGGATTAGAAATGACAAATGGAAAGAGAGTCTGTTACTGTCGCAAAAATAAACATCCTTTCCAAGCACTCTGCATATAAACGACTGCGAAATGAGGGCGCTTGTTCATATTTATGGCTTCATCCTGTCATAATTCCTCTTCTTGTAACATATGGGCAAGAACACAAACACGTATTAGCATATATTACACACACAAAGAGGCATTCATCTCCATAAACAGCCCCCACTGTGTCAATCTTTCCTCTTCACAGATGTTGAATCCGGGTTGGCAGCTAAACTTCGGGGCATCATGGTCAATGTGACGCCCAGTATAGACCCAACGGCGGCCCACGAGGGGTACAACTACCTGGCTTTGATATGTGGCGTGCCTCTCATCCTCATTATAATTTTGGGGAATGTCCTGGTGTGCCTCAGTGTGCTGACCGAACGCTCACTCAAAACAGCAACCAACTACTTCATTGTCAGTCTGGCCGTGGCTGATCTCCTGCTGGCCATTCTCGTTCTGCCACTTTACGTCTACTCTGAGGTGAGAGCCAGTGATTGATGACGGATGTAGGTGGTCTAAAATTTCAGTTTGACTGTAGGCACGTGATGGTATACAATTTTGAATGGCTTGAATGGTAATTGCTGAATCTTATATTATGATATAGTCAATGTATTTTTATCAATTAGAAAAAGAGGTTGAAAAGATGGACAAACACTAGTGTTGACCTATTAATATCACGTTTAATAGTGTAAATAACAAAAACATAACTCTTTTATAATGTTTCTTCTGGAGAAAATCAAATTTCTTTCAATTTGGAATAAAAGCAGTTTTCAGTGTAAAACAATTTTTAAGGTCAATATTATTAGCCCCCTTAAGAAATATTTTTTGTTTAAAGTAAATATCAATCAATCACAATTATCTTGAAAAAAATATTTAATTAATTACAGTAAGTGCTACCCCTCCGTGTAGAATACATTTTCCCCAAAGGACAAAATAAATACAAGTTAACCTTGATCATTCAATTACAAAAGTTTAGCAATGTTGTGAAAGTAGCATACCTGCATAAACAGATATCAGAGCACCATGCATTAAATGACTAAATAAGCATCAATGTTGTGAAATGTATCCCGTCTAAGTGTCCCAATCAAGGCAGGAAATTAAGTAAATGGAGAATATTGTTCGTGTAGTTTTTGCTGTTGAAAAGCATGGAGATGATGGTATATGCAGTACTGAGGGCTACACGGTTTCTGAGACATTCAGGTAATGTTGATCTTGTCTTATTGAAAAGATGTTGTGCGTAATGCAAGGTTTTTAAAATAAATACACAGAATAAGATTCATTTGAATATCTGCATTGTGTCAGACAACCAGAAAAAAAAATTATTCAGTCTCTTTGACAGCTTAGAAGGTTGAGGCTGAAAAATAAAATGGCTTGGCGTCAACCTAGCTGAAAGAAACAAACAAATTTTGTAAGGCAGAACAAAATGATCTGATTTGATAAAAAATTTCTTGGAAATAATAATTGAATCATTCATAATAATTCAAGGAACATACATCCTTGAAGACAGTGGCAGTTTTAATTAAATATTGATGTTATGATTTTACTTTTGTACTCAAGTAAAAGGTTTCTAAAGACTAGATAGTGTGAATTGCTGCCCTTGACTTTATTGTGTCTGTGAAGTGAATATTGATGCAGCAGTGAATGATTTCCATCTTAGACGTATTGGCTTTATTTATATGGTTAGTGCGAATCACAAAGGATTTGCTTGGTTTTTCAAATTAATTCAAACTTTAATTTCAGTCATTCAAGACCACTGAATGATAAATCTACCATCTACTCCCTGATATTTGAGCCTGTTATTGTTATATGTGATATGCAATTCAAATATGTAACCAATTTGTTTAGGTTTTAACATTTATGTATTTAGATTTCATATTTATAATTGTAATATTTTGCATGGTTTGGAATGAGTAGTCTCTTTTCCTTGTGTGTGTTTTAGTTTCTGGGAGGCATATGGACCCTCAGTATGTACATTTGTGATGCCCTGATGACTATGGATGTGATGCTCTGCACTGCCTCCATTTTGAATCTATGTGCAATTAGTGTGGACAGGTGAGATGTACGCATGTGCGTGCACACACACACACACACACACACACACACACACACACACACATTCACGCACGCACGCACGCACGCACACACCCAGCCTTTTGACAGTAATCTTTAATATAACTGAATAAACAGGATCTGAAGTGCTGTTGGAAAGAGCCCCTATTACGGATTATAAAAAATCATATTTTGGTTTTTGGGGTCTCCAACAACAGATATGCATGCAAGGTCAACAAACACTTACAACATTTGTCTTATAATATGCATTTATTTTTATCTAATTATCCCAACGACTCTCGATTGGTCCAATGACCCAGTTTGTTGTGATTGGTCGACTGCGTTCAGTGTGAGATGGAAAGAAATGACCACCACGGCTTATCAACATGAAGTAGACAGTATATGTGAATGCATTTAAGCAATGCAGTTAGACACCAGCGTAGTGCTCTATTCTTAACCATAACCCCAAGTAATAACAATGACATACATTCAGTATTAATTGACATAGTGGCAAAAATGTTACTATTTTAAAAATTGACTGTGGCACGTGTGTAAAAAACAGCTGATTGTGGCCATAGCAACGACAAATGTCAGAGAATAGCGAGCTCAGAAATGCATTTAAATCAGTAAAGTTTCAGATGTAATATGTGAATATCTCCATACAGATTTAACCAGAGAACTACAGTACAAGCCATGCGGAGCAATTATAAGTTAGAAAATAAGAAACCGGTCATTAAACTGTGTACTGACAAAGTCCCATATATTAATAGTTTTTGCTTATGCTTCCTTTTATAACAAACGACCAGCAAATCCTGCATTGCAGGGTAGTTTATTGCATTAATTATCAGAAAAAACACAGGAACAAACACAGCACGGTTGGCTTGGCTGTGGTATTGTTGTGAAAATGAACTTTAACCATTTATTCCCTACAGTCCTGTATCTCTGGCCATCTCACAGTGATCAGTGCATCATGCTTAATCCCATCCCCTGCACTCTGCTAGTGTTGTTTGAAGGGAAGGGCGGGTTCACGTTTTACCGGTTTTGGCACCTCATATTTGGAATTGTTTCATGTTGACGTCGATACAGGCAGGCAAAAGACAATTCAAGACAACTATTTTTTGAGAATCAATAGTTTTAAATATGGTGTACTTTCAGATTTAAACCTCAGATGGATGTATTAATTTCATTAATTGTGTTACACACTGCATGGAAGTGTCAAACAAGTAACTCTTACTCATTACTTATATTTACATTTCTCATACGTTAAAATTATTTATGAGTAATTATGAGATAAAAGTCAAAATTATGACAAAAACGATTATAAATGCATATAATACAATGTAATCATGTCCTGGCTTAAAGTCTAAATTACAACAAAAAAGTCCAAATTCTGACAAAATGTAGAATGCATAAAATAAAATTTAATAATTATGGTATAAAAGGTTGAAATGGGCGTTCATACACGTTCAGTGCTGCATAAAAGATTAAAAGAAAAATAATAATTTGTTCATTCACATTATCCACACGTTTGTTATGGTGGTCCCTAAACTTTCAGATGAAAATTTAATGACTTTTTTAACATTCAGCAGGTCTGTTTTGAACCTCTCGGTGTGTTCACGGAGTGAATCTTAACTCTCTGGTTATGTATTATTGGCTGTCCAGTGGGATGCTAATGAAACCACGACATGGAGCTGAATTTCATTACTTACTCAGTGCATCATGCATTACCGCTTCACGTAAACAATACAAAACAACTTCAAGAGGTCCCAGACCAAGGCGCTGAGCAGGTCATTCTGTCTTTGACGCATACTAAAACAAAAGCAAGCTTGTCTCTGAAGATGAAAACAAAGGTTTGGGGTCGAAAGAGTGTGGATAATTAAAAAGATGAAACAGACTTATGAGGTCTCATGCAATTTAAAATGATTGCACTAGAATCTTCTTGCGTCTCAGTGGGTCACTCTGATTAACGAACTGGAACAGAAAACATGCTCTAAAGAGTTGTCAGTCACAGCAAACAAAAGTAACTGCAGTGAAAGCAGACAAAAGACTGCCTTTCTAGCTGTCCTTCATGTTTTAACATTAGCAATCAACAAATTATCTTTATGTAAAGTCTTTGGAGTGACTTTTGTCATTGCGGAATTGTGATGAAAGTTGATCTAGGGTCATGTAATAGTTTATTGCATTCAGTTGTATTGCAGGGCCTCACAGTGGCGCAGTGGGTAGCACGTTCGCCTCACAGCAAGAAGGTCGCTGATCGTTGGTTCGAGCCTCGGCTGGGTCAGTTGGCCTTTCTGTGTGGAGTTTGCATGTTCTCCCTGTGTTGGCGTGGGTTTCCTCCGGGTGCTCCGGTTTCCCCCACAGTCCAAAGACATGCGGTATAGGTGAATTGGGTAGACTAAATTGTCCGTAGTGTATGAGTGTGAATGGGTGTGTATGGATGTTTCCCAGAGATGGGTTGCAGCTGGAAGGGCATCCGTTGCGTAAAACATATGCTGGATAAGTTGGCGGTTCATTCCGCTGTGGCGACCCCAGATTAATAAAGGGACTAAGCCGAAATGAAAATGAATGAATGAATGAGTTGTATTGCAAAGTATCAGACCTGATTAATGTATCCGATTTAGAACCACATATGCAAGTAACCCAAACCCCCCCCAAAAAAGATCAGATTGCGTGTGGTTTGTGCTGTTCATACCCAAAGCAGGTCTGAATGACATAAACGCCTAGTGTTCGCTCATATATTGTGAGTTTAAAAAAGTTATATCTGATTACATGGCATGTTATGGCAGCTCATTTTACATTTCCACACAAGAAAAAAAAAATCATTACTTTAAGATAAAAAAGGCAAAGTTATGACAAAATGTCAAAGTTAAGAGATAAAAATGAAATAATGGAAAATGCTATATTATATTTAATTAAACTTTATAAGATAAAATATGAGAGTTATGAGATAAAAATAGGGCTTCACGGTGGCTCAGTGGTTAGCACTGTCGCCTCACAGCAAGAAGGTCGCTGATTCAAGTCCTAACTAGACCAGTTGGCATTTCTGTGTGGAGTTGGCATGTTCTCCCCGTGTTGGTGTGGGTTTCCTCCGGGTGCTCCGATCCAAAAACACTATAGATGAATTGGATTACCTAAATTGGCCGTAGTGTATCAGTGTGTGTGTGAATGAGTGTGTATGGGTGTTTCCCAGTACTGGGCTGCGGCTGAAAGGGCATCCTGCCAGAACATATGCCGGAATAGTTGGCAGTTCATTCCGCTGTGGTGACCTCTGAAATAGAGACTAAGGGGAAGGAAAATGAATAAGTGAATGAGATAAAAATGATTACAAAATGATCCAAAAAGTGTGTCAAAATTAAGAGAGAAGCTAAAATGATGCTAAATTATGACACAATGCCAGAATTATAAGATACAAAGTTCAAATTATGACAAAGTAAAAATGTAAATATGTCTTTGTGTCATTATTACCACTGTCTTCAAAAGAAAAAAACCCCTCTTAATCAAAAACTGTATTTAGGCCACTTTAGCTTAATGCCTGAACTAACCTTATTTCTCTGTTTCAGGTACATTGCGGTGGTCGTCCCACTGAAGTACAACAGGAACCAATTTAGTGTTCGTCAACTGGCCTTGATTACAGCCACTTGGGTGCTTTCGCTGGGTGTAGCCAGTCCTGTAATTTTTGGCTTGAACCAGGTGCCGAACAGAAATCCTCATGTCTGTAAACTGGAGGACAACCAGTTTGTAGTTTACTCCTCGGTCTGCTCCTTCTTTGTCCCCTGCCCTGTCATGCTTTTCCTGTACTACTGGATGTTCAGAGGACTCAAGCGATGGAGCTCTGGTCGTAACCGGTCACACCTCCGCCGACCACCCAGAGGTCGCAGGAGTTTGTCTTTGCGACTGGGAGCAGCTCTACAGAAGGAGAAGGGACGGGCAAGGGAGAAAGTGGTGTATCTCATGCCTGCAGGTCTCAGTCCGACATCCCTTACTGCTACTCCAACTACTCCAATCTCCTCAACCAGTCCGGTAACTCTCACCACAGACGATCTTGCAGAAGGTCAGATGCCAGGAGCAGAGAGTGACCCCATGACCACGCAGATGGACAGTGTGTCTGATGCAGAAAACCCTGAACGAGCCACTGAGGATGATAGTGGCAGGGAGAATGGTGTAGGGAAAAACCATAGGCCTCATACAGGACGCCGCCACAGCAAGAGCAACAGGGTCAGTGGACGGGAGCGCAAGGCAATGAAGGTGCTTCCTGTGGTTGTGGGTATGTATTATTTTGTATGCGTATTACAATGCAATTCTTTGAAGTACTCTTAAAGATAAAGGTGTCATGCAACCCAGTGAGCAAACAAAGTAATAGTAGCAATGTACATATCAATCTGTGCATATTAAATGCAAAGCCATTTACTAAAACAATCAAGAGATCATTTTGCAAATATCTATGCAAGTGAGTTCATATTTCTGTTAGAATTTTTATATAAATGTGCTTATATAACATTATAAATGTGTATTAAAAAGGTAAATGCTTAACATTTTAACCTGCATTCTAAGAATAGTTTTGAACAAGTAAAGTAAATTTTGTTCCTGACACCACTCTAAGCAAATTTTGAGGTTTTTGTTTTAATGAAACTAGATAAGGTGCACAAAACTGTCAGTTAGCAAAACAATACCTAACTTATACCTAACCTAACAATAAGCTAACTTTTATAAAAACCATTCAGAATCTAGAAACAAGATATAGTACACAAAAATGTCAGTTAGCAAAACAAGAACTGATACATTGCAAATTAAACAAAATCAGGACATAAGTTGTGGCACAAACACAGAGAGGAGAAAACACAGACTTGCACAGCCCATGCAGGTGGAGAGACCGGTGCTGAATTTGGCGCTTCCATTGAGTGATGTCAACCCCAGCATTTTAAGAGGAACATAACAACTCCTCATTGGTGGGTCAGCAGAGTGTAGGTTTTTACTTCTTAATAATCTTGGAAAACGTATCCCATGGTAAAATTCTAGGATCACAATGCAAAGGTTTGTGGTGAACTGCCACTGGACTAAGAATCTTAGTGACAGTGAATGGGCCAATGAATTTAGGTGGTAGTTTATTAAAGCCTAGGCGATGTATTCGCTTTTAAGAATATTTTAAAAAGTAAGCCACACTTTTTGAGCTACAACAGATGGTGCACGTTCCCAACCAGAGGAGTTTCTCTCACCGTTCTCTAAATGTGACAACATCTCTGGGTCAAGGTGACAATAAAGACCATGACATTCAATTCTAGACAGGGAAAATGCGTGGCTGGTAACCTAAACTTTATTCAGATGGAGAGGGGCCCATGGATGACTCTGGTAATGAGTTGTGTGCATACTCCTCCCATGAGAGTTGCTGGGTTCAGAGTGCCGGATTCAGTGCTATCAAACATTGCAACACTCTCTGTCAAGACCCTTATTGGCCCGCTCAGTCTGGCTATTGCTCTGAGAATGGAAACAAAAAGACAGATTGACACTCGCCTCAAGTAGCAACACTCAGTACAAAATTTGGAAATTAATTAGGGACCACTGTCAGAAACCATGTCCCTCGGGAGATAATAATGTGAAAAATCATGAATATCATAAGACATAGAATGGCTCCAGAACTGTTAGTTAAACTGTTAACTAAAAAGAATGCGGATATGAATAGCCTAGTCACGGTAGAACAATGACCACACAGACAAATGTCAGAACTTAACCTTAACCTTAACTTATCAAAACTTGATAAAAACTTGGGAAGAGACTAGTTTTCACCCCTTCTAAAGCCACATGGGCCTTCAACTTAAACTCTCAAGAGTCTTTCAGGTTGAATACACTCAGGGTGGACAGGTACTTGGATAGATAAAAAGCGTGGGATGATGTCTCAGGTTTGTGTCAGATCTTCTTAGACCCCTGCATAGTAGGAAAGTATAGAATCAAAGCGTCCATACAAAGTGCCTACAGAGCCTGCCTGCAGTTGGTTGTTTGCCGATTTGGATATACTTTATTTTTTTTTAATGATTGGTCTATATGAAAAAGGGTACCCCCAAACCCTCTAACCAATGGTGCCATTCCGTTGTACAATGTTATGCTGAATAGACAACAAACAATAGGAAAAAATGCACCTTATCATCCAAGGAAGAGCACTGGGAAAGATCTGCATCAACCTCTGCATTGACCTGCACCACAAACTGACATGTGGAATCAGGGCAACAAGAATGGGTAAATCTGTCATGAGAATCTCTCTTTGAATATGGTCAGCCAATTCCTACAGGAATACTGTACATCCCACTGCGCCTCCACGTTCCATTTGCATTCTATTTCCAGAGTCTGGAACCTGATGTAATAATCTGACATTAGTTGGCTTCCCTGTCTGAGGTCAGCCAACAAAGACCACACAATCAAAGACACTCTTCATCTCCTCTGAGAATGTTGGTTCTCCCACACTGTGTCCCCCACAATGTCATGCACCAGACAGCAGCGTCAACATTAATGCCACTTTTGACTGTTCTGTAGCAAAAGTGTGAATTTGCAAGGAAAAGAACATGGAACATTTAGTTAAAAAGTTTTTGCAAATATTAAGCTCATCAACATATGTACCTGGTAGGGTAAAGCCTGGCTTGTGATGATGTTTAGTGTTTGTGGGGTCTGATGGAATTGACAGCGAGTTTAGGGCAGTGGGTGATATCAGCTGTTGTAGTTAGTCAGTGAGCTCGGACACCTGCTCTACCAGAGCTTACATACCCGACATGGCCAACATCTGCTTCTCTTGATGGTCCAGGCATGCATTGTTGCTGGCAGACAAGTTTCTCAAATGCGATGCATTCTTTCAATGCATAATGTGGTCGTTCTGTCACAATAATCATACAAGAAATCAGTAGGGAATTTGAAACAAATTTATTTATTGACAAAGTGAAGAACTGCAGTAAAATAGTCCAAGAGGGCTTATAAGATCAAAAGCAAATATCATGGTAGATATTTGAAAAAGAAAGCCGTGAGGCCCGACAGCCAGTGAGACACACAGAAAACCGGAGAGAAATTCACAGGCACCAAAGAGTAAAATCCACAGGAAACAAAGAAGAAGAAGAACAGAAGACCATAAACAAACAACCAGGAACAAGGACAGAACCAAACAATCTGACAATAAAGGATGAGAACACAGGCATTAAATCAGCAGCCCAAACAAGCCACAGCTGTTGCTGATCAGCACGATCAGACAAGCATGCAGGCACGTAACACTCTCATGCACACAGAACAAGAATCATTTAGCAACTTTACAGAGTGGTTCTCCTTAAGCCTAGTTCACACTACATGACTTTAAACATCGGCAGATCGCTGTGCCATTCAGAGTACATGACCTGTTTTTTGTTTTTTAATTGATGTGGTGTTCACACTAAAAGAGGGAGGACACACTCTACATCACTCTACAACAACTCTTTCACCCAATAACTCTGTCAAGCCCCCAAACCACAGCCAACGAAATGTTGTGGGCAGAGCTATCAGAAAGGGCTAAATACTATTGGCTGCTTGTGTGATGATGACATCACTGACACACAGCATTTGAACTCTCTCTGAGAGCGTTCAAATGAGCATTTGAAAGCATCCACAATCAGCTGATGTGTCAGTGGATCGATCGCTCATATATCTGCAAGGTTCAGTGGATAGATGTGGCTTTAATTTGCTCTTGTGTCTTTGTAAACGCAAGGTCAAGTGAGTGCATCGATGACCATTCTTGCCAATCACAGACATTTCTGTTGAGCTTCTGAACACAATGGCCATTCAGCTCATGACTTGCTTTCTCATTGGCTGCATCTCGTCACTACATCTGACCCCATGTGGACTGGTAAGCAATATTTAGCATGCTAGATATTGGATTTTCATCTGTGAGATGTCGGCGATGAGTCATCAAGCCTCTTTGATGCATCGCTCAGTTGTTGACACATACAGACATTTGAAAGCTGAGCATCTGCAGGTCCCTAGATCTTCGATTGGTAATGGGAGATTCTCCCCATACCCCCAACATCATGGGGGAGTCAGAGCTGAAATCCGTGAATTGGGCCAAGAATTCCATGGTTAATTCCAGGCTTTCAATGGACACCTCTAGGCATTTCTGGTGAGCTGTCAGTATGTCATTCTGTATTTGAATCTTTGTACTTTAGACCTGCCTCGAGTCAGCATCAATGATGTACACTGCCTGATTGAAATCACACCGCAGATGAGAGGAGAATAGTCTAACATACTGTAGGCATCTAAAACAAATGCTGGTGTGTTGCTATGCTACTTTTTTAAAATCTTCAAAGGTTTTAGAAACCAAAACTGTGTGGGCATACATCAACGGATACAATGCGTGTCTGAATGTTCTTTTATGTTAAAATATTTAATCCAGTCATGAATAAATGTATGAGCTGTGAGAACTAAATGATAGCCATCGGGGTGGTCAAGTATGATGAAAACACTTCTAGAATGTCATGCTCAGAAATACATGACATTTTCTATGGTTTAATGTGACTCCTGCTGCTCTTGGTTTATGTACTAGTAGAAGTCCTATGAGGTATAAAAGCAACATGATTGTACACCATTGTTCCCTGCACAACTTTCAAAGGCGGAAATCAAAGTGTGCTGGAATACAATTGAAAAAAAATGAAAAGGTAACTGACAGTATTATCAATGTGCCTGGAGGGAACAAGCTACACACAATGTGGAACAAACGTTGTGTTCCTTTTGCTATTGGACTTCATTCATCCACATGAAAGAGTTGGATGAATTACCAAGAATTTACATAAACTCCTAACATGATCTTCTCACCCTCAGGTGTTTTTCTGGCCTGCTGGACTCCGTTCTTCGTGGTTCATGTGACTAAGGCACTGTGCGAGTCGTGTGATATTGGACCAACACTGATTAGCGTGGTCACGTGGCTTGGTTACGTTAACAGCGCCGTCAACCCCATTATCTACACTGCCTTCAACGTTGAGTTCAGGAACGTCTTTCACAAACTTCTCTGCTGTCGTTCCTGAGGTTAAACGTGCAGTAATTAAATCATTCAAACAGTAATGATCTAAAAAAACAAAAAAAACAAGATCTAAGTACACGGTGATCTCCAAGCATAGGAATGCTTGAACTATGGATTATTGGCTGTGCAGTGGAATGTACCATCAAGGAAAATTTCGAATGCCTTAGTTAACCGGACATGTTTTTTTTTTATTATTGTAAAACAATTGCTTGAACACTACAGTAGATAACAGAATACTGCTGATTTCATAGCCCAGAGGCATAAAATATGTGAAAATGTCCACAATGGAAATAACAGTCGTCTGTGTTTGATATGTGATTGGTATCAGTGTTCATTTAATTCTTTTTCTAAAATGGATTTTCTTATGTTGTTTGTTTTGAATAGATATGCAGTGTGGACAGGCAGCTTTTTCATGGTTTAAGAGCAAGTCAACACATTTAGATGTGATCAGGAGCTGTGTTTGGAATGGCATAACAGAATACATGCAATGCAATTTTAGCAGGTTTTAGCTGAATGAACTGAAATAATTTTTTATTCCTTTTCACACAAATTATGATTAGTGGGTACCATGTAGCAGTAGGGTTGGGTATAATTTTTTGACAATACTGGTGACAAAGTGATGCTTTTAAAGCAGTACATGTGCCTAAATTGTGCTTAAACTGATACTTAAAAGACCCTTAAAATAACTGGATGACATTAAAAATTTATTTTTATTATAATTATTAATGTATAGGAATTTAATAATATGTTAAAAATGTAAGGCATACTTGTGTTACAAATGGAAACACAACAAATTCACATTTTCCTGACCTGTCCTGAATGTCCTGAACTATTATGACATCGTTCAAATGATGTTTAAAACAATACATTTTAGTTTAAATATTACATTTTGACATAATAGGGATCAGCTTGACATTGTACTTTCTAAGTTACAGTCTATAATGCAGTAATTTGCCGTGTCTATGATTGATGCAAATATTTTTGTACTTGTTTACTTTGCAGTAGCTGATGTTGATTGTTCCCTTCACACATGCACTCGTTTTTGTTGTTCTGTCTCTCCATTTCTTATTCACCTATGAAACAAACAACGGGTCGGTTGAGTGCTCACATCTTGTGGATAAACTAAGTAATGCAAAAATGATTCAAAGCACATGTGTGAGCTGCTCATACATTGAATAAAAAGGTGCACATATACAGTAAGTTGGTTTAAAAAATTAGTTATATCACTTAGACAGGTTCGAAAGACCCATCCCTCACTGACAGAATTTCTGTCTGACTGAAGGTCCAGAATTTTTACCATACATGAGATAATTTGTCCTATTTTAACTGCTATGACATAATAAATAGTGAAAATAAGCCATCAAAAAAAGGTTTTAAGACCAAGTGGAATCCTCTGTTAGCTGTCGCTTTGGTGTGACTTCAGCTAATCAGTTTTGGCTAATAAACAATTATTTTTTATGAGTCCCAACATCCAGCCGTGCAAGAAAACATACAATCTGACGTAATTGAAGTCATCTTTCGCTACTATATTGTTTTTAAATAGAGAAAACATTTTATAAGTAACTTTTGTTCTAAATCTTGGACCTTATTCTTGAAACAGAAAATGACCAATAAAAAGGTGTGAAGCACCAAAAGCGGCCCATAATAAAATTAATCTGAATACTATTTTGGCTATTGTTGTTAACCATGAATTTTCAATTGTACTTTTTTTACAAGAGAGGCTATAATAATCTTGAAGCTCTATATTATTATTATTATTATTATTATTATTATTATTATTATTATTATTATTATTATTATTATTATTATTATTGGGGCCTCACAGTGGCGCAGTGGGTAGCACGTTTGCCTCACAGCAAGAAGGTCGCTGATCGCTGGATCGAGCCTTGGCTGGGTCAGTTGGCGTTTCTGTGTGGAGTTTGCATGTTCTCCCTGTGTTGGCGTGGGTTTCCTCCAGGTGCTCCGGTTTCCCCCACAAGTCCAAAGACATGCAGTATAGGTGAATTGGGTAAGCTAAATTGTCCGTAGTGCATGAGTGTGAATGGGTGTGTATGGATGTTTCCCAGAGATGGGTTGCAGCTGGAAGGGCATCCGCTGCGTAAAACATATGCTGGATAAGTTGGCGGTTTATTCCGCTGTGGCGACCCCAGATTAATAAAGGGACTAAGCCGAAATGAAAATGAATGAATGAATTATTATTATTAGGTTTTAATTGTTTATTATTCAAATGGACAAATTCTGACTGAGGACAGTTGAATGTGCTGGCCAGTTTGTTATTTGCCTAATAAATGACAATAGACTACAGTTTTCAATTTAAAACTTTAACAGATTCCTATTTTTTTCTAGTGATTTATGATGTAATAAATTTGTATTTTGAAAATAAGTATTTTTTCAAATTTCTTTATTCTAAATCTTGAGGAAATATATTTGGTACATCAAAAAGTGTGGTTGTGATGACCATCCGACAAGCTAATTCAGCTAACAATTGTGCATAAAATGTCACTAAAATGCAGTATTTAAATCTCAACATTAAATAGAAAATGAGGAGTATAACTTAAAAAAGGTCCACCTTTTGAGAAAAACAAACCACCCAGGGCTTCAGGCCTGTTATAGTTTAATGATTTAAAATGTAGCCAACTGTATTCTTCATGTAAAGGAGCATGCTCAGGAATGGCACTGATATGAGGCATCAAAATCTGCATTCTGGTAATTATTAAGTAATTAATTATTCTTTTTATAGATAATGGAACCATTTTAGGCCCCCAACCCTAAATCATTTACAGTGAGACGTATAAAATATCACATTATTTGACACCACTCACTGTTCATTTAATTTTCAAATTGCAATACATTTTTTGAAAGACTCTCAGCACATGCATGTACTTTATCAATACATAATTCAGAGTAGCAGCAAATAATGTCTAGGCTTATATTTGTATACACTTTGGAACGACAAGCATTTTTTTAACTGCTGCATTCTATATTGTTGAAATTGTGTTCAAAGCACACATAATTTTTATACTGCCGACAGTATGCATATTATATACTAGAAATATGTTGTCTACTAAAAGTATGGTAGTATGCTTATGCTATTCTGAACACAGCAATTGATTCCTAAAGAAGCACATGAAATTTTATTACAATTGTTGACTGCCCTTGTCAATGTAAACAGGGAAAGAGTGACACATTAATGAGAAATTAATGTCTCATTTTCTTACCTGCATCACCTTTAAACACTGTTAGTCAGAACAAATGACATTAAGAAGTTAATCCTGTGGCTTTATGCAAAGAGGAAAATGTGCCAACTGTTGTACATACAGTTGGCAAAATTAATGGATGCCTTTCTTTGCCCTTGTACACACAAGATTTAGTTTTGTTGCAAGTGTCATAAAACATTCATAAAACATGTAGATATGCTCAGTGGTGTCTGATAATAAAACTGCATAATAGTACGGGGGATTGTGGGTATCATCTGGGGTGGATTATAGTAATTGTGCTTCTAAGAATCAGTGTCGTAAAGAGACTTGTGGAATGAGTATTGCTGTTCTTGTACAGGATCATCTGTGCATTTGTCACTTTATGGAGATGTATATGCTTTGCTGCTTAAATTGTACCAATAATATATTTACGCCATGCTGTGGGATCCATACGTCTGAGATTACTCTGGCAATTTACTAATAATACACTGACGTTTCAAAAGCAAATCTTCAGTTTTTCCATCTTGTGCTGATAATATCATCTGTAAGGTAATATACATAACTATTTACAGTATAAGTGGTCTCAGACATCTGGACATCAGTGCGTGCAAAATATACTTCATACAATATTGTTTAAAGGTTTGGGCTTTGGAAAATTATTTTTTTTATTAATAATAATTTGTTTTATTAATTATTTTATTCAGCAAGAAATAATTAAATTGGTATAAAATGACAGTGAAGACATTTATAAAGTTACAAAAGATTTCTAAGTTCTTTCCATTTGAAATATTTACAAAACTATCCTGCGCATCAAATCAGCATATTATAATTATTATTTAATAAAAATCATGTCCCACTGATGTCTGAAGGAACAAAGCAGAAAATTCATGAAATAATTCATCAAAAATAAAAATTGTAAAAATATGTATATACCAAAAACTATTTCTGATAAATAAATTTAATTAATAAATAAACTACAAATTAAAACAAATAGAAACCATAGCAAACCCAAACTTTTGAATGGTAGTTGTATATACAATAATTCAAAGTTCTTCATGATAAATGTGAATTTCATAAAGTGGGATTTTAAATTGCAACCACAAATCAACAGAGAAAATAAATGTTATGTTTTACTTATTTGTCTTAAAATACATTGTCAATTCAAAACAATCATAAACATTTCACATTCATAAAAATGGCATGTTTACAATATTGATATCAGCTGTGGGCTGTCTTGGCTGACATGCCTCTACAATATTGAATGGAGGTTGGTGACAGTACCTCTAGACTGGGCAACTGGGGTGGTGGTTCCCATTTTTAAGAAGGGGGACCGGAGACTGTGTTCCAACTCTCCAACTTTTCTTTGGAAAAGTCTATGCCAGGGTACTGTAGAGAAGGATCTGGCCGATGGCTGAACCTTGGATCCTGGAGGAACAATGTGGATTTCGTCCAGGCATTGGAATATGATGTGTATAGGAGGAGCCGAGCTGAAAGCTCTTGATTTACCGGTCAATCAATGTTCCTACTCTAACCTGTGGTCTTGAGCTTTGAATAAGAACTCAGATACAAGCGGCTGAAATGAGTTTCCTTCGCAGGGTGGCAGGGCGCAACCTTAGCCATAGAGTGAGGAGCTCTGTCACCCGGGAGGAACTCGGAGTAGAGTTGCTGCTCCTCCACATCAAGAGAAGTGGAGCATTGAACTATGGGATTAATTGAGTGCACTTCAAAGCATCCACTATGCTTTAAGACACCACTACAAATGTCTGCTCTCTCAAATAGTACACTATTTAAAGGTATAGATGTGATTTTGTATACAGCCTATGCATTCAATCTACAGCCATACAACCAAAGACAGACTTGTTGAATTTTTCAAAGTTACACCACCGCCTTCTGACCTGGCATGCATAATAGAGCATCTATACGAGAAGCTGGCAATCAAATATACCAGCATTCATGCAATTCCTTAGCAAGCACGATGCTAAAACCCTCTATTAGGCAACTCTTTTTTTTCTTTCAGATCTCTTTCTGCCCTATAAACACAGCTGTCAAAACCCAGATGAGAACACAACCAAAAGCTATGGAGGAAATTAAGGCAATTTGTGCCCTAAACAGTGTCACTCTGCAGGAAATTCACAGAGGAGTTTTCATAAAGACCTTGTGTTGTGAAAAAGGATGTTCTTATAGCTGAAGCAAATGCATATTCTTTTTGGAAAAGATCTCCAGCCGACAAGACGAGCTCCTCGAGAAGTAAACAGTCAGCTGGTTCTCCTTGTTTTGATGTGGTTTTGGTTGCATACAAAAAGATCCTGCGGTGGGAATAAGCCACATGCTGGTCTGTTTAACCAGGTTTGATGACTTCTTCATGCTTCATGCTGAAAGTGGGTGTCCGCAAAAAATAGATTAAATGTGATTGTGTAAGCGTCAAGTAACCAGGGAAACAAGGCACAGCGAGGTGGAGCACAGGCCACGTTGAAGGGCAAGTCAGACAGAGCTTTCTAGACATTTATAACACTAAACTGGCCGCTGTGCCAGAATTAAATGTCAAATTATCGGTTAATGAGAAACGGTTAATGAGTTGGAAGTTTCGCAAGTGACGTTAATTCACTGAACTTCTGTGCTGGATTATGGACGTCATAGGTGTTGGTGTGAAGGTTACACTCCTACAGAACACTGGATGTAACTCTGTGTGAGACATTTCAGCTCCATAGGAGGTTTTTTAAGGCTGTTAATTTGACAATCAGTAAATGTGACATTTAAAAAGTTTTATGATTTAGTTCATAACTACAAAGTGCTTTGGGATGCTTGTTCACTCATTAGGTTGATAAAATGAGTTTTGATTTTAATTTACACAATATATTTTCACTTTATTCTATGACAAAATACAAATGTAATATCCCAATTGTGATTTATTTAAGCTTTTACCTGAGAGGTAAAAGGTTGTTTAGGCATTCACTAGTGCATAAAAACTTGTTCAGTTGCATTTTAGCAAACTATGTTAAATTGTTTTAGCTTTTCTGACTGGATTTAATTGGACTGAGCATTTGATTGGACAACATAGATTGTTGTCCAATCAAATGCTCTCGATAAAAAAATAAAATAGCTGAATTCCACTGGCTTAGAAATTAAATAACAAATTAAAACCTGATGGCTAGCTTTGAAGTTGCAACAAATCTTACAGTAACATAATTGTTACCTTATATATATAGTAACATTAAAGTTTCTTTAAAGGAAGGTCTTGTTCATTGGGGTGCCTTTTTTTGCAACATCAAAAAAAATCAACAGGTTTTAAATTGTTATTTAATTTCTAAAAAAAAGGAATTCAGCTATTTTATTTTTTTATCT
>CAIGQW010000596.1:5752225-5766210 GCA_903798125.1 Danio choprae
ATCTATCTATCTATCTATCTATCTATCTATCTATCTATCTATCTATCCATAGTCAGTCAGTCAGTTGATCTTTTTATAAATCTGAAAAAGAAAAGTAATTTTACCCATTACAGTGTCTAATGAGAGGCATTTTAGGACATCTGATACAGGCAGAAAATAGACATTGTTGAAGGCTAAAGCAGAGTCTCCATGTCACTGTTCTGCTATTATGGACAGGAATCTAACCATTTCTACGCTTCATTAAGCACATTTTCATTGATTTGTCTGCCAATTAACAGTTGTACGGAGGTTCTAGGAGTTAAATCTCTCAGCAGTAGTTGTGTTATGTAAAGTTATGTGGTAAACAGGGTCAATATTGGTGTTAAGTTTTAATAATCTGCTGCTCCAGACAAATCCAAGACTTCTTTGTGTATGTGCAACATTTTTTTAGAGCATATCAAAACTCTCTGATACAACAATTAGAACTAATAATATTTGAGAGAGTTGGATTTAGGCAATAAGTATTAATGACAAAAATGTCTTAAAGGTGCCATATAATGAAATCTGTATATACCTAGGCATAGCTAAATAATAAGAGTTCAGTAGATGGAAATGGCATACGGTTAGGCTCAAACAGGTTACGTGGCATACGGCATACGCTTAGGCTTGTTTTCTTGTCTTCATAAATTCTTTGAGTTAAAAATTTGACAAATCAGAAACAAAATAGACTGTTACGTTGCACACTGGATCATTAATATGCATGTCCTAGGCTGTGTTTAATTGGCCACACATTTTGCTATTGAGATTACAACAATGATAAAAATGTTCCCCTGTTTTTATGGTTATCTAAGCTTAGTGTAAACTTACTATGTATGCAGAAATCTCATTTTTAAAATGGCAGTATTGTATTCTATATATTGCTTAGCGTCACAAATGGTGTGTGCAGTGTGTAAGATACATTATCTGGATGCACTTGGACACATCATCAGAAATGTACTCAGGGGTTACTTGGGATTTTTACTATGGAAGTCAACGGTTACAGGTTTTCAGCAATTTTTAAAATATATTCAACAGATATGTTAGAAACTCATAAAGGTTTGAAACAAGTGAGTGTGAAGGGTGAGTGAATGATGACAGAATTTTCATTTTCGGGTGTACTTTCCCTTTAAAAGGTTTATTGTACATCAAGCTGGTTGTTTTCAAAGAATAATGTTTAACAGGCATATCAGCAGGTTGAAATCTGAGAATAACATACCTTGGAATGTTGTAATCAAGTATGAGAGCTGTGAAATAATATATTATATAATAAAATAGAAAGAGTAACCAATAAATAAAAATATATTGCTGCTAGTTTTAAATAAAACAATTATGTAATTATATTAAGAATAATGAAATGAAAAGTATTACTATAATCTTATAATATCTTGTCATAGCGCTGCACGGTGGCGCAGTGAGTAGCACGATCGCCTCACAGCAAGAAGGTTGCTGGTTCGAGCCTCGGCTGGGTCAGTTGGCGTTTCTGTGTGGAGTTTGCATGTTCTCCCCGTGTTGGCGTGGGTTTCCTCCGGGTGCTCCGGTTTCCCCCACAAGTCCAAAGACATGCGGTACAGGTGAATTGGGTAAGCTAAATTGTCCGTAGTGCATGTGTGTGAATGAGTATGTATGGATGTTTCCCAGTGATGGGTTGCAGCTGGAAGGGCATCCGCTGCGTAAAACATATGCTGGATAAGTTTGCTGTTCATTCCGCTGTGGCGACCCCAGATTAATAAAGGGAATAAGCCGAAAAGAAAATGAATGAATGAATCTTGTCATAGCCATTGTTCAAGGATCATATTTTGAGCATTTCTTCTAGGTTATTGGAGTGCAAATATATAAAATATTAATGTGTGGAAAAAGACAAATAGTGAAAATCAATTTCTAAGATGTGAGGGAAGCGGAAGAACTGTCAAAATACAGGAGAGGGAAAGAGGTTATTGTGACGGAAAGCCTGATTGTAGGCAATTTTGAAGTCAAATAAGACAAGAATAGATCACAATGTAATCAATACATTATTATGCTCCTCCACAAGCTGTCTCTCAGCTGAAAACATCATCATCATAATCAGTAATAATGACTACTTATCATGAAATCATTTTGTACTCGCTGTACTGACCGTAAATAAAAGGAGCAGTTCATCTGAAAAAAGCTGCACAGTTGTTTAATATCAGGCACACCATGTATTTTTGCATGTGGTGTTGCTTGAGTTTCTATAGAATGAAGGTGCAGAAGTCGTTTAACTGCATAATGCAATCGCTCTCTAATCAAATGCCAGTCATAGCACAAGCCAAGCTCAATTAATCTCACACATTTCATCAGTTACACTATTTGTGCTGCCATTAATAAATTCATCCACACTGAGATGCAAAGATTGCTCAAGCAAATATACTGATAATAAAGTGATAATATCCAATGTAGTTAATAATAAATGTAAATGATAGATAGCGTACAAATGGTTAGATCCCTGTCCATAATAGCAGAACAGTGACATGGAGACCCTGCTTTAGCCTTCAGGATTGTCTATTTACTGCCTGTATCAGATGTCCTAAAATGCCTCTCATTAGACACTGTAATGGGTAAAAATTCATTCATTCATTCATTTTCATTTCGTCTTAGTCTCTTTATTAATCTGGGGTCACCACAGCGGAATGAACCGCCAACTTATCCAGCATATGTTTTACGCAGCGGATGCCCTTCCAGCTGCAACCCATCTCTGGGAAACATCCATACACACCCATTCACACTCATACACTACGGACAATTTAGCTTACCCAATTCACCTATACCGCATGTCTTTGGACTTGTGGGGGAAACCGGAGCACCCGGAGGAAACCCACGCCAACACAGGGAGAACATGCAAACTCCACACAGAAACACCAACTGGCGAGGCTCGAACCAGTGACCAGCGACCTTCTTGCTGTGAGGCGAACGTGCTACCCACTGCGCCACTGTGAGGCCCTGGGTAAAAATTATTTTTCAGATTTTATAAAAAGATCAACTGACTGATGGACTATAAATAGATAGATAGATAGATAGATAGATAGATAGATAGATAGATAGATAGATAGATAGATAGATAGATAGATAGATAGATAGATGGTAGCTCTTTGTGATCATTGATCATCACCAAATGTGATCAAGCAAGAGTTTAGACGTTTTTAAAACAGTGCATGTGTGTAATGAATTACAGCGATTTACTTCAGCTTTACTTTATCACCACAGCCACATGTCAGTACAATTACAAAAGAAGACGCTATCAAAGATAGATAGACACAGTGAACTAAGAAATAAATGATTACATAAAACAAATAAATTAATGAAGAAATAAAAAACAATGAATGAAAGTGAGTAAATAATAGAAAGAAAATAAGAAGTGAATGAATGAATGATAAAAACAAAAAGCTATTAATTAAAATGAAATAAACATGAATGAATAAAAAAAGAGATAAATAATGAACGAAGAAATAAAAATAAAACAATGAATGAACGAACAATTGAAATAAAGTAAATATTATGTGAAAAGAAGGATTGAATGAAATAGGAAACAAATACATTAACAAATAATTAGAAATGAATAAATGCATAAACGAAAATATCATTATATCAAATAGCATAAAATAGCATAATATCAAATATCATAAGTAACATTAACAGTAAAACTTGTTAATTACAAAATGGAACCACATTTAAAAAGAAATGATTTGAACATAATTAGCTAGAGCTAATCCATTTTACTTAGCAGCTGGATATTTTTTATGATGACAATCATGCTGTAATTAAATAAATGAGTTTATGCAATCAATTTGACCATTTATCTAGACAGATTATGTATTAATTGAGTTCAGATTTTATGCTTTGTATTTGATATGCAACACATTGATATGCAATTGATAAATAAACTTCTTTATTTGATGCCATTCAAGCATTGTCTGGCATAAAATCGACTAATGTTTTTTTAATTTTAAATACAGGAATATTATGCTCCTGCTGCTGGTTTTATTAGGATATTATTTCTGCGTATTTATAGCCTAGCTACACAGATTAAGCCCAAATCATGTCAGTCAACAATCAGAACAATCTAAATATGTGAAGTGGAGCCTGGTTGAAGTGAAATTAAACAGTTTATTTCCCTCTTTAACAGAGGAAGGAAAGGGCAATTTTCCAGTGGCCAAACCCAGAATAATATTTCACGCTCCAGAGCCTCTGCTGAGGAAAGTGACTGAAATCTTTGAGGGTATGGAGGTGCTTGTGTCACACCAGGGGAAAAAAAAGCACCAAATGGCCTTAAATTGTGATGAAGGGCATGTTTGATGAAAATAAGCAGGGCTCGGAGAGAGAGAGATATTCCTGACATGTGGACCCACAGTCTTATTTAATTGTGCTTCCAGCGCTGAAGGAAAGGTCAGTGGATCAGAACAATGGCTGAGTGGCCACTAAACCAAATCAAACCAAGTGAGGAAATTGGCCTTTACGCAGACAAAAGACAGGAGATAGCAGTAGACGACGGAGAAAAGACCAAGTAAATAAAATAAGAGACCAACATGCAATGGCAGAAAAACAAGGCAGAGTGAAAGATGGTCAGACAGTTATTAGTGTGAACAGACAAAACTATATACAATATGATCAAAAGTGAATGTTATTATTATTGATGCTGTTATTTAAGTTATTGTTCATCATCGTCATAACATTTTTATTGTAATATAATTGTAATATTTTTACAAAGCAATACATTTTTCTACTTTTATATTGCTTTATAAGAACTTTCTAGTAATGAGGGTGCACTACATTTTATCATATTTGGATGGTCATGTGATCTCAGTATTGCAACCTCTCTACGATGAGCCAATACACTTAATCTAAACTGACTAATTTCATAATATTATTTGTTAATTTTAACTTTTTTTTATTTTAGAAAAAAAAACATTCCCTTAGCTCATATTTCTGCCCCCTGCTGGTGAAATTATTGCACATCTGAGAGCAAGATGGTGAAGTATAAACCTACCAATCATAAAGGTTAAAAATAAAAAAAGAGTCTCACCTCAATCATATAAAACATCATCCTCTCCTCTCCATCTCCCAGGACTCAATCTATTAATCTATTATCACACAAATCTTTTAAAATAATCTCAAATACACCTGAGCTCCGGGTGGATTTAATGTAGAGTTCAACTCAAACAAGCATTAATATTCTCTTTCAGAGAAGACTGAAATGTTACATTCAGTTTTCTGTGCCTTGAACTGTCGAGTCTCATGGCAGCCGGATCTATATCGCACAAAAGAAATATTAAATGTTGTTATGAAAGGAATAAAAGCACTGCAGGCACAAAGACCTGTATAAACAGCGGATCAGAATAGTACAGAGCGCCTTCATTCAGACGTTTGATCAAATTCATGATGCAACAATAAAGCACAACTCATTTATGTTATGTAAGATTCTGAGTTCCTACACTCTCAGAATTAAAAGTACAAAAGCTGTCACTGGGATGGTATCTTTTTAAAAGGTGCCATTATGTACTTTTAGTCACAAAGTAATCACTTTTCACTGTCAAACATGACAAAACAAATAATATAATTAGCATTACCATCATTTAAAATGATTAAACATTTCTTTGTCTTCCTGGACCTCTCGTTATAAACTGCTGTGTTATATCATTTTTAATCCATGTATTTCTAAAAACATATTGATACATTTGTCACTGAAAACCTGGTAAAATGTACTCTGTTGTGACATTATATGGTTATGGCAATTCTACAGAAAACTTTAATTAGTTGAAGGACCACATTCAAGATCATGTGATTGAAGCACCTTTGAAGCCCATGACCTGCACCTGTTAAGTTTTTGTCTTAGATTTCTTTACATATTTAACTTTTTTGGAACTAATATACATTTTAAGTTGTGTTGTCCTTTGGTGTGACACTCCTATTTATTTAAAATGTCCAACAAGTCATGGAGAAAAAAAATATTACTCATTATTTGTGTTCAACAGAATACAAAACTCACAAAGGTTTGGAACAAATGAAGAGAGAGTAACTGCTGACAGAATTTTGATTTTTGGGTGAATATCTCTTTAAATAACTATACTGATTTATCAATGACTATGTAAGTTACACGTGTATCTGTGTGTACTTTTTCTAGTCCTCACGAAACACATTCATCACATGGGTCAAATCCCAGCAGGAGCTCTAGGTGAACTCAGTCTAAGAGTTGTAGATTCCCAAACAAACATGAAAATCTCCAGTGGCCCCTGTCGCCCTTCAAATCATCGGCGGATAACGTGCCTAAGAGGCGCTGAGGCTGACAGGGAAGGACATGCTTCAGAAAGCAGCGGTGGAGGATAATTAACTCCTCCGCGAGCCTCCGATCGATGCAAACATGCCTCCGATTGATTGTGAGGCTGAATCTGAAGGGTTTTTCTCCGAATCAGTCTCGTCCCTCGAGCACCCGCAGTGGTACCTGCGCCCGCAGATGAGAAGTGAATGTCAAAGTGTTTAATCCACAGTGGCGCGTAATCATGGCAAGAGGTCTAAGCCAATTATCTCCCCTCATATGAGGCGCTAAAGAGTGGTCCCACTGAAAGCAGATCAGCTTGGCAGACTGGTACATCATAGAGATAAAGGAAGATTGTAGGTCAGTGGACTCGTGCTTAAGCTTCTTCTCCTTTCAGTACTGTAGAAATCCATTTTTTTTGAGTTTGGTAAATAATATTAATAAAAAAAAGTTTGTTAAGTAATAATGTTGATATTAAAGGTATAGTTCACCCCAAAAAATGTGCTCACTATTTGCCCACCCTCAAGTGGTTCTAAACCTTTAGGAGTTTCTTTTTTTCTGTTGAACACAAAATATGATACCTGAATATGAAAACCTGTAACCATTGACTTCCATAGTAGGAAAAAAAATACTATGAAAGTCAGTGGTTAAAGGTTTCGAGCTTTCTTCAAAATAATGTATTTCGTGCTTTGGCGAAAGAAAGTCCAAAGTCAGTTTCAATTTTCACAACTCACAATAGCAAAATGATTTCATTTAATTGTGAAATTAGAATATTCTAGGCCATAATTAAGTGATGTTTACTTTAAAAGGCTAATTGATGACATACTAAATCATAATTAGCCCTTTAACTGCCCCACCAAGAAAAAAATGTTTGAATCGCATTTCTTAATTCCTAATGTCGCTAGTTAACACACACTCAAAAAAATAAAACTTTGGTTGAACATGATTTAATCGTGGACAGTGGTTCCACGTGATTACATCACATTATCTTAACAAAATTGGATGATGTTTAACCAGCTTAAAATATTTGTGTTCATTTTACATGAACAGATGGCATTGATTAAACATGACTTACGCATTTATTTTTAACATGAAATAATGGTTTTTACTATACAATTAATCATGTCATCTTAAATTCAATCCTTGATGTTAAGCCTATATGTTTAAATCACTTTTAATGAATCCCATTTAGTCAAGTTACTACTATATGTTATAAAATATTGAATCACCATTTCCCCCCATACTTCAATGATGACTACAGACGCAGCAAATATGTAATAAATCCTTTTTTATTAGGGAACAGCTTACTGCAGGTCACACTTTCAACAACACTTTAAGCCTGAATTTTTTACCTAATTTATTAAAAATACAAATGTGTAGAAATGTTTTCTTTTATACAGGAACTAGCTGCTTTCTATTTTTCCATGAGCATGTGTACAATGACATGACTGCACGTGCTCGAGGAAAAGTTGAAAATGCAAAATGAAAACCAGGTTCACATTCCTATATGTACAATAAATGGAGAGTAACCCAGAAATGAAAAAGGAAATAAAATAAAAAATTAGCAAAGTGTGCTTGCTTTTAATGCATTTCACAAAAATAAAAAAAATATTTGCATCTGCAATTCCAAAGTAAAAAAAAATGTCAAAAAGTCAACATTAACTAACCCATGTTTAATCCGTGTTGTTAAAACCCCTGATGGTTATTCTTGACCTTCTAACTTAATTGGGTAAGTTAAAGACAAATGTAAATTTTAGGAAACTATTCCACTTTACATAAGCCCTTATGTACAAAAACATAAAAGTCAAAAATCAATAAAAGCAATAAAATGTGCAAACATGAACTTGCTTTGACTATTTGACACAAAAACAATTAGTTATAGTTTTAAGGTGTAAAAAGTTGGTCTTGAGTGCTTGAACTTTGGTGGAGAGTTTGTGTCCATCAAGCTCAAGGAACACTTTGCAGAAGTTCAAAGGTGTAAATACCCCAATGTCTGCAGGTTCATTTTCACATCTAAAGACAAACATGCCCATCACCATTTCTTTGAGTGCAGTTTCCGCATTAGAAAAATCGGCATCCTATAAACAGAACAAAGTATGTTAATAATAATATAAAATATATTGTTATATACAAAAAAATAGTCAGAATATTTAGGCAATAATACCATGTACTCCTTGCTGAGATTGTCAGGATCCTCGTTTAGGTAGACAAACAGGGCTTTGAGGACACAATCCCTCTTAATATTAATGCAGGTACACTAGGGAAAATAAAAATAATTAGCAACATGTACCACTAAACTAATACATTTTTTAAGTCATAATTGAGAAACAAATCATTAATTTATCTAGAAAAACAATGTTTGCAGTTATTATACCTGTGTAAGTGGCACAAGAAGTTTCCTTATCCTTTGTCCCTGAGCTCCACCTTTCTTGCCAAATATCCTCAGAAGACTTGGAGTGTGTTCATCCAGCTTTGCAAAGAATTTTTAAATTAAGCCGACAGTTATCGGTTCAAATTCAGCACAAACCTAAAACACATGATAAAAACACCACAACTTTAATGTATGCCCAAAAAAGCTAGCTAGCCTGTGTTCTCACTTGTATGGTAAAATTACTTTGTGACTTACTGGCATTTAAATATATATAATTTTATGTAAAATCCCACTTAGATATTAGGGTGAATTACCTCATTTTCTTGGAACAAAGCTGGCCATCTGCTCATAAAGTCAACAATAAGTGGAGATTCTTTGACAACCTCTTGTCTTCTCAATGTAAATGATAGGTCCATTAATCTTCTCAGAGTTTGCTCGTTGTTCTTCTTCTTAACCTCAGAAAGAAGGGAGACTGTTATTTGCTCCATGCTGTCAGGAGCTTCACCAGGAAGAAATGAGGGACAAAAGTTAACTTCAGCCTTGCGTGGCATTAGTGGACATTAGTATAAAAGTACAAAAATACATTAGTATAAACCTACATAATAAAGTTGTTGACTCATTTTGTTTCTAATAACACCAATGCAAATAGATGGGCACATACCTGTTTGTCGTTTAATTCAGTAGATAGCGTGGCAATTGCATTCAGGCATTAATCTGGCATTCTGTTATAAAAACATTAGTGTCAACAAGGCATGTGCATCACCAATATTCCCATATTATATTACAATACATGTGTTATGACAACATTATTGTGGTATTAATTATACTGCAATATTAGCTGTTTTTGGAAATAGGCTGATTTCACAAATTTTTTAAGAGAAAAACAGATGAGTTTGATCACAGTTATTGGTTATAGTTAGTCAGTATTTCTATTACAACAAAGTTTATAGAACTCTGAAATGTGTGTGGTTCTGAAAGAAACATATGAATAACTATAAAAATGATTAGCCATACATCCACACCATTCTAGCAACCAAAGACGCAAATACATATGGATATTATTATTAATTTTTAGTAATCAATAATTATGTGCATTAATGCATTCAAAATGCACTGAACCATCCACCACACAACACAATATTGTTATAATATCTTTGATCAATGCCATGAAAATTAAACAGAGTTCAAAGATAGATAGTAGTACAGTGGGTTAAATCTTGATTAAAAACACGTGCAAACTTGGACACATACCTGTTCGTTTGATGTTTAATTCAGCTGATGGCGCGGTGATCCGTTCAGGCATAAAATCGTGGATTCTGTCATAAAATCATCCGTATCAGTTGACATAATAAAACAGATGGCTAAAATTAATTAGAATTACACTGATGCAAATGGACGAAAAAAGTGGTTACTTTGCCGTTCAATTCAATTGGTGGCGCGGTCATCTGTTTCAGGCTTAAAATCGTGCATTATCTGCCATAAATACATTACGATCAACCAATATAATAAAACTGTTGGCTAATATTGTTTCTAATAACATTGATGCAAATGAATAGATGAGTTAAGTTAACGGTTACTTATTCGTTTGCTGTTTAATACGGTTTATGACGCGGCCAATCTCATTTAGACTTCAAATCGTGCATTCTGTCATAATAACACATTAGTATTAACCGACATCATGAAAAATTTTAATATTACTATTCCTAATAACAAGAATGGAAACGGACGAACACGTACCTGTTTGTTTTGTGCTTCTTTCCAGTTAACGGCGCGGCGGTGAAGACCTATTTCAGACATGCGCAGCGTTAACGCATTTTATGAATTTTGCCGCCCAGATATGCAGATTGCGTCACAGCAAATTTCCGCTTCCTTCAGGTTGAGATATGTCGTTTTTTTCCAGGATGTTTTGACATTCAATCCGACTGACTTTATAAAAACACACATTTTATATGTGCGATCAACTTTTTAAAAAAACATTATTTGTATCAGTCTAATTATCTAGTTTCTTCTTCTTCTTCTTCTATGGATTTACTGGCGGGTCGCATACAAACGTTTTGAATGTGTACCGCCTCCTACTGTGCTGGAACGTGAAATGATTTCAGTATATTGTAATGTCTAAATTCGAAGGCCACTATTCTTAATTAATTGTATAATTTTCTTTATTATTTTACCAATTATTGTTCAGTGTTTAAAATGTTGCATATGGAAAATTCATTGTATTAATAAATAAAAGTATTTAAAATTAGTACATATAAAAATATGTGCTTTATTTTTCAAAACTTGGAAAGTAGACATTATACAAAATAAATATGAACAACAGTAAAATCCTTATTTTTTTTAAATACAATTTTCATTTATGTTGCTTTTCACTAAATTTGAACAATAAATGTTGATTATTAAACTCCACATTAGCTTTATTTTGTCATTAGGCATACTAATAGACTAGTGTGTGTTTTATTCAACACAAACCAAATGCCCTTTAAATGGATATAATACACTTTCTTTCAAATAACAACAATTTAAGACAAATAACAAACTTAAAAAACCCCATAACTATTTAATGGCACTTCTATAATTATAGCCAAGCTATAAATTAACAAACAAAAATATTTAAAATAAAGCATGTAAGTTATTATTAATTTTTTTATTACAGTCATAACAGTTTGACTGAGCTAAGGGATTGAAACATGTACTTTTAAAATGAAAACTTCATGTTAAACCAATGAGTGACAGTTTTAAATCAGTTTAATATAATGCAATCACGTTGAAATGAAAAATAGCTACAATGGCATTAATTCAACATGAATTGTTTAGGTAAAATGAACAGAACTGAAAATTCATTTTTTTGAGTGCACTTAAGGCATTTTTTTTTCAACACATCCCATAATTTCTAAAATATCAGCCTCTACCAAATGGTTGATATGTTTATGGTTGTTTATGGTTATGGTGATATGGTTTATGGTAAAAGTACCAGACTTAATACATATACTATGAAAAATCTGAAAATATGAAGTGTAAGACCAATTTATAAAAAAAAATGTCAAAATAAAACATTTTTGAATACTAAATCATCTTTGTTTTTTGAAGTATGCCATAAAATACTTTTTTTTACAATAAAACCAAAATCAAGTGTAGTAGTGCAACAAAACATTTGTTTGATTTTTTTTTGTAAACCAACAATGCTGTGTGTGTAAGCCATTATTTAAAACAGTCATTCTTTAAATAAATTTAACAGTCATTATTTAAAACAGTAAAAACATGGTCATTCGTTTAGTAGTGCGGCAGTCAAAGGGTTAAATTATAAAATTATTGGAATTATGATAGTAGGACATTAAGAGATGCGTACAGACAAGGACAAATTTATGAGATTCTAAAAAATCTATATTATAAGATACATACTATAAAACAGATACATAAAAATACAAAATGATTAAGGTTAACAAAATGATAAATTAATAATTTAAGCAGAAATTTTAAGACAATAAAAAATATTGCATACAAAATTAAGATAAAAAATACATGAGATGTCAAAATTATGAGACACTAGTCATAAGATATATGAACTAATAATTTTAAGACAAAAAGTCAAGATAATGAAATATTAAGTTATAATTAAGACAAAATTTGATAATGAGTTTGAAATTGAGAAAAAGTATGAATTATTATATACAGTAGATTAGAGATATTCACTTAAAAAGAGTTCATTCATTCATTTTCTTTTCGGCTTAGTCCCTTTATTAATCTGGGGTCGCCACAGCGGAAGGAACCGCCAACTTATCCAGCATATGTTTTACGCAGCGGATGCCCTTCCAGCTGCAACCCATCCCCAGGAAACATCCATCCCCACCCACTCACACTCATACACTACGGACAATTTAGCCTACCCAATTCACCTATACCGCATGTCTTTGGACTTGTGGGGGAAACCGGAGCACCCGGAGGAAACCCACGCCAACACAGGGAGAACATGCAAACTCCACACAGAAACGCCAACTGACCCAGCCGAGGCTCGAACCAGCAACCTTCTTGCTGTGAGGCGAACGTGTTATCCACTGTGCCACCGTGAGGCCCCCTTAAAAAGAGTTATTTTTCATAATTATTACATACAAAATGACATACAAAGCATGCTATTAGGATTAATTTGTTTTTGTTTTTCAGTAAAATAAAGTGGTTGAAGTATAAAGTGGTTAAATACAGGATATCTTCTTAAATAGGCTGTAATGAATTATGAAAATATTTAGTAACATAAAACTGCATTGACAGGTAAAGTCTGCTAATGCTTTTTTTAAAGAGGGTTTTAGCTATGGGTTAATTGTCCTCTATACACACAGAGTGAGAAAGTACCTTGGTATCGTAATCCCTTGTCAAAGAGAATTAAAGACGTGTGCTTCCCGAGTCACTCTGCAGCTTTAGAGATACACAGCAGTGTAAACAAGAGTGGACTTTCTCTTAGAACTCAGAGATAAACGCTTGACACTTAAGTAGATTTCAGTTATCAGTCCCTGCAGTTATGATGCTGGAGCTAATTAACAAACAACATCAATCATCATGCAGCCTTTCAGAAATGTGGTCATCTTTCACCCAGTAAAGAAAGGAAGAAAGATTCTGCATAAAGCAATGTGATATTATATTACTACTACTATATATTTTTCTTTAATTATTAAATGAATAACAAAAGTGGAGTTTACATGATTCTAGGGTTTACAAGGTTTCAATAACTAATTTTGTAATTATTCATTCATTCATTTTCATTTCGGCTTAGTCCCTTTATTAATCTGGGGTCGCCACAGCAGAATAAACCGCCAACTTATCCAGCATATGTTTTACGCAGCGGATGCCCTTCCATCTGCAACCCATCTCTGGGAAACATCCACACACACTCATTCACACTCATACACTATGGACAATTTAGCTTACCCAATTCACCTTTACCGCATGTCTTTGGACTTGTGGGGGAAACCGGAGCACCCAGAGGAAACCCACGCCAACACGGGGAGAACATGCAAACTCCACACAGAAACGCCAACTGACCCAGCCGAGGCTCGAACCAGCAACCTTCTTGCTGTGAGGCGAATGTGCTATCCACTGCGCCACCGTGAGGCCATTTTGTAATTATTTATTTACAATAATTAAATTATTTTCTAGTAATCATTGCAGTAATCAAACATTGCTGTAATGAAGACAATTGTTTTGTATTGTATTGTTAAATTGAACTTTAGAAAAAAAGTTTTTTAAAACGTATTTTTTACTTCAAACTGAAATAAATAAAAAACATATAAATGTAGGGCAAAGTGAAAATGATAAATTACAATACAGTGAAATACTAAAAGT
>CAIGQW010000596.1:5766220-5778690 GCA_903798125.1 Danio choprae
AAAAGTCAATTACTGAATGAAATAAAAAGTAATAAACTAGAAATAAAAATAAAACTATTTACATTTACAAAGCTAAAGCAAAATAAGCACATAGGGTAAGTAATCAAAAATGTAATTTAAAACTATATTATTTTTTCAACTTCCTGTAGTGTATGTTGAAGATCACAAATAGAGACATACAGTGTCTCAGCATTTTAGAAGAATAAGACTAAAAGGCCTGCAGTGACCAAATCTTCATCCGCAGAAATAATCAAAATGCCAAACCTTTTGTTTGTGTGGACAATAACTGGTGCACAGTTTAATATATTGGGATCTGATGGGAAACTTTCTATACATTGTCCAAAGTGGAAGTGAAATGTCATGGTTTTATCAACACTGTTTCCAGAAATATAATTTCTCTCCATATGCACCAGACACCTCATTATAAGCAAAAATTGTGCAATTCTGAGTATGCTTTATAGGTGAGTGGACTTGACAAACCACCTGTAGAAGACACACACTTGTCCTCTCCGTATGCACCAGACACCTTCTTATAAGCACTCTATACATCTTGGAAAACTCCACACAGGTGAGTAGGTTTTACTAACAACCTGTAGGACACACTCACTCCTCTCTGTAAAAACAAAATCTAAACTAACATAGACTTGTTGTAGCATTTGTATACTGCTAATTACTTGAATTGTTTTGTTTATCCTCACTTGTAAGTCGCTTTGGATAATCTGCTATATGAGTAAATGTAATGGTTTTGATGTTTTCTGCAGCAGGAAGGAACTTTTTGACCCAATTTACAGTCGTACATACTGAACTCTACATCATGAGGTAGGTGGATCATGTGTAACAACAAACCGTCTGCATTTGCACACCTTGGACTGTATTAGCGTCAGCGCCTGAGCTCATGTTATCCTGTCCTGGAAATGCTGTCTAAGCCCTCGCTCTGCTGTGTGTGAGAGCTCTTAATTCCCTCTCTCTCTCGCTCTGACTTAACTAGCTGCAGAAATCTGTCACATTTTGCACTGTGGTTCCTTTCTGTCCCTTGAGACGCAGGTTTCAGGGAGAGACATGTGGCGAAGGACAGGGTCGTCCGATGCAGAAAGCGACAGCGGGATCCCCTGAGCTCAGAAACAAAGGACAACAACGGTGAGGAAATGCTGAGGGTTTGCGTGTTTGCTGTAGTGTGTGATCATGTTGTTTACACTTCACAGGACATTGACAACTGTTGCTTTCTTGTTAAGACTGTGGTAAAAGCTTTCCCAGCATGCCTGGGTTTTGTGAGCTGTTCTTTTTTGTGTGATTAGGCAATATACTGCTGGTGAGGAGGGTAAAAACGTGATTAATTAATAGTTATCATCATACTTTTCATGTGGATTGATTGCATTAACAATTTGCTGACATTCTTTTTAATTACTAGTTTTGTAAAATGCCATTCTTCTGTATGAAAATCAGGCATTGTTTCATCAAATATATGCTAATTTGCATGCATTTCATGAAATCTGAACACTGGATAAAGTTGAGTTTAAAATGATTGTTTAATTTTTTTGACACATTAGAGTCAAATGATTTTACAAAGGGGAATTTGGAAAACTCTGTCAATAGGCAGGAACAAAAGAGAATTTCATAATTATTTGCAGAATATTAGTAGAATATGAACAAATCCCTCTGTAAAACCCATCAATATTAATACAATTTTGGAGTGGAAAACTCATTTTGAGAAAATCTTTCAAATATTCAAATTATTTTCTTCACAGATTGAAAATTTATGACAAAAGAAGCATTTTAAAGTGCATTTTGGATGCTTTCTTTACATTAGACAGATTTTTTTTTGTGAACGTCATGAAAAGATCTCAAAATTGACAGTTGCATGAAAAAACATTTATTTTTGATGTCTGCAGTAACTTGCTTTACAGTATCTGAATATATGATGCAAAGGAAAGTGCATTTTTCTGCTTTAGTTCATGACAGACAGCAGTCTCAGATCAGTCTCAAAACAATCTGATTACTGAAGCATACAGTCAGCACAGCTTTGGGCCTGATCTTATAAGCATGACAGGAATACGGATAGTTTTGTGACTTTGATGGGAAAGTTGCATTTGTCTTTGGCTTTTATCAGAAAATCTGTTCTTTTTCTGGTTTACTGTGTGGCCCGGCTTCATGCTAATAGTGTCGCTTTGCTCAAGTTTACTTCTAAAGCTGCTCTAATGAGACTAATGGTCTTGTCTATTAGGAGACAGTACGAATCATTACGCTTTCAAACATTGCTGGCGTTAAAGGTCTCTCTGTAGGGCTTATTAGTGTGTTTCTACAGATTTAAACACAACTCTTACAAACTAAAAGAAAAGTTATGACTGGGTTTCACTAATAAAGCGCTACTAAATTTCACCCAAAAATTATAAAAAAGGCAAACAACAATATAAAAAATAATGATTCAAATTAAAAAGAGTCAAATAAGGTTTTATTATTTGTTTAAAGGCTGAATTAAGGTTATAAATCAGCTTAGGTAAACTTCTGACATACGCTCTGTTTTCTGTGATGCATTTAATAAATATTAAAGCTGACAAATTCTATGACAAATAACATGTATAGACAGTGCACCGTCTCACCCACACAAAGAAAAAACACTACATTTGTTATTTCCACCATTAACATAATGTATTATGATAATCATAAATTATAATATTAACATTATTTCATTCATTAACATTTTAGTTTCTGAATTTTTCAAACATTAAAGTGCTTAACTTGCATCTATCATGCTTTCACTATTAAATGGCATAATAATTTGATGTGATGCAGAGACCAATCGTGAAATTGATGACCGTATTACATAATTATTGCTTAATTCTTCAGATATTATTGTAGTATTGTGATTAAGTGCTTTCTATCATTATTAATGTTTTCACAAAGTTGCTGCTTGCTATTTTTTGTAAAATGTTGATGAATGGCTTTTAGGATTAAGAAGAGCAGCATTTATTTAAAATATATATGTATTTTTATAACATTATAGAGTACATTACATGTTTGATTTACAGTAAGTTGTTTTGGTCAGCTTGCTTTTTTTAGAGATAATTAATTTTTTTTTATCAAAACCCTTTGATATTTTTACAGTAATTTACAGCACAAAAGAACATTTTCCTATTAAGTTTAATGTAGGTAAACCTAATTCTGCAGTTTATACATGATTTTCCTTACAAATGGCAAATACTTTTCAGAATTTCTTAAAATGCACCAGCAATCACTGTTGAGAAAAGCGCTATCATCTCTTCAGATGAGCCTCTTGAGTGTGAGATTAGACTAATCAAATCAAAGCAACACAATTCCGCCACATCGCTAATTCTGCTGAAACTAAGAAGAGCTGTCATTTGGCAAAGTGGTCTCCATCAACACTCTCAGACAAACTCAGAGACGTGCATAATTAATAGCGAGCTGCCATGTGCAGCAAGAATATTAAACCATATTGTGCTGTAATCCCATAATCTTGGTTGTGGCAGAGACCTACTTCCTGTTTCGCATTAATTACTCCATTTAATCCTTAATCACATGCAATCCACAAACAGTCATCCTGTATCCAAACAATCATTGATTACATACTGCATGAGTTAACCTGGTTAGCAAGACTTTTGATTAAGGATTACTATGACGTATTTTCACAATGCAGGCCTTTCCTATGAAAACGTTGGTTATTCATTTTAGAACAAGCTGCATGTGCTGCATGTGCATCTGCATGTGCTGCATTTAACTCATTTAACTTCTGAATAATACATTGCTTAAAGGCATAGTTTACCCAAAACTAAAAATTCAGTCATCATTTACTGACCCGTCACTTTTCATAAACCTATCTGAGTATACAGTATTATTACAGTATATTGAAAAAAGAGTTAAAACCGCCACTGATCATATTTGTTTACTATATATGTCAATGGTTACCGGTTTCCTGCCTTCTTCAAAATATCTTTGTTTAACAAAAGAAAGAATTTCATTAGGGTTCAAAACCTTTTGACACTTGAGTAAATGAGAAAAAATGTAATTTTGGGGTGAACTACCCTTTTAAATGAGCTTGTATCAAGGTCTTGATAAGAGAATAAACAAGTAATGAATAACTGTGTAAAATAAGTAACTTCCCAAATTACAAAATAGAATGCAATATATATGACAGACTTCGCATATCAACAATGTTTAATGGCAGTAATATAAGCCTGACAAAGAATGTACAGCATATAGGCTATGGTAATATTGATTTTTGAAATAAAGTAATACTTTTCTGCTAAATATATGCACTGAATTGAGCAAAAGTGACAGAAAAGTGACATGCCATCACCTCAGTGGTTTTGTCTCAACAGCATTATCCACAGCCAGTTTAACCACATTAAATCTGATCAGCTGTGAACTTCCCCTTAGCAAAGATCACAATACGATTACCTGGCTCCCCCAGCATGAGGTTTGTTTTTGACCTGAAGAATCGTCGTTATAATCTTACTCATCCTGTAAAATAAGCCCGAAGGTGATGGTGTCCCCTAGTGGTAACGTGATGAATTATTTACAGCCTTGATGCTGTTACTTGTTTTCTTGCAAAGAAATAGCGACAAGAAAACCTATTTTTAAAGGTTTGTAAATGTAGGTTAAATTATGTTTTTAATAAACAGACTAACAAGCACGATCACTGAATGCTAGTTAAACAAAACAAAACCACAAATAGTTTTGCTAATGCTAGCTAATCACAGCTTAACCATAGCATTTGTGATTATGCAAGAAATTGGCAAAAAATAAAATGCCTTTCTGGAAGGTTTTAAAATTAAATAAAACATTTACATTATGGTTTTATTACAATCAAAACAAACAAACAAACAAACAAAAACGTGATTATTGAATGCTGTTAAACAAAACAGAACCACAAATTCACCATAGTTTTGCTTATGCTAATCATAGCATTTGTAGTGAAACTGTGGGAATGGCTATCAATCCACCAAAACAAAACATGGTTACACTTTACTATAAAATCATGTTTAATTTTTGTAAATAATGATTATTATTATTATTTTTTTTGCATGAACTGTCTTATTATCCAATCAGATAATCTGTATTTAACAAGAAATGTGTAATTACTGTATGTGTTGTGGCGTACAAAAGGAACAATAAAATGTTTGATCTTTGTTCATTGAAAAACATTCATTAGGTTTAGCATCGCAGCAAAACTTAGGAGGGGAAACAACAGTTCTTAGGCCGCTTTGCAGGTATTATGTGAGGATTTGAAAAAGCTCTTATGTGCAGGGGTGCGTCGAGGTGAAAGGTGGAGGATCAAAAGAGCGGCCTGGAGGTCACGTAACCGACAGTACTGCCAGCCTATTGGCTTGACACGGTCCACGGACTAAACACATCATAATGGTTTTTAAGTACTAGGAAATTCCCTGGGTGATGACTCAAGGTGACTAAAATCCAAACAAGAGTAAACAAACACTGTACTGGTGAGAGAAAAGACCAGCAAAAATGTAAAGTTATCCTAACGTTTCCCGTTTAAAGTATTTTGGTAACACTTTAGACCTTTTGTTCCTTTATACTTACATGGATGCATTGTATTGGTACATTATTACAACAACAAAAAATGCTATAAATTTATTTACTATATAATTTATGGGCTAAAATAAGTGTTACTGTTTTTATAATTGTTTTTAAGAAATCAAAAAAATGTATTTGTTTATTATTATTGTTGTTGTTGTTGTTGTTGTTGTTGTTTGCAACCACAAAATAGTGTCTCAAGAACATTGTAGCTTATATATAATAACCTAAAATAACTTGTGTAGAATGTTACCGTAGGTCATTTTTTGCACCATAAAATAACATGCCCAGGACGTTAGAGGTTATTTAAAAATTAAAACAAAGCTAAAAACAAACTAAACAGAACATTCCCTCATGGTTATTTTTAGGCTGTTTTCTGCAACCATAAAATAGCATTACCTTAACATTGCATGGTGGTTATTTATAAATAATTTAATATATGAACTGATTTTTTTTTATAACTATAAACTATATTTTGCAGAATTGTATTACTGAAATGAATGAATACAGGTAATTATCTAAATTGTAGAATTAGTCAAACAGAGTAATGATCAGATAAATCGTAAATTTATTCATATTTTTTAAGGATATATGGTGAAAAGTAAACAATAATCAAACACCTTTTTTTCTTTGTTTCTTTAACCTTGTGTTTCTCCAGCATAAGCTTAGGGTTTGGACAACAGACTTGACAGAGACTGATGTACAGCACTGTAAATGATATCAGATTAAAGAGGTTGGATGTTCTAGAAACATTTGGATAACATTACAAAAGCCAAAACGTTACAAAAGCCAAAAATGTAACTAACATTATTTCTTTTAAAGAAAACTTTCCTGGCAAACCAAAATGAAACCTAAAAAAACCCCTGAATGTTCTGGGAACCAAAATCTAACATTCCTTAACCGCCCTGGGGCAAGAATTGTTAGCAGGTTAGTAATTAATTTGGCAGTTTGATTTGACTCACTTGAGCAGCTCGACTGATGAATTTCAGATGGTGGTGCGGCAGTATAAATATGCCTTGTTAATCTTCTGATTTAATTGACCTTTGGTTTGAATAAAAAAGCTTGCTTTATGTGACAGGTAATATGAGCATTCTAAATCCTTCAGCGCCATTGACTGACAGGATTTGGCATTTCTTTTACAGCTGGGACAAGGAGACGTGAGCCCGGGGGAATATCAGCCATGTTGACACCATGGAGATTGTTTCTCTGCCAGATGGCACTGAACATATTCTATCACATCGCAAAAGGTAAACACCTCGCTCTCTGAAACCAGGATCTGCAACCCTGAGGCTCATTTTCACGAATCGCTGCTCTGCAATACAGAAGCTGTTAACATACGTGCCAGAAATAGTTATGAGGTTAAGGGGAAATGATGACGAGTCTCTGAATTACTCTCTTCTGGTATTAAGAGTTCTGATTCATTCAGCCTGTAGGAAAGAAACTTTGCAAATGAGATTCATACAGCATTTTTGTAGCTGTTTTGCTTTTGACAAATTAGATCAAAGGGAGAGGAAATGTATACTCTTGCATAAAGTCAAGATGAAACAATTTTTGTAGCTGGATTTACTTTCATAACATGGCAAATTTCAGGATATTTAACAAAAAAAAATGCAGAGCAGAACTTGGAAGTTGATTGTGGTCCTATTATAAAATTACATTTTCCCCACTCAAGGACCTCGTCATGTTGCATGAGGTCTTGTGACTTTGAATCTATTAAGTTTATAAGGCTGTAAAAAAATGGTGCTAAATAGCACTAAAAGTGCTTCTTTGGCTCTTAATCATCGGGGAACCATTTTAAGTGCTACATGAGGATTGAATGCTTGATACCATTTTTCCATAAAGGAATAGATCACACACAAAAAGAAAATTCTGTTATTATTTACTATCTTTTCATTCTACAATTTAACTTAAACAGAACTGTGTACCTCTCATTAAGACTGATGCCAGCTATTTTAGGATTGATCTGCCTAACAGCGGGATGGTGATCCTGGATAAACCGTTGGTATTAATATCAGGATATTTAACAAAAAAAAGAAAAGAATGCAGAGCAGAACTTGAAAGTTGATTGTGGTCCTATTATAAAATTACATTGGCCCCACTCAAGGACCTCGTCATGTTTACATGAGGTCTTGTGACTTTGCATCTATTATGTTTATAAGACTGTAAAAAAAATGGTGCCAAATAGCACTAAAAGTGCTTCTTTGGCTCTTAATCATCAGGGAACCATTTTAAGTGCTACATAGCACCTATATCTTCAAAGATTGTACTTTTGTAGCACCTTAATCACCTCAAATAACAACTAAAGAACTTATACTGGTGCTATATAGCACTAAAATTAGTTTCCCTATATTACAAAGGACAACTAAGTGATGCTAACTACGTCTAAGAACCACTGAAGAACCAATCTTTGTGTGTGCAAGATTTAAACTCAGAAATCTTAGAAAGATAAGATTTATGAGATATTAACTTCAGTAAAATCAGAACTGTGAAGTGTTTTTTAGATAAAATGTCAGAAATTTGAGGTGTTAACAAAATTCAGAGGTAAAAATCCTGAGTTAAAAAGTCATGTTAGAATTATGAACTGTAAACTGAGTTTCTTTATTAAACAAATAATTTATTCCGATGCATTTACAAAGAAATTCTTAACAGCATGTCTAAATTGTGACTAGTTAACAGAAATCTGAGAAAATTGGAACAGTGCAGTCTCTGCTGCATATACAGTATATGCACGTAATAATGATTGAAACATCTGAATGATTAGTCTTTTCCTTCCTATGTTTGGAACTTTATTTACACTCTAAAAAATGTTTCCATGAGGAACCTTTAACATCCATTGAAACGTTTTATTAAAACAAAGGGCTTTCTAGTGGAAAATCTTCTTTACACTAAAACACAACCTTTTTTTGGTTCTTCCTGGCACCTTTATTTTTAAAAGTGTAAATTATGAGATCAGGATTTTAAATCCTTAGCCAAAATCCCACATAATACTACTACACTAAAAAGCATAGGGTTTTTGATCCGTAATATTGTAAACCACTTGAATTAATCTATTGTGGTAATTTTGTAGTTCCTATGGAAATACAACAACTTAAATAATAAACAAATAGTTTTCTAGAACTAGGATATAATATACTACAGTGCACCACGGTTTACTGTAGTAACAACTAAAATATACCACATTATGTTGTATACATTACATAACAATGCATAATACATTACATTTTATCAGTTCATTGTACAGTAGTTAATACAATAGTATGCTGTAGCATTCATTAACAAAGTGCTGTATAATAAACTTAAAAACTACTATAGTATTTTTCATGTGGGATGGCTTTATGTAGTGTCATTCTTTAGACAAAGCTTGAATTAAAGTAAATCTATATTGTATATCATGTCTGGGAAAGTTTCCATTATGTGATTAATGCTTTTTCTACTGGAATAATTGTTTATCCTTGCACTCACCTACATTTACGGAGGTGTTGTTTTATGAATTAGCAATGCGGCATATGATTTTATGGCTGATTTGTGTTGTTTTCATAGTCTAATCAGTGTCTCTTTTGCACAACAGCCAGTCTATGCCTTGGTGGTCAGGATATATTTGCCACGGTCAGAGAGAACAGTCCCACTGGAGAGTTCATTGCCAACCTCAGTATAAATGGAGACCCTGCAGGAGCCAGCAGCATCCGTCTCTGTCTCACAGGTGAAAATGCAGACTGGTTTTACCTTGAAGGCCGAACAATCCGACTCAATTCTTCGTTTTCAAGGACCTTGGATCGAGAGGTGATTAACACAAGTAGTTGTTGGCATGTTGAGCGAAGAAAAATAACATAAGCTCTAGGACTTTGAAACAACCCAACAACACACACTAAATAAAAATGATATGATCAAGACATGACAACATGTGACATAATGTTAGTTATTAGGTTACTTTTTTTAAAGTCATGCAAGAGGGATATTTGACTTTTACGCCAGTTTAATGTAATGCAATTAAACTTTAATAATAAACATAATTAAAATAATCACCTTCAACATGGAATTTTGAGAAATCTTAAATACAGATTAAAAAAATGTTTTAAAGGACTATATCTATTTAATGTATGCATTTTTGTAACATGTTTTTACTTCACTTTTGATCAGTTAATGCATTCTTAAAATAATAATAATAATAATAATAATAATAATAATAATAATAATAACAAACAAATACATAAACTTTACTGAACCCAATCTTCGAATGGTCATGTAATTAATAGTGTACTGATAGACTAGTCAGTTGGCATTTCTGTGTGGAGTTTGCATGTTCTCCCCGTGTTGGCGTGGGTTTCCTCCGGGTGCTCCGGTTTCCTCCACAAGTCCAAAGACATGCGGTACAGGTGAATTGGGTAGGCTAAATTGTCCGTAGTGTATGAGTGTGAGTGAGTGTGTATGGATGTTACCCAGAGATGGGTTGCAGCTGGAATGGCATCCGCTGCGTAAAACATGTGCTGGATAAGTTGGCGGTTCAATCCGCTGTGGCGACCCCAGATTAATAAAGGGACTAAGCCGAAATAAAAATGAATGAATGAATGATAGACTAGTTTACATAGTTTGCTGTCTTTGCACTGCAAAAAAATCCTTTTCTTATTTTTTTTGTCTTGTTTCTAGTCCAAATATCAAAAAAGTCTTAAATCAAGAAGCATTTTCTAGACAAGCAAAAAATACTGTTGTTACAGTTTTGATACAGTATGTGTTATTGTATGAGAACAACCTTTATGTGTGATCTGAATTTTTTTCCTTCTATTTAAAGGTTTTGGGGTCCATCCTAATAGCTGCTCTGACATGTTATGAAAATGAAATTATAAGGGTGGGTTGGATTGCAAATATAACAATACTTAGTGATGCTTTACTGAAATTAACCCCGCAAAGTTTCTTATTTCAGGGTCGATATCGAATCATGGTGGAGATACTGAATGAAAACGACAACATGCCACATTTTATTGAAGACACCATTCAACCACGATATATAAGTGAGGTAGATTAATTGTGGTCAGTTTTTACTCCAAATTTTAAAAAACTATTTTGTAATTAGAGTCTTAATTTAAATAATAATTTCATTCTACATATAAATCCTCATTTTCTTCACTCAGCTGCTGTCTGTAAACTCAATGGTGTTCACAGTTAAAGCCAGAGATGGCGATGGAGACACCATCACTTACATGATCGACAAATCTACAGTGAGTGACGTATTAAATGAGGATTGAATGCTTGATATTGGCATACCAGTTTTCCTTAAAGGAATAGATCACACACAAAAAGAAAATTCTGTTATTATTTACTATCTCTCCACTTGTTGCACACCTGTTTGAGTTTTGTTTTTCTGTTGAACACAAATGAAGATATTTGAAGAATGTTAGTAAATATATTGATATTCTTAGTATTTTTTTCCTACTATAGAAGTCAATGTCTAATAGTGTCCAAAAAAATCAACACAAGAAAAAACAAACAAACTCATAAACATTTGGAACCATTTGATGGTGTCACGACTTGGCCCTCTTCACACTCATAAAAGCACAGGACCGCAGGAATTATCAAAATTTATTAACAATGATACTTACATGACATAACACTGAGTACATGGGACACAACAACACAGAACCTTTTTGAAGGCGCGTCCTCGCAACAAGACACAGGGAACCAGGAGGGGGAGGAGCCATGGAGAAGTCTTAGGAGGGAGGTGACAGGGGAGGAGCCAGGGGAGGAGCTGGGACGCACAAAATTGAGGAGCAGACACAGGAAGGAGGAACCAGGAAGGACGCTTAAGAACATAGAATGGAGGAGGTGGCCAGGGAGGAGTCACAGGAGGGAGGAGCCAGGAAGGGAGCTGGAGCAGGAGCCAGAAAACCCAGTACACAGCCAGGAGGACGGCCCAGGGCAGAGTCGATGGAGGGAGAAGCCATGGAGGTGATGTGGCCACCAACTCCAGGGGGCTGCCCGAGGGAGACGCCGCTGACGGAGGTAAAGCCTAAGGAGGAGATGGAGAGCCGATGGGCGAGGGTGATGCTGAGGGCTGCAGTCGTTGGTTTCAGTAGAGGTGGAGAGGGTGGGATGGTTGGGAAGTCACTAATGACTCTGGAGTTTGGAGAATCAGGGAACACAGGGACCAGGAAACTGTCTGGGAACTGTAGACGTGGAGATAGCGGGGGAGGGACAACTTTGCTCCAGAACTTAATGAGCAGCTTCCCACTGTCCAGCGGTTGCTCATCTGCGGAGGGGGGGGGCGAAAAAGTCAGGAGTTTAGCCCCTCGATTTTCACCAGTACTTCCACGATGGGTGATGTTGCCGGCTCACACACCTGGTCAGACGTTTCATTGACCTCTCCCTCGACGGTGGTATCTGGCTTTGTTGCTCCTGTTGGCAATGGCTTGCACACCGCGGGTGGCTCTCCATCTGCAGTGGGCTCTGGCAAGCACTCCCTGCAGATGGGTGGAGCTTGGCTGGTCACTGGGTCTGGAGTGGCACTGGCGGGGTCTTCCTCCGCGCAGAGGGTGAATGTAGATCCGTTCCTCACCAGTGTCCACTCCACGTAGTCGGCGAAATTGCCTTGAGGACCATCCTCGCACGAGCGTGCATCCGGATAGCTGGTGGTGATGTTAGCCAGTAGCAAAAACAGTTTAATATGGTCCTCAAGGCTTTTCTCCCACTGCTCCAGCAGGAGGAGAAGGAATTCAGGACAGCGGGTGGGGTCCATGGGGAGACACGAAAGGAGGGAAAAAGAAACACGGCAAAACAGACTCTAAAAATAAATTGGAGCAAAACACATGCCGCACTTTACTGTTTGGTTCCGATATTCTGTCACAACTTGGCTCTCTTCACACTCATAAAAGCACAGGATCGCAGTGTGGTGAGGGGGCGGGGCCGAGAGCCGTGGGAACTGAATGAGGCCG
>CAIGQW010000596.1:5779624-5804291 GCA_903798125.1 Danio choprae
ATGCACATATATGTTCACCTATATGTTTACCTATATGTTTATCTATATATTAGTAAAATTATTAAAATCCATAGACAACACAAATAAAAGCCCATATGTACAAATTTACTTAAGAACAATCAAATAGTACAAGTAAAAATATATAGTACAGGAACAAAAATAAGACAAAACACTGAACAGGAAAAAAAAACTAAATAAAAAAAAACTACAAACCATTTTGTTTGTATATCCATATGTGGATATAAAGAAGAACCTATATGGCATATAAAAGCACATATATGCACCTCAATTTTGCCTATATGTGGCATATATACACATATATGCAGCATATATATTATCATATATGTGCGTATGTACTGCATATAGGTTTCACATATGTGCATATATCCATATATAGGTTCTTTCCATGTGGGGTTTTTCTGTTGAACACAATGGAAGATATTTTGAAGAATGTTGGAAACCATCCAGTGTTGGGAAAAAATAAACCTTCTATGGAAGTCAGTGGTTATTGTCTTCTAAAATTCTTCAAAGTATCTTAATTTTTGTTCAACAGAAGAAAGACATTTAAACAGGTTTGAAACAAGTGGAGGATGAGTAAATGATTGTAATGTTTGTGTTAACTATCCCTTTAAGACAATACGTTCTGCTATTTAAATCAACAGGAAACGAGCACAAAAGAGAAATACAGCACAACAGCAACCGTCACTGTGAACGTCTTAGATGGTGATGACCAGTATCCACAGTTTCAACCATGTGCACCTGTTTATGAAGACGGAGATCATAATATTTGCACCAACCCTGTGTATAGTGTCAACATCACTGAGACAGAAGAGGTATGTGTTGTTATTTCTGTGTACAGCTGACTCAGTCAATTTATAAAGCACAATTAAATACATTTGACCACTGTGCAGTGCCATGCACTAAAATAAACTATTTACATTTAATAATTTGGCAGAACATTTTAACCAAACTTACAAATCATATTCAAAGCAACAAGCCCTTCTATACATTTTTTTACAGATGTTTCCTATTATATTTTTCTTCTGGAGAAAGTTTTATTTCTTTAGCTTGGTTGGAATTTCTTTAACCATGTGCCACTGATCTGAATGTGTTTCTCCAGCATAAGCTTGGGGCTTGGACAACAGACTTGACAGATACTGATGTACAGCACTGTAAATTAAAAAACTGCTGAAGGCAATATTATTAACCCCCTTAAGATTTTCTTTTCAATTGGCTATAGAACAAACCACAGTTGTCCAATGCCTTGCCTAGTTAACCCAATTAAGCCCTAAATTTGCAGTTTAAACTGAATACTAGTATCTTGCAATATAATTAGTAAAATATGTATTGTCAATATGAAGACAAAGACAAAAGAAATTAATAATTAAAAATGGTATGTTTAAAAATGTGTTGAAAAAATGTTCTCTCTGTTAAACAGCACTTTTACAGCATATTTTAAAAAGAACAAAAATTTCACAGGATGGTTAATATATTTATATATATATAGATATATAGATATATATAGATATAGATATAGATATAGATAAATTCAATTTATGGTTGAAAAAAATTTGCTCTTTATGATCCAGGATGCTGTGCTTTATTTTTCTCCGGGTCCCATTCTTGCTGAAGACGGAGATAAAAACATACTGACCCCTCTAATCTACAGTATTCTGTCAGGTGAGTTTACTGTACATGTACGGACTGTTTAACTTACTGTGTATTACTGTAAATCATTATAATTAATCATTATGGCTTTATAGGTGATGATAAGGGCAGATTTACAATCGACTCGAAAACAGGAGAGATCACTCTGAGGCACCGTGTGGAAAACAGACTCCTTACCCCTTCATTCAGGCTCCGAATAATGGTATAACAACAAAAACTTAATGTTTTTGAACAACAGAGTCATGGCTAGACTGTTGTTAACAAGGACACGGTATAAAAATCCTTTACCCACCATATTGAAAACCATAACAATGTTTCAGTGAGGAAGACACTAAAACGAAATTTGATTGCAATGTGTGTGCATTATGTGAACAATGTATCATAATATTTGTCCTTTGCAAACTCCAACAGGCTGCGCAGGTTAATGACCCAAAAAAATATTCGGTGGCGACAGCACTGATACATGTGGTGTCAGAGAACCGATTTCCTCCATTCTTCAACAAGACCGTCTATAAAGGGTTCCTCATCGAGAGCTCCAGTCCTGCTACACTGGTCACTACCTACGGGAACCAAGTCCTCCTTGTCCAGGCCATCGACAGAGACTTCAGAGATGTAGAGTACTTTATAGAAGTAGACATTATAGAAAACATTACATAGACATTTCAAAATCTGTCATTTAGACAATTTTCTGTCGTTTTTTGTTGCTATTTTACAGGACATAAACCCCAAAATACGTTATACAATGCAGCCCTTGACAGGTAGCAGTAAACTGTATCACATTACCCAGGACGGAATTGTGATTGCTAAGACAGATCGACTCAGAGCATTTGACCGACACATCCTGGAGGTGACTATCATGATTTATACAAATCAGCAGACGTTTATAGGTTTGACGAGATTACTTTTGATTGTTTTGATTTTGATTTCTTTTCAAACAGGTTATTGCAACAGATGAAGAGTCAGGCGAGGCAGCCCATGCTTCGGTAGACATTGAAGTTTTACAGAAAGGGCAACCAGGTAAACGCTGTGTGTTCATTCTGATGTTCCTTTGAAATCAAGATCATGGTTTAATAATAAAATATTTGGCAACACTGTACAGAACAGGTGCACTAAGATGCATCAGTTCATGCATAACTAATATTATTATATAATATTAGAGTTATTGTGATTAATAGATGTTAATGTTAATATATGAATGATTATTATTAGTTTATTGTCATCATTGTTTAAAGTAAATGGAGTAATATTGGTGCTACTTGACATTAACTGGGTTTCTATCACCCTGTGTTAATGGAAATTTTGAAGTATTGCATGAGAAACAAGTCATTTAAACATCACATTTCGAATAAGAATCCCTAATTCACACAAAAAATTCTGTTTGATGCTCACTTGAGGTGGTTTAAATCTTGTGCAAAAAAAATTATTCATGCAAAACAATGGGAGATGGAAACTCTTGTCTTGCCTATGCTGTTGGTTGCTAGGTTACTAATACTTTAATTAGCCACTTTAACAATGTGATGGAAACACACCTAATTCACATTTGGGACTTTTTTTTGTAATTTCTTTTGCAGACTTTGAAAAGATTTAGTTCATGTCAGAATGACAACCCCGCTAGTGAAAAATTGCAATTTTTTAGTCTCTGATTCAGATGGGAAGGAAAATAATATTTTGCCATATGGCAACACTGTACCATAGAGGGTTAAAACGATACATCAGACAGATCATTCATGTGGTTAATTTGATTAGCCATGGTTAATTTTTTAAAAGGCATGAATAAGGTGTTAAATTAGATTTAGCCTCATTGTATTCCCATTAACCTCTGTCCACCTCCAGTTCTTCCCTGTTCTACTTTTGGCAGTCATTCAATAATAAACTAAATGATAAATCACCTTAGAACTGACCACTAAAGAAGAAGTATTTGTCTGTAATTGTAGCCTTTTCCCCTCTCTAAACTCTTGGGCAGTTCCCAGAAGTCCATTTGGAGAGGAGCGACTGTTTGGAGATATGCATGCTGGGATGGCCGGTGGCATCGCTGCCATTGTTCTCATAGTGGCCGTGATGGCACTATTTCTCTTCCTCTGGCTGGCCAAGAGGCGTAGAGAGAGGCGGGACCCAGTGGAAAGGGGTGCTGTAGCTCTTGGGAAGCACCCAAATGTGGTAAGATTCTCTGTTACATTGAATAGTATATTTTAGCCCTTTACAAGGCAAATCAGTCCATGTTGGTGGCCATATTGGCTCCCATTATTGTTAGTGATTTTACAATGGACCCTTTTCACATAATGTAGTGATCCTAACATTCTATTAACATCATAAATCAGCAGTGTTTTATATTTTATTTCGGAAAAATGATATTTTTATGACACTTAAGTCAAGGGTTCCCACTTTTAAGCTTTTAAATGTCAAATTCCCTGACTTTTACTGAAATTCTGAAAAGCTATATTTCCATGACCTATCCACTTTATTTTTCACATACAATCTTCTCATACATTTATCATATTATTTTAATTGTAATATATTGTCATAAACATGCCGGTTTGAAGCTCAAGTAGTTTAACCATTTGTTATGGCCAGTCATTTACCCATAGGCAGGTGAATCAGTCTAACACAATCATAGAAAAGAGCTTACTTCCACATTATAAAATAAGATTAATAACAGAAAACAGGCAGCTGTTGTGTTGAGCACAGAGCAGACACAAAACAATGTAGTATTTTAACAGGTGCAGCCTGGTGACTGCATTTGACTATTTTGGCAATGATTGCCCATTGACAAATGATAAAGGAATAAAATGAAACTAAAGAAAAATAATTATTATATAACTACAGGCAAAATTTTGAACAACACAATAAAAACACAATATTTAAAATGTTAATTTTGATAAATGGAGAATAGAATTTAGAATTACAAACAAAAAATATATTCATTCATTCATTCATTTTCTTTTCGGCTTAGTCCCTTTATTAATCTGGGGTCACCACAGCGGAATGAACCGCCAACTTATCCAGCATATGTTTTACGCAGCGGATGCCCTTCCAGCTGCAACCCATCTCTGGGAAACAAAAAATATATTCAATGACTTAAATAATGGCAGCGCTGTGGTGCAGTGGGTAGCACTGTCGTCTCACAGCAAGAAGGTCGCTGGTTCAAACCTTGGCTGGGTCAGTTGCCATTTCTGTGTGGAGTTTGCATGTTCTCCTCGTGTTGGTGTGGGTTTCCTCCGCAAGTCCAAAGACATGCTCTATAGCTAAATTGTCTATAGTGTATGTGTGTGAATGAGTGTGTATGGGTGTTTCCCAGTGATAAGTTATAGCTGGAAGGGCATCCGCTGTGTAAAACATATGCTGGATAAGTTGGTGGTTCATTCCACTGTGGCCACCCCTGATTAATAAAGGAACTAAGCCGAAAAGAAAACAAATGAATGACTTAAATAATTGAAATATAAAATTACCTGACTTTCTATGTCTGGAATAGATTGTTTAAAATTCCATGATATTCCAGAAATGTTATGACCCGTGGGAACCCTGTAAGTAAATTGCCTTGGAATTTTGGAAACGACTTAATGCTGCTGTATGAGAGTTTCCAAGGGTCTGTTCACACTTGATAGGTTTAGGATGATTAAAGCAATCTCTGATGCAATTGCTCTGTTGGTGTGGTTTATCTGAATAAGTGTGAACACAGCCATCCAAAATTTGGTGCACACCAAACAAGTTGACCGAGACCACTGAAAAAAGGTTTTAGTTGGCTTCCAGGTGAGCTGTGGTGCTTTGGCAATGCATATGCAATACATTAAATAAAAAAACTGATATGAAAATAATAAATGAATAAAAATGACAGAATGCTCAAGCATACTCAGTCTTTTTTGTCATAGTTTTTATAGTTTCTCATGCAACAAGCACATTCAGCATCAGCAAACAGCATTTTTTGTTTTTTGTTCTTTAAGTTCTTTAACAAAATATAAGAATGGCAGTGTGAACATTAAGCAAGTCTTGAGTGCATTTCCTTGTTTTATTAGTTGGCATTTTTACAATTCAGCAAAAGATCATTAACCAATACAACAATTGACTTTTTGCCTGAACGCTGCACTGTGATTTCTCACATTTATCTGTTAGCATAAAAAACCTGAAAGTAACACCAGCTGTAAGCTCACATTTTTCACATCTGAGCATATCCTGCAATGCCAGAATGCTCATTAAAAATAATTTAAAAATAGCTGGAGAAATATAGAACACGTGTTATACATATGTGCAGTTAATATTACAGACTTTTATAAATAAGGCTTACAGTAGTAAACAGACATTCAAGAAAGACATTTACTCTGAACAGCAATGTAAAAAAAAATATCTGTTACTTGTTTTGTATTTTGTGATTCACAGGTGCTTTCTGTGTATTTTCGGTTATGAATTTCATTATGGGACCTTTATCTATGTTCTGTTGAGTTTTTTGCTCTTTGCATTTTTTAACAAAATGACTTTTATTGACAGTTTAGTAGTTGGAAATAATGTATTGTTTAAGTAATAATAACAAACCCAAACAATACACTTCAAATGATAAAAGAATGTCAGTAAAAATCTCATTTTCACACTTTGTGAAGTTTCACAAACTAATTTCGAGAGGAGCACGTGATATGATCGACTACAGCTAATCCTTATCACTAATCATTAGCTAGCCTATCAGATCATTCCAAAACTACTATAAATATCCTGCCTAAATCTCATTCCCTATTTTCATTTTTGGAGGTTTTCCCCGGGTACTCCCACAGTCTAAAAACATGTAAATAAATGTACCGTAATAACAGTCACAAACACTTAAAGCATACATACTGAATCAATTCTAAGTGTATAAAAAAAAACACACACACACAAACTGGGGGATCTCAAGAAATACCTGATCTCGTATCCCTCCTAATGCTCTTTGAACAGGCGGGAACCTTGGGCTCATCTATCTCCGAGCTCAGGGTTCTCTCCCGGGACAGCATGCCAAACCTGCTATCATAGTTGAGCATTATCTAAGTGTGAACTGTTGAATCAGCATTAAAATTTGTTGGAGGAAAGATAAAGGTCTCATAATGCAATTCAAAAGCACAAAAAAACATGAATCACAAAATATGGAAAACTGTTTATTTACGGCAATTTTTTTTAAAGTGAAAGATATTAAATAAACTCCATTTCAAATTAGAGAACACTTGATAAACACTTTTTACCCAGAAATAACATACATTTTTTTCAAATAATCTTTTTTGTTTAAAATTTGAAGGACTTTTATCTTTTTCTTAATTGTTGTGTGTTTCAAAGCATATGTAACCCATAAGACGTATGCTTAAAAATATAATTTTGAAATTGTAGGTTTTTCTCATTTTGATCTCCACTGTATACATTATCATCAAACAGCCAATGGATAAATTGGGTTTCGATTGCAAGTATCCTCAACAGAAATAGACCTTCAACACCAGACAAACAATATAAAGCTTCATTGTTACAGTCAAACAGCTCATGCCCTTGTCATCTTCCCCTCACATTGCTCTTTAATTCCTCTTATGTAGAGCTTAAGATGGTTTCAGCAGGTAAGTACCTGACATTAAGTAGCTAGACGTGTTCTTCAGTGTCATTGTCCCTCGTGAAGGTGAGATGTGTTTTCTGAGAAGCTGAAAGCCGTATACTCCTGATAGGCTGGTTTAAATGGGATTGTTTGGTGTTATATTTCTTTATAAATGTGGTGCACCATTTAAGCCGGTCAGTATACGAAGCGCAGCCCCTTTTGTCTGATTGTTAAGTGTGTTTCGCTGTGTATTCTGTTTGATGTCAAGTTGATATTGTGTATCTATTTGTATGTGTTTGTTACATCTTCAAGTTTAATAAACACTGTCAAATATGTTGTAGTAATTATTGTTTATCAAGACTGATTCTGATCCTTGAGAGATGAGACAAAGCATTCCCCACACTTTTATTTATTATGTTTTCATTAAGATTTCTAAGTATGATTTGGACATCCATACATTATACATTTTTTAAAAATAAACTAAATTATTGATGCATATTTGCACAGTCATACATAAATGATAGTGTGAAAGTGTCTGTAGTAGGATATGGATGAACTGAATGTGTTTTAAATGCACAATAAGCAGGTTATAATTTTATCATCAATTATTCCAATTTGTTTAAATCTTATACATTTTAACCAACCAAATATTACATGATTCATTTTTAGCCATATTTGAATCATTGCACATGTATGAATGCCTTTTGAAAAATACAATTAATTTATTAAAATGAAATATGCATCACATTGAGTTTTTATTTAATATATCAGATATTAGATATAATATCATACTATATAACAATCTACTAGATAAAATGGACCAGAAATCACATCGATCTATTTGAACTGCATATAAATTTTTTTTATTATCAGAATCATAATCAGAATCAGAATGGGTTTTATTAATTAATTATAATGAGTAGAAATATATATATATATATATATATATATATATATATATATATATATATAGTGACAAAACAGAAGAAGCTAGGCCAAAAATATAGGATGATCCCCAAAACATTTTCCCTGTACACAATATAAATGTTTTGTCCCTTGTCTCAAGAATCAATGACACTGTATAATCAGCTCTGGACCTCAGCAGTGGAATTGACCTGTCAATATCTCAAGATTGTTCAAGAAGATCCTAAATGCCCTTTCTCCGTGGCCAACAGGTGAATTCAGGATGTCCCATATCGCTCATAGAGGACGCCTCCTACCACAACCCTGCATACGTTGACCATGAAAGCTCCAGTGATTTGTACACCATAAAAGAAGACATACTTCATCCGCCAAACAGGACATATGAACACGACAACCCAATGCAAGACATGCTGCCCATCCTGGTGCTTCCAGAAATGACCACCGTAAACATCTCATCTTCAGCTGTGAGCAATGGAAAAGGTTTTTCAAAATCAGTCTCATTTAAAGATGAAGAAAAAACGGTGGCCAAAAATGAAGGACAAATTGTGGTTGTGTGTAATCAAATGGAGACCAGAGCAGATGTTTTAATGTCTGTTACACAGCAGGAAACCTCTGAGGATTCTGCAGAAAAGGAGGATATGCGTATGTGTCCAAATACATCTGTAAGGCCCAGAGACGAATATAGAGTCACTCATGCTACTGAGGATTATGATAACGATGATGACAATAATCCATATAAGAACATGGCCTCTGTTATTTACAGCAGTGAGGATGAAGATATGCCAGACAATGAGCCAAATGATTTAAGGCACTATTATAAACATGGGAAAAAACAGATTTCCGTGGAGCGCATGAAGGCTGCTGAATTGCAAATGGAGGATTCGGATGAATCGCAAGCATAATTGATTCTTTGAGCTCCACGGATGACTCTTTCGAATCACTTGCTTTTATAAAAAAAGCCAAATCCTTAAACGTATGGACAATGTTGCAAAGGGAAAATAGCAATAAACAAGCTCATTAATAAAAGATGAACATGTTTTATGTGCATTTTCAAAGTATTGTTGGTCAAAATGTAATTGTTTTAAAGTGGCTTGTCTGGAATCTGGCATGACTTTTTTGTAAATGAATTTGTCATTTGCTTGAGCTCCATGTTTTCAATATTTGGTTTATAATGTATGTTTTCATCATGCTGGTCTGTTAAATATAATGTGCACATCAGCCTTAATTAGGAAGCTTAAAACTTTTGATGACGTATAATATGTTTTTGATCATCCCATCTAATGACAATTGTTTTAACTGAACATATATACTTTGTATGCACTTTATGGCTTCATGAAAACTACAAATTCATTTCAAGAATGTTGCGGTTTCTAAAATGCAAAATCCTTGCAACAATGCACTCTAAGTAACTGACCGGTGTTGCAGTTAATCTGTGAAACTAAACGAACTAAAAGTTGTCAGTACATTTTTTTTTAGACTATAAAATATTTTCTGATTACTTATGTTTGTCTTTTGTTAAAAAAACACGTTCAATTCCAAAAGGTTGACATGATCTGTAATTTTGCATTTAGCATTTTAATAATAAATACCAGTTGGTGAAAAATAATGCATTTAATGGCAAAACTGATGCATTGACTAAATCTTGTGGAATATTCAGTTTTGTTTTTGTTTTTGTTGTAAATATGATAAATGAGTGATTAGATGACGTTCAGGTACTTTATGACTTTTGGAAATACCATAAAAGGTAAATACAATGTAAAACTCTGGAATATTGTATATACAGTATTTCAGACTACTTTACATTTCGAAAATACCTTCGATTCAACAAACTACAGTCTCTGTTGAAGAAAACTGTGTAATAGCTTAAAATTGTTGTCAAAACAATGCAAAGATCATCTTTTGCTAGATCATCATATAATATGTAATTTCTCTGTTTGTCTGCAGGAGGCATCAGCACCCATCTCTCCTCGCCAGGTGTCGTAGCACTTTTGTAGAAAATAGTTTTTCCAGAAACACCGGTAAGACATCTGTACCATGCAGGAACAAGAGATGAACAATCAGTTTGCCTACACAAATCTGTGTAGACATTTTGTGTTATTCTGGAAGTTTGTTTTGTGGGCAAATACAGTGGTTATACAGTTCCCTCATCGTGGCAGCTCATATGTTGCCCTGCTTCTGAAGAAATCTTTGGAAGGGTTTTTTTTTTGGAGAACTTTGAACCCAAATTGGATTACTTTTTTTTGTATAAATGACACCCAGCAAAAATGCAAGTCTATTTAATGTCAAAACCTTGACGTCCATTTGACATGCACACATTGATGCCCCTTTGACCATGAAAATAACGACATAAAAAGTATTATATAATATAAAGAAATTCATACAATGCATGTAAACTACTTTGATGTCAAAATGACACCAAATTGACAGCTAACATTGGCATCAAAAACATTTCAAAATTCAATTACAAGACAGTCCAGTGTTATATGTCAGTTTGATGTCATTTTGACATCAAGGTAGTCAATTGGCATCAAACGGATCTGGATTATTTATATGTTTTGACGTGTTTTTGATGTCATTTTGACATGAAGGTGTCCGAGGGGCAGGTTGCTTTTTTAAACCATGTCCTTCAAAGCCACTATAAAAATACAAAGCAAAAGATATATTTTTTATGTTTTTGAAAGAAGCCTGAGCAAGACTACATTTTTAAAATCAAAAACACAGTGCAAATAGTAATATGCTTACAATTTGAAATAACAATTTTCTCCTTTGACATCATTTAAAATGTCTTTTATTCCTATGATGACAAGTCGTTACTTCAGTCTTCACATGTATGATCACTCAGAAATCATTATAATATGCTGATTTGGTGCTAAAGAACTATTTCTTATCACATATCACTGTTAAAAGAACAGCCGTGCTACTTAATATGTTTGTGAAACTTTTTTTCAGGATCCTTTGGTAGATATAAAGTTCAGAAGAACAATTATTTAAAATATTAAGTGTTTTATTGTTATTCTTGATCAGTTTAATGTTTTTGCCTTATACTAAATTCAACATACTCCTTTTTTAGTGGCTAATATTTGAGAACCAAAATACTCATTGGTAGTTATTAAGATTCTTTGTAAAACAACACTGCAAACAAACTATTTTAAAGACAACTTGTAAATTACTCAAAAAAATATATTTGTATTGTTCTTACTTCTTTCCGGGGACTTAGGTAGCTCACTCCATATTTTCAGAAACCATAGTAGCAATTTGGTAAAAGCCTTTTCTTTAAATTGCAACTTTAGAACTGGTCTTTTTGCTGTCCTATAATGTGTGAACACAAGATGGCGCCGTAAGATCATTATTATTCTGTTGCAACTAAGTAGGCAACAATTCCCAGATGGTGAAGTTCATTAAAGAATAAAAGATGTAGAATGGTGCACAGGGCGGATAAATGTTGTTGTATGTATTACAGCATAATCAAATTCCAAAGAGCGTAAAGGTCAGAGGACAGGGGAAGGTCTCTAGGAAGGTGCTGGTACTAAATGAAAAATTACATTTTATATAAATATAGTAAGCCAGCTATAGGTACTTTAACTTCATGTTATTTGGTTGAAAGCAGGCAAGACAATTGTATTGTTAAAGTATTTTATTATACAAACATCTGGAAAAGTACACATACATTTATGAAGTATAGGCCTACATAGACAAATGCAAATACATTTATGATCCAACAATTAGGACTTTTTTGTAAAAATGAAGAGTTACTTTAGTTTAAACAAAATAGTAAACCCCTAAAATTATTAAAGCTTAAAATTATTAAACAAATTAAGAATGCATAATTGTAAAATAATAAGTCAACTTAACATTTCCAAGTTACAACTGGTTTACTCACTTTCATTCATTCATTCATTCATTCATTCATTCATTTTCTTTTTGGCTTAGTCCCTTTATTAATCTGGGGTCGCCACAGCGGAATGAACCGCCAACTTATCCAGCATATGTTTTACGCAGCGGATGCCCTTCCAGCTGCAACCCATCACTGGGAAACATCCATACACTTCCATTCACACACATACACTACGGACAATTTAGCTTACTCAATTCACCTATAGAGCATGTTTTTGGACTGTGGGGGAAACCAGAGAACTCTACACAGAAATGCCAACTGACCCAGCCAGTACTCACTTTTTTAAAGTAAAATTACTAATCACTTTTTAAAACGACTATAGGCCTAATATATATTTATGAATATTTCTCAGAATTGTGAGTTTATATTTGCGTAAGTTCACAGTTCTGTGGAAAAAAGAAGTGCAAGATATAAACCTGCAGTTGTGGGACAGATACAAAGTGAGACGTGAAATACAAAGTGACTATTATGTGGAGAACAATCAAAGTAAACTCACAATATTGCGAATGAATTGTAAAGGAAATTATATATTTTTTAATCTTTTATTTTTGTGGCAGGAACAAACTTTCATATATAGATGTATACACATAGAATAGACATTAAGCTTTCAAATGTCCAATATTGATATTAATAGAGTCTCAAAAAAAATCGAATGTACTTTTGACAAATTTTAAACATGTAAAATTTGACTTTGTGTTAAGGTAGTGGTCAAACAACTGTTTAAACGATTGAACGGTGTGTATTTCCATGAAGTATAGACAGTGACCACTAGAGGAGGCCAGCACATTTAAAAGAATATATTTAGTTTCACACTTGAAATGCATAAATGACAGTTCTGTGTTAATTTAGTGTAAAACATAATTAACCCTGTGAGATGCATGAAGAGAATATTTGTGTGGATGCGTTTTGTTGCTTGTTGTATGATTTCCTCTGAGTTGCATGCTTAATTTGTTCTGCTCGGCTGACCATGACCACTTGCCATGATAAAATCATATAATAACATATACACTCTTTGTTTACACACTTTCCATGTGGTACTTAGTGTAGGAAAATTAATTGCCCTTAATGTATCTGCTTTAAGCTTATTTAAACTCTTTAATGCTAAATATATACAAAAATATTATGTATATGTTATTATATATATATATATATATATGTGAATCATAAGTGAATGTATGTGATGTGCAGAAAAGCGTGAAACTGTAGAGAGTTTTTGCTTGAGTGATTCTGTATGTCTCTTAATTCTCTCATGCACATGGATATTGACAGACTGGAGAGAAATGCTGCTTAATGTGAAGGAGGACAGAACAGGCTGTGAATCACACACACGCACACACACACACACACACACACACACACACACACACACACACACACACACACACACACACACACACACACACACACACACACATGCACGCACATGCACGCACACACACGGACAGGCTGCCATGGTTTAATCAGCTAATAGTGGTGAGTGGGAATGTATCATGCTTGTGGTGCTGAATTAATTTAAACATTTTCACAGCTGAGATCTTTTGGTCATTTTCAGTGAAGCAGATCGCTCTTGGTTGTAGAAACCCTCATGACTCAATATTTAAATGCAGTACATTGAGCCAAACTAACAATACTTAGCATACAATACTTAACAATCTTAGGGGAAAAAAATAGAGCTCAATTTAAAAAGGAATGAAAGCCAGTTGTGAACTAAATTCTGGAAGGTTTCATACAAGATATGTGTAGCTTGGAAATTATTAATCAAAGAGCCTGTTAGATCTTTATACAAATCGGTTCGTTTAATTCTTGGAATGAGTTTAATTAGATATAACTTGCACTAACAAGTAAAATGACATCAAAGTGACATCAAGTATGAGGTCAACAAATACATTAAAATGCAAATTGATTTGATGTCAAAAACTTGACATCTTTTTGACATCCACACAAATATGTCCTATAATATAAGCAAAGTGTTATTAATCTGAAAGCTTCAATTCTAAATGCATGTAAGCTTCCATGATGTCAAAACGACATCAAATTGACAGCTAACATTGACAACAATATGTATCATCAATTTGATGATGTTTTGACATCAAATTGATTTGCATTTTTGACATAATTTTTATTTATTTATTTATTTTTTTGGTGCCTGTTGGGAACCAGCCCACAAACCATCTTATCTAAAGTTAAAAGTCCAACAAACAAGCTCAAGTTGGTTTTTGGATGTTTTATGTTTAATAAGTCTAATGTTAACATGTGCAGTATAATGTTTTGTAGTACCTGCTGAAAACAAACAAACAAACAGTGTATTCTGGTTAGGTAATTTTTGACATGGCTGCTAGTTTAAGCTTGTTCTTTGTATTGCTTTGTTCTTTTGCTGCTCATGTGAAATTATGGCCAGCAAAAACCAGCACGTGACCAGCAAAAACCCCCAAAAACAAACAAACAAAAAAAGATCTTAAACCTACTCTTAAGCAAAAAACAGCTTAAAACAGCAGCCATGTGTCAACCTAACCAGCATGTGAAACTGTGTTCAGTGATACTTTCATGGTTTTAACATTGATTTTGCTGCAGTTCCTGAAAAACAGTTGATGTTCATTGGTACTGTATAACTCAAGCTTTCTGAGCTGGTTTAAGCTGGTCTCCAGACCTGACCAAAGTGTTGTTTAGCTGGTTTTTGAGAGACCCACAAATAGCAAGCTTAAAGGGACAGTTCACCCAAAACTGATGATATTTTCATCATTTACTCACCCTGTACTTGTTCCAAACCCTTTTGAATATCTGTTGAACACAAAAGAATATATACTGAAGAAAGCTAGAAATCTGTAACCATTGACTTTCATAGTATTTGTTTTTCCTATGTGGTTACAGGTTTTCAGCTTTCTTCAAAATATCCTTTTCAGAGTTCAACAGAAGAAATAAAGTCTTAAGGGTTTGGAACCACCATTGAGGAGAGTAAATGGTGAATAAAATTATTTTTTTTGGGTGAACTATTGGGTGAAGGTTTTACTGAAGCATATGAAGCAAAATGGAACATCTTGTTCATATGATACCCTTGTACTGAATCCTTTGTGGAAAGAAGATTTTTATTTTAAGTTCACAACCCAAGTTGGATCTTACTTGATCTCATGTAAACTAGCTTTAAAACTTGACACTTCATTTGATCCCCTGTCCCCCTGTGGAGAATCACAGGTACAGCGACAGGTGCAGAGGTTTCCTCCTGCAGACAGACAGGTATGGCTGGCGTTGTGAGTCTTCCAGGTCCAAAACTGCCATGGTGATCCTGCACTGTGACAGATGTGCACGAGGACCTCAGCAGGACATCAGACTGCCAGGCGGCCATGATGGATCACACCTCCCTCTCCACCTGCTGCGGCCCAGCGAGATCCTCATGTTTATATGCTGCGTCGATCTGCAGCTGGAGCACGACGCCATCTGTCACCATCAAAGTCTTCCATGATGAACACTTAGTAAGTGTCCCTTCAACTCAGATTCTGAATAAAAAAAACAAAAAACTTAGCAACTCTTTTCTGCCTAGATTAAATATGCTATTGCCCAGAGCACTTTAAATCTTCTGGGAATGATAGTTAGTGTATGTGTGTTGTTTTAGAATGTCTATGACACATACCCAAGAGAGCCAGAGGGAAATCGCTGCTTATGCAAGACAGTGATTCAGTCCCAAGCAAATCTCGTTTCATTCCATGTTAATATTCATCCATTTTGAAGCAGAAAATGGACTTCTGCTGTATAGCCACAATTGTTTAGCCGTGTAATCCAACAAGGCTCGGTTGACAACTCCCTTCTCTTTTGGGACATTGATCTCGCAATGAGACGCAGAGATCTTTATAGCGTAAGATCTATGATCCTGAGCCTCTTCTGCTGGTGTCTGGCAGACGAGGCACATCTGCTGCTGAGAGCTGTGAGATGCAGACAGCTGTCTACAATAAAGACCTGAAACAGTCAGATGGATGGTGTGTGTCCTGCCTGGAGGAGCGGCACTCTGTCTTTATTTTATAAATGTCATCAAATGACAAAGTGTTTGTTTAACTTGGGCCAGTTACATGCGTTTTTCTGCTTTATATTAGGCATTAAACATACTTCACGGAAGCAGAAATGCGTCGCAAGTGAACAGTACTGTTTTAGAGTCGTTACTCCAGGACACAAGGGGGCGATAGAGATTGGTTCAAACGATCGTTCTACTTAATGGCTGAATGTTGATTGCAACCGTTCTCAGAAAGAAGCTGTTGACCTGCTATGAAGACTGTTGACCTGACAGAGAAAACTGAAACTAGAAGAAACTAAAACCTTGACAAGTTTATTTTAGCTTTAGTCCCTCTTCATTCAATGGAAAGAGTGCAACAGGTAGGCCAATATTCTTTTTATTATGAAGTGCATTGTGAAGTCTTTTTGAATCCAACACTGTTATTTGGACTTTTGGTTCAAAGATGTGTGAAATAGTTGTTTTCATTCATTCATTCATTATTTCTTTTTATTGAACTTTTGTTGTAAGTACATTAAAATATTTTTATTTGATTAAATATTTGGTTTTAGATTAAGCAATTCCATTGCTTCAGTATAAACAACTATGCTGATAAAGCGTTTCTGTTATCAATTAAGTTTAGGTTTAAGTTTTTCGACTAATATATGTGTAGTGAACTAAACACTAATATGAGCACAATAGTGACTAAATGAGCCTCAGGCCAACCAAGCGTTTAAACATTTCAAAATGATGACACAATAAGTTTGCCAAACATATAGATTCATTTCGATATCCGTTATGGCATCATGTTTTGTGCATATTTCTTAATTTTGTCATACATTTTGACCACCAGATGGTGTTGGCCCAAAACTTCATATGTAGCTTCAGGGACTGGTGCCAAAGACAAAAAAATAAATAAATTCTGAATTTACAGAAATTCTGTAAATTAAACTGCACAACCCAAAAGAAATAATGCTAATCAAAATGATAAGAGTTGGCTCTGTATAGAACAAAAATGATTTATTATATTTTACATTTTTGCATTTATAATGAAAAAGCTTGGCTATGGATGTGACATCTCTCCATTATGGATGTGACAGATGTTAAATTGCCATATGTGTGACTTTGGTAAATCAAATATAATTGTTTAAAAACACTGACAGTGGAATTTTTAATATTTGTACAGTACTGTAAAATACAAGCCTATACTAACAACTTAGAAAGGGTTTTGCTAATTTGGTGAAAACGTTTTTTTTTTTTTCATGGCAAGTTTGTCATTTGCATGGAATTGCTCTACTATAAAATTCTAAAGAGTACCACAAGTATTGTCAAAATGTTTTTGAATCCAACAACACTTTTTTTTTTTTTTTACGTTTGGTCCTGAAATTATGTCTTTTAATGGTCATTGTACTTTTGTAATGTATTTGTGTGTGTGTGTGTGTGTTTCACGCCACAAATGGCAGATATATTTTAATATGAATGACAAATTAATACAAATGAGCTACTTTTTCCACCAATATGTGAAATAGATATGTTTCCTATGGAATCGTGTGACTTCACTGGTTCAAAAGAAATGTTTGAAAACAGAAGCAGTGTTTTAAAAACATCAATAATTGTTAGAGTGATTAAAAACTGACCCACTGGATGCCTGATTTGATGTGGTATGTTTTGGATTATACTGGTATTTGATTCCTTTTTTCTTCTGCAGTGAAGAGCGTTCTAGAGGGCTCTTATGAGGCGGATTCAGGGCTGTGACTCAATGAAGGACAGTAGCCTCTTGATTTATTTTCATTTCGCTTACGTAATGTAATAGATTTGCCAGAGACGGCGAGGGAGACAACAGAGGACGAAGGAGATTTTGTGGGTGTCCACTTTGATCAAGGGACACCTGTCTGTCTTTTTTGGCTTTCATCAGCACTGTGTGTCTCTCTTCAAAGCTTCAGATGTTCTGTTTGTTTATGAAAGATCTGCATTGATGCTCTTCACTTTGGCTTGGATGAGTCACACGCACACAAAGCTCCCACTGCTGACAATTAAAGGCATGTTGTTTCTTTGTTTATGGCCAGTATGTTTCTCCACAGTCATCAACCTTGAGGCTCATTAGCTGAAGAATGTTCAAACAGGGGTGACTGAGGTTGATTTAGCTTTTTGTTTAGAAGATCAGTATGAAGATCTAGGCTGGCTGGATCTGACTTTGGACCTGCAGTCACTGGGTGCATTTACATGGACATCAGCAATCTAATTATTTACCTGATTCTGAATAAGACAATATTATAATTAAAGTGTTTACTTGAGTTGCTTTAGGATTTTTCTTTCATCAGTTGGTTAAAGATGCTGTATGTAAGTACTTTTACTGATACGTTTCTAAATCATAACAATATCATAATATATTTGCAGATATTTAAGAAGCATGCTAAGTAAACATATTTGCTTGTCTGAAAATCAATGCTAAAGTCTGTTATTCTCCTTCGAAAATGTGCTTTCCATGTTGGCATGTCAGTCCTAGTTTTGGTCTCTGTAACTCCGCCCACTGCCAGTTCACTCAATTATATTTTGGCATCCCAGGTTGCCTTGGTGGAAAACAGCATATTTCATTTCAGTTATGAAGGCTGCCTCAATATATGTGAGTGTGGCAGAAAGCGCAACCTCAATAGCACCCTCCGAAATGAGATGCAGATTCAGAGTTTTAAAAATCCACATGAGGTGGTTTTTTTCTTTGAAACCCATTCAGATTTTACAAACATAAACATGACCTGATAAGCTTACAGTGTAAGGCTTGATCTTCAGGCATGCTCACGTTCTGTTGGTGTCATCAATATGGCAACCTATGTGTGTGTCATGTCGACAGAGGAGGGGCCAAGTGAAAAACCCTCTCCAATATTTTGAATTTGGACTGCAATAGTATGTCAATCCTACATACTACTCCTTTAATGGACCAGGTTATTATGTCCAAAAGTGACAATCCCACCAAATTTCACATATCAATATACAGGTCATCTTCATTTATGGTACCATATACAGTTTTGATTGTACAAAAGCTTTAAATGCAGTCAATTGTTTGTCGGTTGTGGCGGTTGATACAAATCCTTGCTCATAGTCATGAGCTGCATCCATTAATTCACATAAAACTTTGGTTGGTACTACATTTTTATAAACATTAAAAATAATAAACATTTTTATTTTAGCATACTTGCTGACAATTAAAAAATTACATTCTACAATGTAGAAAAGCAAATCATTGACTTTAATTTAAAAGTGAGCAAACCGGTTGCCGGATGCGAATTAGACAAACCTGGAAGATCACATAAAACATTTACGAATAAAGCACTTTCTCATTCTGAGTTAAAAGGAAAAAATTGATAAATTGAATAATTGATCAAATAATTGATAAAAAAATTGATAAACTGGCACCAAATAACAAATAGTAAAGTGGAATGTGCTGCAGTAGGAGAAGCCAGTGTGTGACTATAATAAATATTAGAGCAAAATATTAGAGATGAGCAAAAATATTTATAGAAATTACCTGTATTTATAGAACTACATGTGCCTCCAAAGACGAAACGCAATAAATGTGGGGTGAGTTTTGGAGGCTCAAGATCGCTCTTTGGGAGCGCTCAAGACAGTCCTGGGAAGTAATAACATCATACCGTTTTGATGATGGACTTTGACTGAGGCATTTTAGAATGACCAAAACAGCATTTCGGATGTTGTGCAATGTGGTCAGTCTGCTGGATTGTCCATTAATCCCATCCCATCATGCCTATTTTTATCATCACATGATCTGTTAAAATAAAATCACATTTTTGATGCACATGCTGGAATTTATTCAGTAAAGGTGTTTCCATCATCGTTTATGTGCATCTATTCTTGTCGGAAGTTTATCCTACTTAGTATGTTATTTTATGCACATTTTCAAAATGTGTACGTATCTTGGCATACCATTAAGCATCTTTAAATGTGGTATTCTCAAAAGCATTATTTTCATCCACCTTTTTTTATGCGCATTTTGGAATGACTTTAGCTGGATTAAGGTAATCAAAAATCTTGGTTTATACATGGTATATTCTTAACAAGCATTTTCCTAAGCATATTCATTTTAAAATATGTTTTTCCATGTAAACATATTTAATGTTTTATCTGGTTTTCCCTTTGCTCGTCTGCCTGCTTTCCTCCTTTCTTGGCGTGTGACACTCTGTATGAAGTGAGCCATTAGATATAGTAACACAATTACACTTCAGCTGCCGGGATAAACAGCCAGCCCATCTGGGCTCTTATTGAATAAGCAGACCTTTACTGATGTTTACGGATGAAGTCTGTCTTGAAGTCAGTCTGAAGTCAGATACAGTAAATGATCAATGATTTTTTTAAACAACTTTTGGGAATGTTAGACATCGCAGATCCAATCTCAAAATACGATTGCTTCAATCTGATTGACTTGAGTGATGTTAAAAGTTTGTTTTGGCGGGGGTTGAAATATCACAAAAGCAGGGTTGGTTTGTCTATTATACACAAAGAAGAATTTAACATAGTTAGAACTGTCGTCCCTGTCATGATGTAATTTTTTTAGGCCGCTGTAGAGTGATAAATTGCATGACATTTATAGTTTCGATGCCAAATTTTTACATTTAGCTGCAAGCACAACAGAGTCAAAATAAGCCTCTGGCCAACTGAAGAAAAACAGTTACTGAAGACGTTTGTTCTTGAGCATATGTGGTAGATTTAATTAGCACATTTCCTGTGCTAGTCAAGCAACTGTCATTGAATGCCAATGCTGGTGAATCCCCTTTTTCCAGCACCTCAGCCTGTGCAGTATCTATTTAATTTGCAATTATTGTTACTAAGAGCTTCTGGAATTCTCTAAATTTTGCATATTAAGTGGCAATAATGACACCTGTGGAGCGAGTGCACCTGTGAAAGTCACACGGATTTAGACAACAGCTTGTGCTACAGTTGATTCTTACAGTTCAAGTTTGCTAGCGTGTTTTTTTTCTTTCTTTATTTTGAGTTTAATAGCTTGCTGAGTCATACTGTGTTTTCTCTCTCTCAGATTTAACCTTTCCTTTTAGTTTTTATATTATTTCTCTAGCATTTCCTTCTTTTTGGGGTGAACTTTAATCAGATCATAAGCAGAAGTGAATCAGTAGCACATTCACCCGGATGATCTGCTGTTCTTTCTGCTTGCCCTATTGAGCTAGATCTCTCTTTCTCTTTTTTTATTTATTATTATTTATTTGTTGGTGTCCTGGTTGCATTTAGAGCGGCGTACTACAACCAGGTCACATCAGAGTGGCAGACTGCTTGATTTTATCCATTCTCTATCTCCATCTGTACTCTCAGAAAAAAAAAAAAAAAACGTCTGGCTAACAATGGAAACCACCGGATTGAATCGCTGCCAAATTGCAGATTGTTCTTTTGGCACAATTGGTGAATATTTTGAGCAGCCTTGACAATTTTGGAAGAAGCGCCTGCTAAGATCTCATGGACGGCATGCAAATCTGTTCATTAACATGAATTGATGGTAACTTGTTAAAGTAACCGTATATTTGTCTGCATATCTGGCAACAAACCTGTCAGTTGATGATCCCAAACTCTTATGTAACTTTGGGGACGCTGTTAAAATGTAGATGTACTCCGTTTCCTTGGAAACAATCTCCATGGGACTGATTAATTAATAGAGTTTTGCCCATCACTCCTTATTTTAATTTTAAAGTGAATTTGAAAGAAAATACAGTATGCTGTAATATTACATAATCTCAAATATGAGCTTTCTTCTTCTTCTTTTTTTTTGTAAGGATATATTTGTCCAATGAAGTTGGCATAAAAAGCAAGATTTAATATGTGTATTTTCATGTGATCTATGACTTAATTGCTAAATATTTCTTTTGTAAAATGTAAAAAATGAAATTTGACCGTTTATCCACCTTGTTGACAAAACTATTGAAAAAATCTACATACAGTCAGCAGTTTTTAATTGTATTATTAAAAAGATATAATACTTTCATCTATTAAACAAGTAATTAAATTGATAATAAAAAACTAGAGTAGATTTGCTTCTACAGCTACGTTGTTAGATATTACTTTTGTTAAAAATATTTTGAATATATCTCAAAGTATATGCTGTCAATTGTGGGGACATTACATAGATTTCCGTTTTTTTTACTGTAAGCTGAAAGACTGCATTTTCTATTGGCCTAACACCACCCTACCTCTAAACACAACCATCACAGGAAACTGTGTACAGTTTTATTTTCTGAAAAAAAACCTCATTTTGTGTGATTTTATAAGCTTTTTGAGAAATGAGGACATCATATTTTACCACCTTCTTGTAATACCTGTCATACATGTCATTTTACAAATTTGTGTCTACTGCTTAAAAAATCTACCTTTTCATTAAAAATCAAAAATGCATACAAATTATTTTGTTTTGTCTGAAATAAATTGTCCGTGAATATTCATTCATTTATTTTATTTTCGGCTTAGTCCCTTTATTAATCTGGGGTTGCCACAGCGGAATGAACCACCATCTTATCCAGCATATGTTTTATGCAGCGGATGCCCTTCCAGCTGCAACCCATCACCGGGAAACATCAATACACTCCTGTATTCACACACATACACTACGGATATTTTAGATTACCCAATTCACCTATACCGCATGTCTTTGGACTTGTGGGGGAAACCAGAGCACCCGGAGGAAACCCACGCCAACACAGGGGGAACATGCAAACTCCACACAGAAATGCCAACTGACCTAGCCGAGGCTCAAACCAGCGACCTTCTTGCTGTGAGGCGATTGTGCTATCCACTGTGCCACTGTGCTGCTCTATATATTCCATGAATATATTGGTATTAATAATAATAATAATAATAATAATAATAATAATAATAATAATAAAGGATTATAATTTTAATAATATTAAGAAGAAGAAGAAGAAGAAGAAATGTATATTACTAAAATCATTAATATAATAATTATAAAATTATATAAAAAAATATATATAATTTGGGCCTCACAGTGGCGCAGTGGGTAGCACGTTCCCCTCACAGCAAGAAGGTCGCTGGTTCGAGCCTCGGCTGGGTCAGTTGGCGTTTATGTGTGGAGTTTGCATGTTGTCCCTGTGTTGGCGTGGGTTTCCTCCGGGTGCTCCGGTTTCCCCCACATGTCCAAAGACATGCGGTACAGGTGAATTGGGTAGACTAAAAATTGTCCTTAGTGTATGAGTGTGAATGGGTGTGTATGGATGTTTCCCAGAGATGGGTTGCAGCTGGAAGGGCATCCGCTGTAAATGCGTAAAACATTTGCTGGATAAGTTGGCGGTTCATTCTGCTGTGGCGACCCCAGATTAATAAAGGGACTAAGCCGAAATGAAAATGAATGAATGAATGAATATATATAATTTATTTAAACTAGTTAACAAATTTGGCTGGAACATATTTGGCCAATTAAACTGTATTATCCTTAGGCCTAAAACTGCAAGAAGGACGGCCAAAAGAACAGAGACGCCTGCCATCATACATAACAACTAAGTCAGCTCATGTCCAAAAACTCACATTGCCTTTGGAGAAAACTTTTCTTTCTTTCTTTCTTTCTTTCTTTCTTTCTTTCTTTCTTTTAAAATGAAAAGTGCGTATTAGAGCCAAGTATCAGATTTATTTTCTTCAGCTTTTTAGCAACAGAACTCAGTTGGTTTCTTTTGAAGGGCAACCCAGTTAGCTCAGTTCTGCTTGTAAAATCCACTGTGGAGTGTGTATTCAGAGGAGAATAACACTGATTCACAGAGACACACGCTGCCCCACATAGATGACCATTATGCTGGCAAAAGATATACATCAAAATTGTGCAACTTTTTATTTAATAAAGCCCATTTTACTCTAAGGAAAGTGTTCCCGAATGGATCTTGCCACACGTATAGAGCTAATCAAGGAAAATTATTAGGGCACAATTAAATATTAACACACAATCATTAGTTACTAGGACAGAGATGGAGCATAAGGCTGGTCTGGCCTGCCAAATGACTGTGTTAAAAATTAAAGTAACACACCAGGTCTAAATATATACTGTACTTATTATTATCATTATAATCCTTTATCCTTGTTCGGATTCTGGTACAGATGTCAGTGCAAATCTCAGTTTTGTTTTATACTTTATGCAGTTATTTCAACCATCTAAACAGATATTTGTAAAACTTTTTGAATGGTATAAACTTAAATTCAGAACTGAGAGTTTAATTGTGGTTTAGTTTCTGAATTTAAATTGAAGCAGAAGCAGAATTGATTTTAATCTTAATGTAATAAACAAACTACCCAAAACAAATACAATAAATTAATTCATATGTAGAAGTGCTGTAGCTGTGACTTCAAAAGTCAAAAGACGTCATAGTTATATAACTAGTTACATAGTTACATATAGGTTATATACAATATAATTTATTAGCTATTATGCTATTAATATATAATAATAATAATAATAATAATAATAAATTATTGTTGTTATTATTTCCTTTTATTTACATGTTTTACATTTCTTTGAATACAATTGTTATTCATTTTAATAAATATTTCATATTCATATTTTGGATTATTTGTTTGTTATTTATAATTTACTTTATTTAATAAAAGATTTGTAAAAATAATAATAATTATGTGTATTATTATTTATGTCCCACATAAT
>CAIGQW010000596.1:5811239-5845797 GCA_903798125.1 Danio choprae
TATATATATATATATATATATATATATATATATATATGTGTATATGTATATGTGTGTGTGTGTATTATACATAATAAATATACACAGTAGACAGAAAATGTTTATGTAAATAATACAAATAGGCATACACACTTTTAAGGGACAAAGACTTTTCTTTTTTTAAGGTCATTTAGATTCTGTAATTTGTTAAAAAAGTAAATGTCCAGATATAAACTTCAGTTTTAGAATGTAAGTGTCCTTGTACAATGGCTTTAATATTATTTGCAAATGTCACTATTTTGAACATGAAAACTCGTAAAATCGCCAATAGAGATTGGATGAGGCTACGCAATCAGCTAAAATGGTGCAGACATGTATATGATGATATATTTATTGCATCACCATACATTATTGAGGTCATCATGTCCATGTATTGTGCAATAAGTAGATTTAATGATTATTGCCACAAGCCTAGATAGTAGTAATACACAATATGTTTATGGCCATATCAGTCGCACTATCCCTTTAATGAAAATAAGAAAATAAATCCTCGGCTGATAAATTATGCATTATTTTCACAAGTTGATGCTTTTCAGATTCACTTCCACATGACGTATAGTATTCAAAATATTTAAGCAAACTTAATTTATCGATGTCATCAATTGCAGTTGAATACAGGCTCAGTATACTTAGTAATTATCTTTTTTTTTTGGTCTAGACTTAAAGAACCAAGAGATGTGACCTAGCAAATGTGAACACTCTTTAGTTAAAAGTAATGGTTCACCCATGAACAATTAATGAAAAATTCAAGATGTATATGAATAAACTGTACCATAAACAGAATTCTGTAAACAGATCTCATCTGAAAGCTGAATAAATAAGCTTTCCATTTATGTATGATTAGGATTGTTAGGATTGGACAGTGTTTGGTCGAGTTATTTAAAAAGTTGGAATCTGAGGGAATAAAAAAATCTAAATCTTGAGAAAAATTTTCACTAAAGTTGTCCAAATTAAGTTCCAAGCAATACATATTTGGAATATGCGTTTGGAATTCATTTGCTCACGCTCAAGCTTTCTGCTTGTTGTAAAGAAAATAATATACTGGATCAATTTTCTTCACTGTAGAGAAATCAAAAAGTTCTAAAACTAAATTTACTGAAGAATTTTGAATAAAAGTATAAATTCATAGTAGGAACAAAGAATACTATGGATGTCAATTGCAGTTTTTTATTCCCTACATTTTTCAGTATATCTTGATTTGTATTCAGCAGAAGAAAGAAGCTCAAGCAGGTTTGGAACAAGTCGAGAATGAGTAAATGACAGAACCTTCATTTCTGGAAGCATTCATTTTCTATTGGGTTTTGGGAAATACATGGAGATTTTTCTCCATAATGCAAACAAATGGGGTCAAAAGTCCCCGTTTGTTTCAATGGTCAAAATTCCATATTTAGGAAGCTTCATAATAATAATCCACGTTTCCTCATTAGCAAAACACTTAATTAAAATGCTTTCCTTGCTTCAGCTATCTGATTAAAGGTGAATTTTCTCAATATTTAGAATTTTTTTTTAGATTCCAAATTTTTCATATCTTGACCAAATATTGTCTAATCCTAACAATCCCAATCATACATTAATGAAAAGCTTTTTTTATTCAGCTTCAGATGATGCGTAAATCTCAATTCTCCCAAAAATGACACCTGTGACTGGTTTACTGGTCAAAAATTCTTTCAACATTATTTTCACTAACAAATATGTTGTATTATGGAAGAAAAAACAAGAAAACAATCAAGAAAAGCATTTTTTCCTCTGCTTTTTTGCATTTCCTCAGCCCTTTTTGTGTCATTCTGAGCCCCTCATCATCCTGATCTGCGTGACTGCATCTTTGTGCCCAAACTCTAACCTCCTAATGCCAGAGCGAGTCTGCTTCAGATGTTCTGTGACTGCGCTCTCCTCCTCAATCTCCCTCATGCCTTCTTACTGTCTTGTGGTCTCGCTGTGCTGTGAGGCAGATGATTAATGTCCTCACATCTGAGTCTGATGTCACCCATTCGGTCACTCACAGCTTCTCCAGAGAAGCACAAAGCAGGTAGAGCATCTGTGCTCTTCTGTCATTATGTAGATGCTGTGAATTGTCATCTTCCCTTCAGTTTTAGACCTGTCATCTTTTTATTTAAGCTTTTATGGATTTTATGTTCCTTAACAGACTGTTAGCTGGGAAAATATTCAGTCAGTCAGTCATTCATTCATTTTCCTTCGGCTTAGTCCCTTTATTCATCAGGGGTCGCCACAGCGGAGTGAACTGCCATCTATCCATCCATCCATCCATCCGAATGAATGGAGAATTTGTTGTTTAATATTTAGTTTATAATAAGAGTTTAGTCAGATAGTATTGATTTAGTAGTATTATTATTCATGTCTGTTTTATTATTAATGTCTGTTTTAATGTCTTTTATTAACATCTTTTCAGCATTATGTTTTAGATCTAAGAAGGAGAAGAGGGCTGTTGGTATAAAAATCTTGGAGTCGTATGATTTTGAACCTAATCTCCTTCTAATGTTAGTGAGTTTGGTGCGTTCTGAATGGTTAGAGTGGCTCCAAACGTTTGCATATGCCATGCCCAAATTACCTCAATATAAAGGCTTTTGATAAATCATGACTTGTTCATGAAAATGCTCACTTGTGTTTCAATACTTTTTAGACTTTTTTGTTCAAGACTATGAGGGTTCTTTCCTGTCTGTATGATGGTTTCTGTGTTCGTGATTCCCTGTCACGATTTTTGCTTTTTGGGACCAGTAGCCTCAGGTTTTTGATGATCCTGGATCATTTTATCTATCTTCAGCTTTAAATCTCACAACAGTTGCGTCAGTGTCTTTGCCATGTTGCACTTTGACTACAAGCATAATCAGATTTCATGCTTAAGCAGTTCAATACATGCGCCTTTCCCGTTACTAGCCTTCTTCATCCTGCCAGAGAGCAAGGAATGAGCATTATTTGCCCTTTGGAGATCAGCCCGTTCACTCACAGTCTTCATTGCATGGGTTTAAAGGGACAGTTCACCCAAAACAGTACATTTACTCACCCTTTCAAACTTGTGAGTTTCCTTTTTTTCTGTTAGACATGCACAAAAATGAATGTTGCAAACCAATTATTTTTATATTAGGATAAAAATACTATTGAAGTCAATGGCTACTGGTTTCCAACATTCCTCAAAATATATATTTGTTTGTGTATAACAGAAAAAAGATACTTAAAGGAACACTTTAAAACTCCCCAGTTGAGTTTTAACATTTTTTAATCCACTCAGCCGGGTCTGGCAATTTTATCTTAGCTTAGCATAAATCATTAAATTTGAAGTAATATCCCTGATATTACTTATTAATGATATTAGACAGAACCTGAAAATAGTCTCCAGCTAACTACAATGCTGCATAATATCATTGCACTGCTGCAGCCATAGTACGGCAGCAAAGTCCCTTGATTATTACGGCGCAATGAGAGTAAAGTTCCTAACCATATTGGCTTAGAAAATAACAACTTTTTATTTCCCTTAGTACATGATGTAACTACAGAAGAGTCAAGCTTTACATGCAAAAATTATCCAAACTATGTTATTGAATTTTTTGGAGCAAGATGCTAATGATCTGATCCGATTCAATGATTAAGGCAAAGTTAAGCTAAGCTAAAAGTTCTCCTGCCAGACATGGAAATTGGCTGAATTGATTAAAAAATGAAAAAAAATTGCAACTGTTTGTTTCACAGTTTTACTATTTAAAAAAAGTGGAGCATTCCTTTAACCAGGTGAGTAAGTGCTGACAGAATTTTCCTTTTTGGGTAAACCATCTCTTTAACCTTGAACTGCGGATAAGGAATGAAAGGTTTTGCTGTGATATTATGTTCTTGTGCTGCGCTTATGTGTTTGGGGGCAGTTTTTTTAACACCTTAGATCAGCAGGGAGTCTTTTTGTAGGTATTTGCTGAGCCTTTTGAAAACAGCTGGGAGTTATTTTTGTCACTCTGATACTCAGGCAGAGTTAAAGCTCAGTCAGACTCCGGCTGAATGGCAGCAGACTCTTTAACCATGTTTTTACAAGTAATGCTATTGTCTATATTGCATATAAGTCTTTTACATTTCTTTTTCATACAAATACATTCTTGTAAATTTGTATTGTTGTGTATTATGTTTTCCATTCATTTGGTTTGTATAAAGATGTTTGTTTGTTTGCTTGCACAACTGTTGTCAGCTGTTTGTATGTTTGTATGTATGTATGTATGTATATATGTATGTATTGCTCTATTGCTGTCAGGATCTTAATGGGTTATTTCAATATATTCATTCATTCATTCATTCATGTCCCAACCAACCAATGATGAACCCCTAAAAATGTGAACTTGTGGTATAAAATGTAAATTGCCATTAAATTACCATTATATGTCATGGTAATTTATTACAATAAGTTATTCATTCATTCATTCATTTTCTTTTCGGCTTAGTCCCTTTATTAATCTGGGGTCGCCACAGCGGAATGAACCGCCAACTTATCCAGCATATGTTTTACGCAGCGGATGCCCTTCCTGCTGCAACCCATCTCTGGGAAACATCCATACACACCCATTCACACTCATACACTACGGACAATTTAGCTTACCCAATTCACCTATACCGCATGTCTTTGGGCTTGTGGGGGAAACCGGAGCACCCGGAGGAAACCCACGCCAACACGGGGAGAACATGCAAACTCCACACAGAAACGCCAACTGACCCAGCCGAGGCTCGAACCAGCGACCTTCTTGCTGTGAGGCGAACGTGCTATCCACTGCGCCACCGTGAGGCCACAATAAGTTATTTATTTATATTATTTATAACATTGAGGATGCCCTCCTATCTTTCCAAATAAAGTTTTGACAGACTTAGACAGCTTTGGACAAATTTGTCCCCAGAGGACAGCTCAAGTAACCCCACACAGTGGCAGCCTTCCTGTTCCCAGTCTCATTTTGTGGGCCATTTGACTCTCATAATTGCAGGGTACCAGTAGTACCAAATATGTTGATATAAACTATTATAATGCTTCATGTTGTAAGGTGAGGCAAACAAGTTTTTTTCTGTCGATTTTAAAATTTTAAATTTTCACGAAGCATTATTTCAGTCTAATGTACAGTGTTTCTTTATCATACTTTACCCATTTTTGTCTGTAGATTACAATTTCAGTCTTTTTAAAAGCAGTTTTTTTTCTCCGGCACTTAGCTGTATTAGTACATCACTCCAGCAGCACTTACACAAAAATTGTGAACATATATATATATTTAAATATATATATATATATGTATGTGTGTGTATATGGCTGTTTATAGTATTTTCCGAAGTATGGAGTAATAAAAGTATCCCTTGCAAAATAAATTCTCATTTATTGAGTCTAATATGTCTAAAAAAAAAAAGAAAAAAAAAAAAGAAAATAGTGATAACTCTTAGTCTAATTCATAAAAACAAACTGAAAACTGAAGGCTGATGGATGGAATTTCTTTTTTTTCTGTGTTCTCTGATTTCTCCAACAAGCTGGCGGTAAATTGTGAATTGCTTCCAGCTGTTAAATGTTTCACATCTGCTTTGCACTCCTCATGTCTGAAATCTACAGGTGGAGGATGAAGGAACAGCGCATGTGTTAAAGAGGGCTTATGGAAACTTGTCTGTGGGATCATATCCCAGAATCCTTCCTCATGTGCGGATGAGTCAATGCATTACACTCTGAATAACTGATCAGTGGTTTCTTTCTTCAGGCTTTTTGTGAGAGCTTGTGGCTTTAAAGATAGTCTGTTGATGTTCAGCAGCATATCAGTGAGAGCGAATTTCAGATGTTTCAGTTCAGCACAAATCAGTGTTATATTTGTGTTTGTGTGTGTGTTTTACTTTGGGGTCAGTAATGTTTTTTTATATATATATATATGAATGAAAGAATGTATTAAATTAATCCAAAGTGAAATTAAAGACAAACTTTATTTTTATTTTAAATGCATACTGTTCTTTCCATTTTTGAACAGATTTTTTGGGAAAAGCATGATGACTCTTTGATGATGAGATTATTTAAGGAATGTGAAGTATTTTCCTTTTAAAAATGTAAAGACAAAAATGATGGCTGGTCACTTTTGGTCACTTTGCCATCACAAGAATGAGGTTTAAAATGATTAAGTATATATAAACATATACATTTTAAATGAATTAAAAAGACCCAACTATGACAGCTCAAAGATCTTGCATCACTGGATAGTTTGGTTCATGTTTATTATCTACACTGAGTTGATTTTCGTCCACGGTTTTGCCAGCGTTTACTCATTTTCCTGCACATGTGAATGGTTTAATATTAATTTGACAATTTTTTTCCTCCTTAAGGCCAATTTTACAGTTTATTACTCTGATTTAAGAGAAGCTGTGGATCATTCAAAATGAAGAGTGAGCGAAAGATGTGCATGCAAGTTTAGCTAAATCGTTTAGAGAGGAATTCAAATATAACTCACAAAAAGATGAAACAGATGAGACGAAATGGTCATTAGAAATCCCCTGGAGCATTTTCTGCCTGTCTGGTTGATATTGTGCGTTACTGAATAAAGATTAAAAGCATGTCAGTAAGTGCTGCATCGGTTACTGTTTAGTTAAAGAAACTCAACGAAAGATACTGTTTCTTGAGGAATGTTGGAAACCTGTAGCCATTTGATTTTTTACATTAAAAAATGTGAATTTACTCTATGCGCAAAGTTAAAATGTTGCGTTTAACATTTACAAATAAACAAAAATAATAATCTTGTGTTCAAGAGAATAATAATCACGACTTACTGGGAAATTAGTACTATGTATGAATAATAAAAATGATGGTTTCTGCAACCACTTTAGCTCAGTTTTTCACTTTTATATTAAATAATTTACACATCAGAACGGCACAAATAATAAGAAACTCAGTCATGCTATCTTGCATTTGGAGGTACAGGACTGATGTTGGTGAAAATAGTTCTGCAAAGCCTCGTGCTTACCAGGACATTTATCGTTTGCGTTTATTACCAGTTTTTTTTTATATTTTTAGATGTTTTTCGATATTCATGCCCAAGCGATTGTTGTTAGTTATGAGTCACTCCCTAACATTAGCAGGTCCTTAATGAAAAACACAAATACCCCGGTATACTAGATGGCACTGTGCAACTTTAAGATTCTGATGCTTGATTGTTGCACAGAAGAAATAGTCACTTTCACTCTGTTTGTTTGTGTATTTATCAAATTAGCTTATCCACTGCTGTTTAACATCCTACACTACACCACATAAACATCTGCTCAAGTCTGCGGGAAAAAGTTACAAGCCAAGAAAGACAATTAAGTGAAATTAAACTCTTCATCAGTTTGATCTGCAATTTCCATGTGCTTGAGTAGACGTTTTTGTGCTTGAGTGCCACCAAGTCTTGTTTTACCGCAACTTCAGCAGCTCAAGGCATGCAGAAAAAAAGCACCATTCTCGTTGGTCATCCAGTTGTTAATGTTGTGCATCAAACTAAGTAAAAAAAGATACTTATGCTGCCATTTTGGGCATCGGTGTGCACACTCACATTTGCTCCTTTTAGTCACAAGGCGTTAAATTATGGCGATAATCATACACAATAATTTTCTTGTTGTGCACAAGCCACAAGACAATTCTAGATATCTATATAGAATTATTTTGAGAATGGACTTTTGAAGAAATTATTAAACAACATTTGAGATGGTGTGAGATTCACTGTTTAGACTAGTTATCCATCCACTTCGTCTTTTAAGGAAAAATCCTTAATTGGACTAATTGAATTGAATAGTTTTTGTATGCACATTAAGGAATGTATTCAGTAAATGTCAGATAATACAAAATATAATATACATTTTCATCCATTTATTCCTAAAATTAGTGCGACTCTTGTCATTTCCATCCATCCTTTTTTTATGCAACATCCTAATGACATCCATCGAAGAAAAAAATACTATGGAAATGAATGGTTTCTGGTTTCAAACATTCTTCAGAATATCTTCCTTTGTGTTCAACAGAAGAAAGAAGCACAAACAAGTTATTACGAAATAAAGCTTAAAATGTCAATTCTGTCATCATTTACTCTGCTTCTAAGTTGCATTTGTGAACTTGAGATGCTCTCCACATACATGTGCGTCTTGACGTCATGCTTTTGGAGTGGTGTGCTAGCGAGACAGACAGATGTCCTGAGCGTGAGTGAAGGCAGGAGAGAAAGGAGGACAGAAAAGAGGAGAGATATATTTGTGGAGACAGGCACGCTTGCCAGAGGAGATTACTAATGTGTAAAGAAACCCTACACTCTCTTTGATGGACTCACTCTCGCTGGGTGCACAAAGAGCATATTCAGATTTGGGCCTCACATTTTGCAATTCATTCTGACACGAATCAGCTTTAATCAGAATTTTCTAAAATCAGCACCTGAGGGAAGCTCAGTGCCGGAGGAGAAAAATGCAGATTTTAAGAGCTCAACAAGACAGGCGGAGACATCAAAATAGTGTGGTTTTTATGCATTTTGTCCGGTTTGCTTCTTTAGAAAAGGCACATAGTCCAATTCTAACCCTACCAAATGCGAACCATACCAACCGTGGTCTAAATATGACATTTCTTGCCCTCTGTGTTGTTCCAAAGTCATTTGCCTTCAAAACATTGGTTGAAAATCTGTTCCACCAAAACAGTTAAATCAATGTCATCTGCACAAACACAATCATTTTACAAGACAAACATATATATTTTATGCTTTTATTCATCTGTGAATATAAATCAGCATTGTGAACCAGAGGGGTGCTTGGGGTACTACCCCAAAATTTAATTTGCAGAAATATATTGGCTTCTGGCAGTTTGATGGGCTCACCTCTTGTTAAAGAAGAAGTTATTAAGGCAGTTCTAGCCAATGAAATCTCATGGCTAACTTGTATGATTTTGTACAATCTTATTTGTACATTTTAGAATGATTTGCTTATCCCCCGATGATGGTTGGGTTTCGGGGGAAAGTTTGGGGGCAAGCCTCCTATTAAGAAGCATATGTTAGTGTAGTAACAAAATCTAATGTATATAAATTAGCTATATTTCTGACTATACATGAAAATGTATATGTTTTTATGTTATTGTGATATCAGGCTGTTTTAGCACATTTTGATGTGTGAATTTCTGAACAGGGCGGCACAGTGGCTCAGTGGTTGGCGCTGTCGCCTCACAGCAAGAACGTCGCTGGTTCTAGTCCGGGCTGGGCCAGCTGGGTGAATTGAATGAACTAAATTGGCCGTAGTGTAGGAGTGTGTGTGTGTGTGAATGAGAGTGTATGGGTGTTTCCCAGTACTGGGTTGCGGCTGAAAGGGCATCCGCTGCATAAAACATATGCTGGAATAGTTGGCGGTTCATTCCGCTGTGGCGGCCTCTAAAATAGACACTAAGCCGAAGGAAAATCAATGAATGAATTTCTGAACATACAGTATGTTAATAGAACAGAGACTTTGCTTAAAAAAAGAACTTAACACAACAGTTAAATATCGGTACATTTTATTAAAAAAAATTAATAACCATTTCCAAAAAAAAATGTGGTCAAATCATAATCTTGATCAGATTCAGAATGATAACAAAATATGAATCGAATAGATTGAGTTCAGCAGCATTTCCAAAGCTTGCTAAGTCATATACCTGAATTTCCTTCAGTAATGTTACGTTGTATACATGTGGATTTATATGCTCCAGAATATTTGATGGTTGTGTTATCTCCTTCCTTCTGCTGTACTTATTTGGGATAGGAGATTTTGTACTCTCTCATAGTATAATAGCACTGAAAATCTAATAGCTGGAAAAAAACATCTAGATGGCAGGGGTGTTGTGTCATAAATGATGGAAAATCTTGTCAGTGGTGTGGAGACACTTTTGTTGCATGACACAGAATACTAGTGCAAATTGGGTTGCATGCAGAAAAATGCTCATTTTTGTTTTATCATACATTATAAATGTTTAATATCATTACAATGACTTTGGGATGAGGGCATTTCTTTTTTCTTTATTTGTCTATAAGATGATTAGATTCAGGGATTTAAATTTAGAATTTTTACTTTTTAAACACGTTGTTCATAGTGGTTTTTCATTGGGTATTCTCAGTCACTTTCCTTCAGCTTATTCCCTGCTTTATTAGTGGTTGCCGCATTTGTTTTACTTGCAGATGCCCTTCCTGCCACAAATTGTGCATTCCCCAGTGCTAGGAAACACCCACACCATCTCACACACTACGGCCAATTTATTTTATTGAATTCACTTCAGATCATCTAAACCTGATACAGAAAGACCTCCTGGTCCAGCTGGGAGGCAAACCAGCGACCTTCTTGCTGTGAAATTTCTGAAAGCTGAGTAACTCTGTGTGTTAGAATCTTTGGTCAGACAAGTCAGACAAGAAAGACACAATCATTCCAAATTTATGCATCTTTAATAGTAATGCATATGAATTTTATTTATTCATGTTTTTTTTTTGGAAGGCAGAGTAAACAAAACATTTTCCTTCATGTGCTCAAGTAGCCTTGAGTACATCATGGATAAAACTCTTCTGCCAATGGCTTAAGGAAAATATTCAAACATATGCATACATACAAACACACACACATTTATTTGATTTTATTTCATTTCATTTTATTTTTGTGAACTACTGCTTTAACTGCTCACATATCTCTTTGTCTGCATGAAACGAGTGCCTGACAGCATGTCTACGCAGGCTGGCTAGGTTTCAACAGTTTCTAATAATACAGCAGTCTGTATTAGGAGAACATCCCTGGTTGTTCACAATGTCACTGTGACTTTGTCTGGCTCTAGTGCCTCCCCGTTTGGCACAGCGGGCACAAGTTGACGGAACTGTTCTGAATATAGCCGGCCAGCAGAATTTGGGTTGCAGGTGGGTGACAGCGCCCCCACTCAACATCCTCCAGTGTGTTTTTTTATCTTGTGTGTCATCGGCAGTTAACACATACTAGGTTACTGGACATTCAAGGGGACCTATTATGCAAAATTCACTTCTATAAGGTGTTTGAACACAGATGTGAGTTTAGAATGTGAGTAAACAACCTGGCTATAATAGACAAAATCCACCCACTCCTTTTTTATAATCCCTACAAATCATAAATAGTCTCTTCAAACACATGCTTTCAGTTTTCTCCAAGCACATGTTTTCTCCATATTTTTAATGTATGTAACAGTAGCGAAGCCTCGCCCATAACTGATCTGCCTTATTAGCTTATACCTCACCCAGAGTCACGAGCAGAGCTTCAGCAGTCCTGTCTACACACACACACATGCACGCACACGCACACACACAAACGCATAGGCACACATATACACTTGTTATTTACTTTTTAATTTTTTTTTACATCTTTTTACCCCTTTAAAAAAATCAGGAATTGTGAGATCAACTGCAATTGTTAATTGGTAATATTTACTTGATCTATTTACAGCCATTGAACATAAAAAATAATTAAATAAATAAATATACACCTACATACATATATGCGCACATTCTTAAATGAATAAATAGCACATTACAAATAAACAACAACAAATAAATTCTCCTTTCAATATTAACTTCCACAAGCAGAAATTATAATATTAATCTGATCAGTTATTTATAAAATAAAAAATGATGTGAAAAATGAATGCCTAATTAAAGCCATAGAATGCTATTATTCCGTTTTTATTATTATAGAAATGATTATAGTAATTACACTTAATGTTTACATCAATATTTATGTCTATTGATTTCTATTTATGTCACTATTTACTGGGTTTGTTATAACTTTAGAAATCATAAAAGTCAGGTAATGTTTGTTTAATTTGAACTATATATAGATTCTATCAGAGTAAAATGGAAACTCTTAATATTTTTTAATATTTTAAAAAAATATTATAATTTTTTTTTTTATATAAGTACACATTTTTATAATGTGTTTATTCGCGACTCATGAGTAAAGAATTCAGTGTGCTTTGATCCCTGTCCTGCGTGATTTGAGTAAAAAGCAGAGCGCTAAACAATCATCCACATTGTTTTTCATTTCCAAACATCACCGTCAGAGCGAGCAGGACAGATCCTGTCAGACACGAGACCGAGAAAGAGAAAGCGCTAAGCAGATGAAGTGACAGAGACGTAGCAGGCTTGTTTATTTCTGCTCGTTTCCGTCATGTTTGATACTAGATTTTCCCCAGAGACACAATTAAATCACATCCTATTGCTTTGTGATGAACTTAATAACTGGCTGAACAAAATAAACAATAAACTATGCATAAATAAACAAACAAACAAACATGTTCATTTATTTTTATGTCTATTTTTGCATAAATAAATACATAATGTACATGATTATGAGTATTTGTATTAAAAATAAATACATTATTTCTTACAGTACAGTATAAATACATTATATATTTCAGTTAAATAATTTTAAATTATTATATTATTCACAATTGTTTAATATATAGCTTATAATAGTAAGTGACTGTTTAATTCATTTGTTTAATTATTTTTTATTTCAGAATTTGAGATAAATCATCACAATATTTTAATTTATAGCCACTGAACTGATAAATGATAACAAACAAACTTTTTGTTTTTGATTTTAACATTAGCATTTTTGTTTTAAATTCAGAAATAATGGCTGAATGACTTCTTTTTAAAGAGGTTTGTTGGAGAAACCAAGATTGAGTGAATAAATATCTGAGTTTGGAAGGTTTTTGCGCAGGGTGTGATGAAAACGGTAGATTTATGCATAAAATGCTGAAGTGGAAAAGCTGCGATTGTGTGAATTAAGCTCAGTTTTAGTCTCTCTCACGGCGTACACACCTGTTGTCTTCTGTCAGCTGCCGTGTTTATGTTGTTTTGGGTTTGTTTGGTCTGGTGTTTCACCTGTAAATAAACGACATTTTTAAATACTACTACATTTTATAATGTTAAGATATCAGAAAAATATATTGATAACCCAGAAAAATCTGTTTGTTTTTTTTTGTAAAATTATTTCCATCTAATCTCTTTTTTTTATTCTTAAATATTTTTTATATAATTAGTATACTTAAACAAAAGAAGTAATTATATACAGTTAAAGGCAATAGTATTAACTATTCTGTGAGATTTGTATTCTTTTAGAAATATTTCTCAAGGACATTTTCACAGTAATTCAGGAGAAAGAAAATAATTAAAACGTTTTTTTTTTTAAATAATAATTTCTGAGGTCAATGTTATTAGTGTGTGGCACGATGGCTCAGTGGTTAGCACAGCAAGAAGGTCCCTGGTTTGAGTCCCGGCTGGGCCAGTTGGCATTTCTGTGTGGTGTTTGCATGTTCTCCCCGTGTTGACGTGGGTTTCCTCCATGTGCTCCGGTTTCCCCCACAGTCCAAAGACATGCGCTATAGGCAAATTGGGTAAATAAAAATTTGCCATAGTGTATGAGTGTGTGTGAATGTACTGGGTTGCAGCTGGAAGGGCATCCGCTGCGTAAAACATATGCTGGATAAGTTGGCGGCTCGTTCCAAAGTGGCAACCTGAAGGAAATCCGAAGAAAAATGAATGAATGAATGCATGAATATTATTAGCCCCTTACTATTTTTTTTTCCGATTGGCTACAGAACAAACCACTGTTGTCCAATGACTTGCCTGGTAAGTCGAATTAACCTAGTTAAGTCTTTAAATTGCATTATAAACTAAATTCTAATATCTTGGAAAATAACTAAAGTAAAATAAATCAGTTATTAAACATTAGTTATTAAAACTATTATATTTAAAAATGTGTTGAAAAATATATTTTTTTCATTAAACAGCAATTAGGAAATATACTTAATATATATATATAATAGACTAAGCCGAAAAGAAAATGAATGAATGAATACTTTCAAATAATTTTGGACTAAATTGTCAATATTTATTAACAAATCAAGGATTTATATATACATATATAAAGAGAGCGTCACTGGCAACTTGTAAAACCTGTCCTGCAGTTTATGTCTGCATTATTGTATGAAAACAGTACAGTCTGCATGTTGTGTCCAATCATGTGTCTTATCTCAAAGGAAGTTTACTTTCCACACTGTTTGTTCTCAGTATGATCACGTTTAATCAGTAAATGTCTTTGTTTTTTTCCTGGCTGATAATGTTTAATGAGTGTTATAAAAACGAGCACCTGCTGCACTGACCTCTGATCTGTGACCGTAGTTTGTCTTGACAGGTGCATTAAAAGCCCATTTGGTGTCAGATTTAAACAGCCCGCATGGTTTCAGACATCTGGTCAAGCGATGACATTGTGGTATAAAACTCTTTCCCGGATTTGATGTTAACAAACTATTTTTATGTACTCTAATATGTTGGACAGTTTACATTGCAGGCTTCTTCAAAAGTCAGACCTGTAAATACAATTTTTAACAGCATTGTCACCATTTTGTGCTCTAGATATTTAAGCCATGGTCACATAAAGCCATGTATTTCTCAAATATCGGGGACATGTAGGTCTAATGTGGCACTGAACACAGAAACAGGCCTGTTTTCCCCAGGGAGTGAAGTTAAAATAGAGAAAGAGGGCAAGAGAGAGCTTGTGTTTTGTGTGGTACAGTTGAAATGTGCATTGATGAACATCTACTGTATGTATCTTAGGGATTGCAGACTTTTTTGTTGTAATTTTTATTTGAATTTATTGCTGTAATCAATTCAAAATTTTCAGCCACATCTGTAAAAACGTGTGTGTTAAAAACGTTTTATTAACATTTGGGGTTGGTGTAGTAAATTACGGTACAGTATATTTTCTGTTATTTTACAAACCTAATTTGAAAGATATTATTACTTTTATATATTGTTTCAAACCACTAAAATATCAATAAAAGTCACTTTAATTAAACTGCAGAGTTGAATTAGAAGTTTTCAACATTAGAAATCAACAGGGCAGAGATAAAGGTCCCATAATGCAATTCAAATACATTGAAAAGAACTGTTAATGACAAAACTTGTTAACAGCTTGTTAATAAACAGAAATGTTTTTTAACAGCCCATACCTTCTTCAAAATGTAATGACTATCATACAATTATTAATATTGTCAGGGATATTTTGAACATAAATGTTTGATAACACACAATATAAAAAGTACAAAAGCGTTTGGGCAATACATTTATTTTATGATATACTTTTGTAAACTGAAAAAAATGATTTTAATGGTATAAAACTGTAAAAATGCTACAGTAAAAACCTGTTTATCAAAAAGTTTTCTTAGTATATACAGTGAATAAATGTAAATTCCCTTCATGATATTTTATGTACATTACTATGCCTTTTTTCTCATCAGTTATGCACATTACAGTTTTATCATTTAGAGTTACATCTCATATTGATTAATAATATTGCAATAGTTTAGTGTCATGTGTGTTACCATCATGGTGTTCAGTACACCTTCTATTAATTTCTCTGTTTGTGGATGAGGTGTTTATGACTTTCTCACCACCACCTGCTTTTGTTTTTGTTTGTGTAACAAACCACAGCTCCATTACAGATTTCCTTTTTACAGTGTACCTAAATGGTCCATATTGATACCCTAAAGATACATATTAGTTCCTAAAAACTACAAAGGTGTACCTTTTGATGCTCAAAATGCCTGTAACTATTAACTGTAATTATAATATTCAACATCACTAACATTATGGATGGCTTAAGGTAGAGGAAATGAACAGCAATTGTAACTTTTGGTGATCTGTTTCCAATACTGAAGTAATTAAAGCTCCTGCTAAGTGGAGATAATAGAAACTGATCATTTTCAGTCTGATCAGTCAACCTGATTCTTTCAACGTTCAGTAACATCTGCAGTACAGCACAGTTCAGTACAAAGGGAGTTATATAAATAAATAAATTATGTATTTATTATTATTTTTTATATATAGAATTTGCTTTTTAATGCCTAAAACAAACACTAGTAATAGGGACTACAGTAAATTTCTTTCTGTGTTTGTGACATTTACATAAACCCCACCCCTAGCCGTGGCATTTTCTTGAACGTACACTAGGCAGTTAGCCAATCAGAACACACTGGGGCAGAAGACCGATTAGAGCCTACTGCATATTTCTGAGGGAGGGGCTTCATAGAACCAGGAAGTCAACAGACTGTATTTAGGTGAACTAATTTTTATTTATTTGTTTAAACAAAGTATGAAAACATCTTACAGTGCACCCCATAAGCACAATCAAGCCTTCGGAAATAGCCCCATCCCCCATCTTCCCACTCCAGAAGGATCTTATCTCAGTTTTCCATCCACTGCTCCAAGTTTCCGTCCCTCTTCTTTCACCACATCCATTTCCCCCCCAAGCCGTAGCGCTATAGATAGCATGTATGTTCTCTTGTTTTTATGGCTGCTGTGTTGGTTATGATCATGCTGCTGCTGTAATCTTATAAAGAGAGTTTCAATTGAGTTTCATCAGCTAAACTAAAAGAGGCTGGCAGGCTTTTCCAGTCTTCATGGCTTGTTGAATGAGCCACATTCTGGCACCCGTGATCCATAACAGTGATTAGATTCAATGATTCATCTCAGCAGAAGGAGTCCAGAGAGGGGAATTGATCTGGAATGAGGCTTGTTTGGGTTTGAGCTGTTGTTGTTGTTGTTATTTTATATTTACAGTATATATACGCATTGTAGTAAAATGACTGCTGTTACTTACAGATATATTTTGCTGTTACGTCATCTATTGCATTTATTTTATTACATTTATTTTATTACAGTTTATTACAGTTTAATTTATTACATTTTATTAAGATATTATGAGTCAATGTATTGATGCAAATTATTATATGTTGGGTTAGGTTTATAATTTATTGTTCATAGTCCGAAGATTTTCACTTAAATATATATTTGATTATATAATTCATTTTGTTTTTGTGCTTTCAAAAGATTAGATGAGTAATTAAATGACTGATAAATAATAAATGTCTGTTTTGCTTAATAATCATATTGTTTTATTTGTTTAATTATTATTCATTGATTATTTTTGATTTTGTAATTTTGCATTTATTATTTATAATAAATAAATAAATAACAATCACTAGTCTAAAATAAGCACTTTTATTCAATATGTTTTATGTGAGAATTGATTTTATAGATGTAAATGTATGATTAAAAGCATTCAAGATGGATCCACTTAAAGAAAAAGCGACATTATATCGTAATAAAATCATCATAACTATAAAATAACAGTTTGCTGTATTAAAAACAAATATTAATGTTATTTCTTGAATGAGTTTATATACACGCTGCACAGTAATTGTCAGATGTTACTGTTTGATTAAAATAAGTAAAATTTTAAGTCAAAAGATTATTAACCCTCATGTGAACACTTTTTTTTCTTTTTCAAATATTTCCCAAATGATGCTTAACAGAGCAAGGAATCTTTCACAGTATTTCCTATAATATTTTTCTTCTGGAGAAAGTCTTATTTGTTTTATTTCGGCTGAATAAAAGCAGTTTTTATTTTTTAAAACCGTTGTAAGGTCACTATTATTAACTTGCCTAATTGCCCTAATTAACCTAGTAAAGCCTTTAAATTGCACTTTAAGCTGAATACTAGTATCTTGAAAAATATCAAGTAAAATATTATGTACTGGCATTATTGTGAAGATAAAAGAAATCAGTTATTACAAAATGAGTTATTAGAACTATTTTGTTTAAAAATCTTCCTTTCATTAAACAGAAATTGGGGAAAATAATTCAGGAGGGCTAATAATTCTGACTTCAGCTGTATATTCATGTGTTAAACAATTAATGTGTCTTCAAACATATAAGCATAAACCTGTTTTTAAAATGCTAAGAAGTAACATCATCCATACTGTAAATACACTCATATCAGTCTTTCTTGTAGCAGAGGCCTCATGGCTAAATATACTGCACTCCACTCGTGGTTCCTCGTCTCAGCTTACACTGTTTTTTTAAATAGCAAAACATTCCCACAAGAATCATCCAAATCCATCACCCTCCAGCAAAAGGGAATTTACTGTAGCCTTTGGTTTTGGCTGTTTTATGCTGCAGGACATCTTGCATACATTCAACATGTTTTCCTGCCAGGACTTTGTGTCACAAAGATATGATTCATAATGTTGGTGACAGGAAAAGGCTTTGATTTGGATTCTTGCATAACATTCATAGCCCACCCTTAACACCTCTGTTTTTGTAAGTCTGTACTAGTGCCCTTAGATGGTGGCTTCATACATGCCGTCGGCTCAACCGTTTTAGATTTATGTTGAGTGTGTAAAACAGCAGGTGGCTGGTCAGCAGTGGGCTAATCTGAGACTGTGGGTGCGGTTCAAAATGTATAATCATTGAAATTGTATGAAGACCCTTTCATCTGACCATGTTAAAGGTATAGTTCACCCAAAAATGAAAATTCTGCCATAATTTACTCACCCTTGACTTGTTCCAAACCATTTTAAAGTCAGCATAAACCGAAAGATTTTTTTTTCGTATTGTGACGCAGTTCCTAGAGGAATGGAATATTAAATGAGAAAACACTGAGCGTGGCTTGTTTTCCCTACTGGGAGCTGATTGGATGTAGTAAAGTTCATTTCATTCATAAAGATCAGGAAAAGTACAACCCAAATACAACCCAACTGACACCTCCTCCTTACCATTTCAGCTTGTTGTCAAAACTGACAGTTGGAGGGGGGTGGTTAAATATGTAAACCACGCCTATTACCTCAGACAGACATAGAACATCTGAGAATTTAACTGAAAACAAACAGGAAGGGCATTTTCAGATTTTAATTTTAGAATAGAAGGGCAATATATTTTTTCTTAATGGCATGCACAGATGAATTGCTCACCACAAAACTAGTGAGCTGAGATATGGTTCGTTTTGAATTCATTTGTACTTTAAATTCTGTTGAACACAAAAGAAGATATTTTGAAAAATGATGGAAACCTTCAACCACTGACATATGTACATGGAATAAAAAACAAATACTATGGTTACAGGTCTCCTGCATATGTGTTCAACATGAGCATACTAGTATGGAAAAATAGTATTGTAACATAAATCCATAAATATATGGTACATTAGTTTTGTATGTGGAACGGAACGATTACCACGGAAAGATTTTACTGGATACATAAAAAATTTCTATGTATATAATACATTTTTAATTAAGTGATCTGATTGATTTAATTTAATATTGAAAGCAGAATGTGTATTGGACAGGCAGTTATATAAAGTAATAATAAATAATTGATTATTAATCTTGAAAAGTGAGCAAGTGTGTACTAATATATTCGTTTTGTGTATGAAATGACTACAGCTAAATAGTACAATTTAACCACATACATGAGTATTGGTATTGTACATTAGTATAACATAAACTAAAGAGTACCGAAACATTAGTACCAAGTTGGTACATTCGTTTTGTCTGTGGAACAAGACTATGGAAGCGTAGCACCAGAACAATAGTCGATGAGTACTTGTGCATTCGTATTGGAACGCGCACATGAGTAACAGTACATTTGTTTCATGCTTGGAATATGAGTATGGAAAATTAGTATCACTACATGTTACAGCCGGCTCTCATGCTGCAACAAAAAGGAGGACCAGACGCAACCATCACGGGAAAAATAACATTTATTTTAACAATAACATAAATAATATAAAGTAAACGAAAGGAAAAGTCAGGAACAAATGGGACGGTCAGCAAAGCTTAACCGAGCTCCATTCCAAGGCGATCGCTCAGAAAACCAGTCTCCCATGAGCACACCAAACACGGTTTTTATCCACATTCCAACGAGCGGCACCTGTATACCAATCATGTCACCTCCAACCTGTAATTGAAACACACGCATTCACCGCCAATAGGCTGGGACACCACACACACACAGACAAAAGACTGGATCACCACATACACACACTCACAGCCCATAGGCTGGGACGTCACGCTGCATAAGTACAACTTCTGGTAAATTGGAAAATGAGTACATATGTTCTTGAATATACAGGTATATTCAATTTACATTAGTACTGGACTATGTACTTGATATTTCAATAAAAACAATCATGTTCATATCGATGTGATATTAAACTTTCAATGTGATATGAAACTTTTTTTTTTTGTAATTTCTGAATGAAAATGGTTTCTTCTCTTTTTTTTTTTTGTACTTTTTTGTTTGAACTTTTTTCCCACTCACCTGCATTCTTAAATGTGATGCTTTGTGAAAAGTTACCAGACACAATGAGAACAGATGATAATTGTTGTCATTTTTTTCCTTATTGTGACGTATCTAAGAGAAACCCCTTATAGGTGGGACATCCATTGAAATGACGAGTTATCTAGGAATTGTCTATTTTAATTGCATGGTTTCACTGTGATTGTTTTAAAAAAAAGATTATTGTCCTCACTAAGAGTAATGTTGATTAGCAGGATTGTTCAGAAGTTGTTTCTTTTCATTTTTGTTTTATTTTGTCTCTCATTCTAAATGCAATGAAATACAATTGAAGGGATAGTTCACGCCAAAATAAAACGTCTTTCATCATTTACTCACCCATTACTGGTTTCAAATTTTTGTTGAACACAAAAGAAGATATTTTGAAAAACGCTGAAAACCTGTAGGCAGCCATTAACTTCCATTGGTGTTTTCCCTGCTATGGAAGTCAAGGTTTCATCAAAATATCTTCTTTTGTGTTCAACAGAAGAAAAAAAGTCAGTAAGGTTAAAAACCACTTGAGCATGAGTAAATAGTGAGTATATTTGAATTTTTAGGTGAACTATCCCTTTAATAAACAATGAAGGAAACAAAAAAAGAAAGTAACTTTTGAGGATTATTCACCACTGATCACTGATTAATAATGACACATGATTTGTCCTTCATGTTTGCAGGACTCGGAAATGGGCAGAAAAGATGCAGGAAGATCTTGTGCAGTTGATCGATGCTGAGAGCGGTATAAAAGAGCTCAAAAAAGTAAGACCACACAAAGTCTTTTAGCATGCTAAATCAACTGTACGGTATGCACTCAATAATACAGTATGCATTGCTGAATATGTTAGATTTTGGCAACAATTTGGCATGGTCTGATTCAACACTTTTTGTCCAAGCAAATCTTTGTTTTGTGAATGTCATTATTATGTTTTACTGATAATAATTGGCCAAATTCTGGTTAAATACAAGTTTCCTCTGATCAACAAGGCTGCATTTATTTCATGAATATAATTGTGATGTGCTTGAGTCTTGATTTTTCATGTCGTTTCTTATTGCTGCACAGAGTAAATAGATCACTCAATTTATTCAACTATTAATTTCAACCTAATTTATGAATTTAACTTAACAAATTTAGTACTTAATTTTGCTTAAGCAAAAAGCACTTTTATAAGGTGTTTAAACAGTTGTGTGGCAACAGTCTGTGAATATAACCAGCTTCTAATGGAACAAATTTCTTTATTTTATTTTTCGAAATCACACTTCATAAAAACAGTCTGCAGAAACACTTTGATTGACATTCTCTCTTTGGACATGTCATCAGAGGGGGAAAGCCCCCCCCCCCCCATTAATGACAATCTCTCCCTCATTAGCATAGGATGTTATCTTGTTTTTGAATCTGTTATGCTGACACAGACATTTGAAGCTCTACCTTTTTTTTAACAGAGGCCTGGGAGCACAATCTCATTTGAATTTAAAGCGACAGTCACCAAAATGGCACAATTAGGATCAAAGCCTAAAAGGGGCAGTTTCAAATAGTTTTTAAAAACAAATTTGAGGGGTATTTTGAGCTGAAACTTTACAAACAGTGGTGTCACTTTTAGCTTAGCTTAGCATAGATCATTGAATTGGATTAGACCATTAGCATCTGGTTATCATCTTTTTTTTTTTTTTTTTTGGTATGTAATTTATGATCCATTCAAACCAGTCTATCTTTAGTATTCATATTTTACTAGAGACCTTCTAATTAAAAAAATAATTGTCTGTTTGTTTTAGTCTGAAAACAATATACAGTACATACGAAGTCAAGGATTAATTACAGCAGCAAGCAAAAAGTTTGGATATTAAATCTTGCTATTTATATTTTAAGCTAATTAGATTTGTGGGTAAGACTTTCATAAACACACCACCGTCTGTCAAGGCTACGACTCCACAAGAGTTCTACCTTTTTTCTTCTTCTTTTTTTTAATATCTGCTTTTAAGTAATGGCTTTTTTTAGACAGATGTAGGGAAGTAAACTTGGAATCTTTAAACTCTTTTTTCCCCTCCTTTTTCTTTCTCAGGTTTTCAATGATTTTCAGAGACATTATACTGTGAGGCAAAACAATCCTCGACAACTGGTGGAAAAAGCATCACATGAAATTGAAGAATTTCTTGCCAATCGCTCCAAAGCTCTAGAAGTAAGTATTATGACACTTTATCAATGTATAAGCACCGCAATTTGAAAATGCATGTGTTTGATTCAAGTTGAATTCTCAATTTTCAGCATGCAAGAATTGCATACTTTCTAATCTTGCTATTTTTAGCAATCTATATTTTAAACAAATTTTCTAATGCATAAAAAACACAGATGACCTATTCAATTTAAATGTGTTTTTTGGACCATCATTGGCTTAAACTAGAAAAGTAAACACATACTTACACAAATAATCTTAAATTTTATGTCATTTTATGTCCTTCTCATCAGGTTTATATGATAATGCCAGCCATAAGCAATATAATGAGGTCTTGTGACAGAAATATATTCTTGTATAAAACAAGAATACAAAAAAACTACAATATTATACACACAGAATTGGGGTGGTACCTTTTTACATTTGTATCCAAAGGGTCAATATCGGCACCTTAAAGGTACATAGTACCTAAGGTGTACATTTTATTACAAAATAAAAGTACAAAAGTGTATCTTTTGAACAACTACTGCTCCCAACAGATATTTATTTTCTTGAGAGTTACCATTTTATTTTATTTTGTCATACTTTACAATAAGGTTTCATCAGTTAATGTATTTATTAAAATGAATTAAGAATGAGCAATACTTGTAATGTTATTCATATTAAAAATTTACTGATACATAAATTAAAATTCACATTACTTTACAATTCAAAGTTGTGCTTGTTAACATCAGTTAATGCCACAAACAGCTGTATTTTTATTAACTAATGTTAACAAAGATGAACAAATGCATTAATAAATAAATACAGTTTGTTTGTTCATGCTAGTAAATATCGTGTAAAGTGTTTTTATTTTATTTTATACACAGTGTAGTGTATCCTAAGCTAGTGTGTTCCAAAAATAGCCAGAGTTTCTCTCTATTTAGCCCTTGCAACATTTTATATTGTTAGCAAATTAGATCTGACAGCAAGATCCAGCTTGGATCAATTTGCATTGATCCAGCTTTGATAAAACTGGCTCCTGCATGTTGGCAGGGCTGAAAGTAAATTAGTTTGTCAATATGCTCTGCCCTTTTGGGATTCTTCCATGATAAACTGTAAGACACACACCGGTAAACTAATGTATGTTTCAAGAGTGTTTCACATTAAGGCAAGACGCTGCAGAAAAAAAGAAAAAAAAGTTCCTAGTTGATTGATTACATTAAGAATTACAAACATTTTTTGGTCACACTTTACAGTACGGTTTCATTAGTTAATGTATTTACCAACATGAACTAATAATTAACAATTCTTTTACAGCCTTTATTAATCACATTTAAACATTTATTCATTCATTCATTCATTTTCATTTCGGCTTAGTCCCTTTATTAATCTGGGGTCACCACAGCGGAATGAACCGCCAACTTATCCACCATATGTTTTTACGCAGCGGATGCCCTTCCAGCTGCAACCCATCACTGGGAAATTTAAACATTTACTAGTGCATTATTAAAATCCAAACTCATAATTGTTAACATTAGTTAATACACTGTGAGTTAACATGAACTAAAAATGAGCAACTTTATTTCCATTAACTAATGATAACAAGATGAATAAATACTGTAAAAATGTATTTGTATAATTGTCATTTATCATTTTGAAAATTTTTAATTTTCACATAAATCAATGTTTGTTCATGTTAGCAGATACATTAAATAAGATTTACTAATGCAACCTTATTATAAAGTGTTACCCCTTTTATTTGTATTACAAGTTTTCTATATGGCAACATAAGGGCTCAGTGGTTAGCACTGTCATCTCACAGCAAGAAGGTCACTGGTTCGAGTCCCAGCTGGATCAGTTGGCATATCTGTGTGGAGTTTGCATGTTCTCCGCATGTTGGTGTGGGTTTCCTCCAGGTGCTCCGGTTTCCCCCACAGTTCAAAGACATGCGGTATAGGTGAATTGAATAAACTAAATTGTCCGTAGTGTATGTGTGTGAATGAGTGTGTATGGATGTTTCCCAGTACTGGGTTGCAGCTGGAAGGTCATCCGCTGCATAAAACATATGCTGGATAAGTTGGTGGTTTATTCCGCTGTGGCGACCCCTGATGAATAAAAGGACTAAGCCGAAGGAAAATGAATAAATAAATGAATGAATGTTATGTCTATAATGTTATGTTGAAATATGAAAATGAGGCATTATTTAATGTACTGTAATATGTGCTAATTTTCATACATTTCTAGCACAAATATCTGAATTAATTGAACGAATTCATGTTCAACATTCTTCTTTGTTTCTTTTATGTGTCATATTAGAGTCAAAGGTGTTTACAAATGTGAATCTCTTTTTTGAACTCCTTAAATAACTTCAGAAAATACTGCGAACAGCTAGAAATAAGTCAAATGTTCACAATTGTTTAATTATAAGATGTCATATAATCAGCCACATTATTTATGAACAAAAAACATCAGAATGCAGATATGAATAAAACAGTGAACTTGTAAAATCTGAGAAAACAGCCTTTAAAAATATGTATTATTATACTTGAACTCAGTAAACAATTAAATAATACAATCTAAAATTGTCTGTGTTTTTTTCTAACTATACTCCATAATTTAGATTCTTATTGATACTATTTTATTTTTTTCTGGCGGTTGTAAGCATTTAACTGTATATCATACTTTTGTATGACTGTGTATCTGACAAATAACATTTTAATTATATTTGAGACATAGATATACAAAGTACATAATTTATTTATTCATTCATTCATTTTCATTTCGGCTTAGTCCCTTTATTAATCTGGGGTCACCACAGCGGAATGAACCGCCAACTTATCCAGCACACGTTTTACGCAGCGGATGCCCTTCCAGCTGCAACCCATCACTGGGAAACAACACACACACTCATTCACAAACATACACTACAGACAATTTAGCTTACCCAATTCACCTATACCGCACCCAATTCACCTATACCGCATGTCTTTGGACTTGTGGGGGAAACCGGAGCACCCGGAGGAAATCCACGCCAACACGGGGAGAACATGCAAACTCCACACAGAAATGCCAACTGACCCAGCCGAGGCTCGAACCAGCGACCTTCTTGCTGTGAGGCGATCATGCTACCCACTGCACCACCGTGAGGCCCTACATAATTTAAGCACTTCTCATTTTATTTTAGATCATTTCTTTCCATTGGACTTAAAAAACACAAGCCCAAAATCTCCAAATTGGCAGGTGTTTGCCTGCTACACGTACAAATAATCATTACATTGGTTGATTTTCTCCAAGAGTAAAAGCTGATGTTCAGCTGATGTTATAAAAGTTGAACTTTTGCTCCTGAATATGGCCGACTGTGTGGAGCTGCTTTTATTGCCAGGCATTAAACACATGGCTGACAGCTCACCCTGATGACTAAATGAAAGTATTGACCTTTTACTCGCTCTCTCTCTTTCTCGCCGTCCTTTCCTTTTTTCGTCTCCTCTGTCATGCTTAATTGGTCTGAATTAAGTGCTCTTGTTTTAATGGATATGGAAGCATCGGTGGGCTTCATATGATGGAAATAACTGCTCTTAGGTCATTAGATCTGTAATAGTCGACTGTGGTGCGAGAACAGCTTGGCTCTTTGCTTTCCTGTCCATTTGTGTGTTTATTTTCGGCAGATTGTCTCTATACCTCCAGTCACAAAAGCACAGACTGGACACTGTCCTCATGTTACCCTGGCTAAAAAAAGTGTTTTCCACCAGCACAAACACAGATAACAACACCGCTTGCTTTTTCTCTCGTCTTCCTGGAAAAATAAATAAATAAAAGGATTTGCATGACTCATTCAAGTTGTGTTAGTCAATTTTCTTGCACTTCCTGACTATAATTAGGCGAGTCACAAGTACATCAAGTTTGGCAACTGCAGTGAATCAAGAAGCAAATGCATTAAATTGAATTCATTAAAAGCTGCTAATTCAGATATTAAATGTTGTTGTTGTTGAACACTGAAGTGTAACTGAAGTTTGAAACTGGTAAAATGTTGGTTAAACTGAAGTCTCTTATGCTGTGTGTAATATCATTGCTTCTGCAGCAGCCATGGTGCGGTGGAAAAGTTTCTGGGTTATTATTCCAGAATGAAAGGTTAGTATCGGACTATATCGGACTAGAAAATAGCTACTTTTTGTTTGCAGTCAGTCTTAATAGATGTAATTACAGAAGAGTCCAGCTTTAAATAGCAAAATTACTGAAACTTTGGATTTTTTTGAGCAAGATGTTAACGGTCTAATCCGATTTACTGGTCTATGTTAAGCTAAGCTAAAAGTGTTCCCGTTAGATCCCTGAGATCGGCTGAATGGATTAAAAAAATGGTAAAACTCAACTGTTAACCACTAGGGAGTTGTAAAATTCAAAATAAATAAAAAAAAAAAGTATAGTGTTCCTTTTAATGTCAGTTGCATTTCTATATTTTTGAGTTTACTTTATTTGCATTAAACTAACTTGAATTTGCTGCATTCCAAGTAACACTCCACTTAAAAAAAAAAAAGTCTTCTAGAGTTCTTAAATGTTTCTATTTTCATGGTTAACATTGCTAGGAATTATACTTTTATTCTGGCATGATACACTCAAAAAATATTGTGTGTTTTTTGTTCAAACTACTTATATAAAATAAGTTCAAACAACAATTCTTGAGGTTTTTTTGGGACAACTCAATTGTTTCATGTTCAATCCAATTAAATTTGAGGAAAATTATAAGTTAACTTAATTCCCTTCTGTTGTGCCAAACCAAATCTATTGTGTGGAACCCAGCATTTTTTACAGTGTAGTCAAGAAACTTTGCTGCTGTACCATGGTGATATTACTCAGCTCACGGGAATGGACTAGAGCTGCATGATATATTGTTTCAGTATCGATATCACAATGTGCACATCCGCAGTAGTCACATCGCAGGATCTGCAATGTTGAGTCGGGATTATAGTCAACCAGGAGCCACGGTTGAAAACATATACCATTTGTGGAGTCATTGCAAAGTTTAATAACAAAGTTACTAAAACGTTTATCATCTGCATGTGTTTTTAATGCCTGTGTGAGCATTTCAAGCCAGTTTAAAGCATTCAGGCACAATGAATTATGATGTTTATAACTTAAAGATGATATTTATGTTATACAATGAGGACTATACAGTGTTATTTAAAATTTTATTATTTGCCAGACTCCCAGAAAACCATACTGTTTATTCTAATCAGTCTTATATTATGAATACTTTATAAATAGAGGGAGGCATTTATTTCATCTTGTGAAAGTACACTCAATATCACAATATGTATAGGAGGAAAAAAAAGCAATGTTTTTCACAATATAATGCAGCCCGAGAATGCAGTTTTCAGAGGGTGCCTTTAAACCATGGAGACATACTGTAAGAGATGTGCTGTTGCTCCGTCAGATAACACAAGAGATTTACAATGGTTTGATGTGTTCTATCAACAAACCAACCTTTTCCATTCATGCATTTACAGTTAACAATAATCTTTATAAACAAATAATTCATAAAATACATAATCTAACGTTATGCATCAACGTTATGGTTGGGTGACTTCATTATTTATGTTCAATCCACTTAAATTTTTAAAAACTAGCAAGTTAACTTAGTTCATTCATGTTGTCCCAACACAAATCGATTGTGTGGAACCCAGCATTTTTTTACTGTGTAAATTAGTTTATTAGTTCTGTTTAACACAAAAAGAGATATGTTGAAGAATGGCAAAAACCTGTAACCACTGACATCTATAGGAAGAGCAAATACTATGAAAATCAATGGTTACAGGTTTTTTCAAAATATCTTCTTCTGTGTACTACTGAATAAAAAAACTCAAGTGGAGGAGTAAATTGATGACAGAATTTTCATTTTTGGATGAACTATCCCTTTAAGAAAATCACTTTGCTTTTCTTGTAGAGCCTCTTCCAGCGCAGGCGAGTTACAATACATCAGTGAGCATACTGTATCTTGCTGTTCATGTTCCTGTTGTTGTTTTGGGGATGACCCCTCTGGCCACAGATCACGTCTTGTCCTGATTAATATCTGCTGGATTGGCTCTGACTAATCTGGAGGCCAAACGTGACTGTGGGCTGCTGTGCTCGGATTAGACTGATGGATTGATTGGCAGCTCAGTTAAGTTGATCAGTGGGTGTCTTTAATTTGGAGGCATCCATCATCAGCTGTCTGCGTGGTCGATGTGAGTTAGTGGAGGTTGCTTGACGTGAGGCCAGGATGCTGGAAACTGAAGGTGCTGCTGATGGAGAGCGCGTTTGCTTTAACGTCAGTCAAAACACACAAGCAGCCTAAATGTCTCACTTCTGCCTCTCTCTTGACTATTTCAATTATAGCAATTCAGCCTGCTAGCGTGAACCTTGCTTTTTCAGTCTCTGCATTCTTCCTGCTCTATTTCTTGTTAACAAGCGGTTTTGGACATTGTTTCATGGCTGTTTTTATCCTACTGACACTTCCATTAATTGTACATAATATTGTACAAAATAGAAATGTTACCCTGGAGCACAAAATCACGATTGTGTTGCACTCAGAATAGGCCAGAATACACTGTATAAATCAAAATTATAGATTTTTATTTGGTGCCAGAAATGATTATTTCATGCCCCATGAAGATTTTTTTTTGTAAATGTATTTCTGTAAATATATTAAAACTTAATTTTTGATTAGTACTATGCATTGCTAAGAACTTGGTCAACTTTAAAGGGTTTTTTTTTAGAAACCTTAGAAAACAATACTTTCAAATAGTTGTATCTTGACCAACAATTGTCCAATTGTAAAAAAACATACATCAATGGAAACTTATTTAGTCAACTCAGGTGATACATTAATCTCAGTTTTCAAAAATGGACCCTTATTGATTGGTTTTCTGGTCCGGGGTCACAAATGACTTGAAAACAGTTGTAAAATAATTGAGTGACTTCTTTGGTCATTGTATTATTTTCTGTTTATCTCAAGTAATGTCTAGTTGGCATTGGGTTTTGTTTGCCCCCTTTAACCAATCCTAGTTGTCCTTTTTTTTATATTGCTATATTATATTTTATAAGCTATATATTTCACACTGTACTGCAGAAGAATATTCAGTGTGATGAAACAATAACTTCATTCTCTCATATAAAAAAATTAAATAAAATAATTATATATATATCTCTTTAGTTTTTATCCAGATACATTTACATAGTATCTGTACTTTTAAGTGTAATTTTTGAGTAGTTTTGGACTGACAGTGGTAACAGTGGTATTGTTGATTGTGTTTGTTAAGCTCAAGAATTCAAGGTATTACAAGATAGAGTATATCTTGTGTCTTAAATGTATAATAAATATAAATTCACAACATAAAAACGTACTTGTCACGGATCACGGATCTGATAGAACGTGCAGGGGGTGTGACAGTACTTAAATATACATTTGACAGCAGTTTCTAGGTAAAGTGAATGCTATGGAGCAGTATGACACCAACAACATTTGTTCCTTTTCACAATAATGCAGTTTACAGGGACATATTATGTTTTTGTGCAGTTATTACCACAATACCATCTAAGTAGCACAAAATACCTCAACAGTCTGATTTGTAATCAAATATGTTTGCCTACATGCATCTCCATGTGGACAACTTCTCATGGACGTGTACAAGAAGGACGTGTATCTGAAATATACAATAAAATGTACTCCAAGTAACATATTAAAATTTGCAAAAATGTAGACAGCGCCCTCTAGTGTATTTGTCATCTGCAACGTGCAACAAAACGTACTCGGAACAACATATTTTATGTTTTGCAAAATTAAGCTGAGACGGGAATTTCAAATCAGTACATGCAAATCAGCATTTAATCAAGCATTTTATAATTATTTATTAATTATTTTTTGATTGCTCATTTGCTTATTTGTTTGTCCATTTCTAATTTGTTTTGATGGTTATTGTTAGGCAATTACAAAATCGCTCAAACTGTGGATTTAAACTACTTTTGATAAATACATTTTTAATGACAAGCGCCCCGTACACATGAAACCAAATGCTGTTACAGTAGCCTGATCTACACCCTATTTAGTGGTCTACTTCTTATATAACCAGACTGAAATGGAACCTGTTGGTGACTCATTTAGCACAGTCCACATAGACACAGTTACATAAATAACACTACTTGATTTACACCAGTTTCTATTGGACTCTTTGAGTATAGTACTCCATTTTTGATTTTGACTTTTGCTTTTATGAGCAATTAAATTTAGCTTTAATTCCTTAACATTTCTTTTGTGCCAGGAGTGAGTCAATAAAACCTTATAGTTCTGTCTTTTGTGAGCTGCTCTTATAGTTCTGAATTAAAGCCAGTGTGCATGTATGGCAATTCAAAGTATATGCTTCTCTCTTTTTAGGAAAGAAAGAGTCGCTTTCAAAGTGATCTGAGAGCCCAACTGCTAAATGCTGCATCAAAAGAGGGTACAAAATGAAAAGCGGGACAGAAAAGAGAGACACAGAGCCACTTGCATCCATCAAAAGGGAAAGAACAGATGGAAAGGAAGGCTGTTTGTTTGCTCTCTCTTTGATACGGCAGATAAAACAGCACCAGGCAGTTCAGTCACTGATTCATAGACAGCTAAATATCATTAGAGCTCCTGGAAACTAGATTGCAGTCTCTCAAGGGCCAATACTGTACACACCAAATTTATCTCCAGCAGCCCCTTTTCTCCACTCTCTGCACTTGCTTCTTATCCGTTCTGTCTTTCTCTTCATGATGTGCGGTGAAGAGCTTCAGGTTAACATGTCAAAATCACTGGCTTTGTTTTATATGGTCACAGTGATGTACAGTGAGGAAATGGGTGCAATTATTTTTGAGCGATGAGAGGATGGTATCTTTTTAAAGACATTACCCACTTCCTGCTCTTTCTTGTTATTCGAGTAATAAATTATTTAGCTTTTTTGCTTTCTGTTTCTGTTGATGGAGAGTAAATGTCAGCTTTAGTTAACTGCTCCCACAGGAATGCTATACTATAAAACGGACTCCACAAATTAGTATGTACTGTATATCATTTTGAGCAATGAATCCATGTATTGTGTTATAAATAATTTACAGTTTGATTGTTTCATTTTAGACGGTACTCAATATTTGGTACTCTGATATACATTAAAATATGCATGTATGAATCTCTAATAGTGTTGATGATTGTATACAATGTAATATTTATATTGTAATATTATATATAATATTGATCTTGTTTATATTACCTATAATTATCAAGTAATAATATTAATAATAATAATAATAATAATAATAATTCTTTATTTCTTTATCCCAAAGCTGGTTGTAGTCTTACTCAATTACTGTGAAAGTCTAGACTGACTGATTAGATTGTAGGAAGGAGAAGTGCACCTTGGGAAATGTACTGAATTAGTCACTCAATGTAATGGTGTTGTAGAGTGAGAGGTCTTGAAGGACAGAGGAAGGGTATGACGTCAGCCTACAAAACCCATAAGCATCCAAGAGCCTCTCAGAGGACAAATGGCTTTCAGCAATATAACATGACAAATGAATGAACCGACTGAGCTGCGGAAATGACTGGGAATCAACTAAAAATGTCTCCTTTTTTGTATGTTTTTATATGTGCTGTCTGTCAGAGTATTTAAACCAGGGCTTTTCCTCCACCTTTATCTGACTTACACACTTTGGGTTCAGTTTGACCATAAACAAAAAATGTTTCTAATTGGACCTGTCTCAACTAATTTAAACATGCTTGCATTGCTTTGCATCAGTTTTCTCTCCATGCAACATACTCTTCAGCAAAGGCTAAGTTTGGTCACTGCAGAGGTTTTCAGTTCAAATTATCTTGTGATACTGTCAGTCGAGATCCGTATCATGTTCAGTGCTGAACTGATGACCAACAGAGCTATTGATAAGCCCCTCCCCGCTTAATTAAAGTTAGCAATCTATTTTAATGATCTAAATGCATGGTCTAAAGCTCATTTTTATTTTTTAATCCTTTTAGTTTTTATTATTTAAAGATATTGATATGCTTCCGCACATCCGTCTGTGTGTAATAAGCAACATTTTCTTTAATTTTCAGACCAGCACACCCATGCACGGCCATGCATGAAGGGCGTGAAAATGATACCTGTGCTGGGCTGAAATTAGCAACAACACTTGTATTGCACCAGGTGTGTGACCCTTAAGGCTGAATAATACTTCTGCATCAAGTGATCGTCATAACCCACTGTGCATTCCTTTGCACGTAGCCCTGGATTTATACTTTTGCTCTGTTTTTTGTTAAAAATAACCATTGATAATAACCATTCCAAAACATTAGGTGGCAGTGGTTAGGTTAGGTTAAGTTACTTTATTTATACACAAAGGTAGATTTGGTTTGCAGTCAAGAGTCCTCATTTTATAGAACTGCCACACAAAAAAACCTCACATAGTAACAGCAAGAAATGGACATAAAGACATAAAACATAAACATACAAAACACTTGTAAAGAATAAATAAATAATCACTTGAAATGTCCCCCTCCCCAACGAGTGGGGTTTCTAAGTTCCTCTGTGTCAAGTTTCTTCACAGGTATTTTGTTTACATGGGAAATACCTGTAATGCTAACTTACTGTACAAGTAGCTCAAACTGCGCTATGTGTCTTCGCAATGTGTAGTTTAATTTTTTGAGAGGCGTGCATCAAGGCGTCAGCCATGGCAAAGGGTATGCGACCATCGACCATCCGTGTGCACGCGACGTAGAAGTATAAACCAATATAAAGTACAATTTTAATGAGCAATATCAGTTAAATACAGCCAAGAAATCAAAACAAAACAAGGCCATGGATTAGATTTCTAAGAAAAAAACAAAGCAGTGGTTTCAGAAATAACATCTGAACATTGTCTTTAAGTGTGGTAAGCATAGTATAAGTTTAGTATAACTATACAGTATAACATAGCATAACTGACTCTGCTCCATTGAATTATTATAGAAAATGATCTTAGATAATCACTGGTAAAACACCTGACTGTTCACTGTTTCAGTTACACTACAATAAAAGCATCATCACCTATTTTGCATAATCAGATTCTGTTGGCTGCTGATGCTTTGCTGCTGTATCTTGGCTAAACACACAGGTGCTGCTAAACTTGGCCGTATACCGCCTGTCTCCAAAAAGCAAACGTGGTAGGAAACAAATGATAGAAGGCACACGCAAACTTCCTGCAAACTCCAGCAAGCTGATATGAGGCGTAATGAAGCAGTAGTGAGAGCTGGCAGTGCTTTTCTCTCATCTAAAGCAATGCAGAGCTGTGTAATTACAGTACTGTCCACCCACAGCGGGACCAAACTTCTGTTTAAACAGCCTGAGCTTTAATGGGATGTTACGAGTGTTTGTGATCTTATAGTTGATTCATTGATTTCTAAAAAAATTCTTTTAGTGAAACAGAAAGTGAAGAAACTGATGGATAGTCATTGTATATTGTACACAATTGAGATGTGTGCATTATATGTATTATACGTGTATTTAATATAATATGGACAGTGGACTGTGTTGGAACAATTTTTTACAGTATTATTAACATTTAATTCCAGAATCTGCAAATATGAGCAAAGATTCTTCTGAATGTCTAGAGAAGCCTTTGAGATCATTTTCACATGAAAAGAGTTTAGACAGTGAATAAATGATCTTCTTTTGATCTGCTGTTAACATTATTGCTGTTGAGGAGAAAGAGCTGATATTTTAACCTGTATAAAAAAAACATAATAAAAAAATGTATTTCCTTTTTTTGTCTTTTGCAAATAATATAGATATGCACGTGTTAAAGAAATCAATTTCTGGTGTAGCTTACTTACGGGATGCATTTTTTTAGGCATAAACTTTTATTTTTAGACTTTTTGTTCGCTTTGTGTTGTGGGATATTTAGTGCTTTGTTTTGTTTGTTTGCTTTGTGTTCTCTTTTTTTGATATTTTAGTCTTTTTTGTAGTTTTCTTTTGGCTCATTTCCACTGTGTGGTACCGTTCAGTTCAATACGGTACAGTATGGTAAGGTACAGGTCACATTTGATGTTGTTTTTTTGTTTGTGCCACTTTGCCTTCCAGTTTTTAAAACATATGCTGGATAAGTTGGCGGTTCATTCCGCTGTGGCGACCCCAGATTAATAAAGGGACTAAGCCGAAATGAAAATGAATGAATGAAAATATATATATATATATATATATATATATA
>CAIGQW010000596.1:5877143-5893380 GCA_903798125.1 Danio choprae
ATGTATATGTAAAAAATCAAATGTCTGTGGATGTGTGTGTGGAACAGTTAACCAATATGTTTAAACAACATCCAATATGAACAGTAATATTATTTTTATTTTTTTTCCTTTGGTTTTTTAATGTCTACATATAGCACATATTTCTTAATAACAAGAATTGAATCAGTCTATGCAAAGAAAACCACATCATTTACACTCAAACCCATAATTAAACTACTTGTGTCAACTTGGTGGGAGTATTTATAAGCATTTCGCATGCACAAAGGTTAGCCAGTGATGACAATGCAGTCAGTGATGACAAAACAGCCTATATGCTAAGAATACTCTTGTTTTTTTGTGTTCTGTAAAGCTTGGGCCAAATGGATATTACTTCGCCATCGATCCCAACGGCTACGTCCTACTTCATCCCAACCTTCAACCAAAGGTATGGCTTTCACTCATGCCTTTGCTACAGTATATGTTTCAATCCACACTGGTGTATATAATCACGACTGAACGACCTTCAGCTTATGAAATATTACAGGCCACCCACATCTGTAGAGGTCATCTGGCCTTCATAATAAATATAATTTGTGCAATCCAAACACAGTCGCTCTGTTTAACTTACAGATAAAATGGCACTGAGGGCATTTATTCGAAACACATGATAATTAGTAAATGTTTAGTCAGTGATCCATGGATTAGTGCGCACTTTGTGTGGAACAAAGTAGAAATGTTGAAAAAACTGGCACTCCTTCACGGAAAAAGTGACTCATTGGTAAATATTTTTGCACACAAATATGGTGTGTTGATTTATAGTATTTCTTTGAAAGTTGTTGTTGTTGTTTGTGTGCAGGATCTCAAGTCTCAGGAACCTGTGACGCTGGACTTTCTGGACGCTGAGCTGGAGGATGAAGTCAAAGTGGAGGTGAGAACAAAAAAAATGTATTAATATTGACTTGATCTGCTAATATTTCTTAACCCAAATAACTCAGCTTTCAAGCTATGACCAACTCATTTCAGACTTGCAGGACATTTTATGCTTAATATTTTCAGACTGATCAGACTAGGGTTTTCATAAATTGGACGAGTATATTCAATTCAATTCAATTCAAGTTTATTTATATAGCGCTTTTTACAATGTAGATTGTGTCAAAGCAGCTTAATATGTTCTAGTAAAGTCCAGATTTCAAAGTTTAGTTCAGTTTAATTCAGTTCAGTTCAGTGTGGTTGAGCAGTTTCACTGCTGAAAGTTCAATACTGAAGAGCAAATCCACCGAAGCGCAGCTCCACAAGTCCCGATCTGAGCAGGCCAGTGGCAACAGTGGCGAGGAAAAAACTTCACCAATTGACGAAGTGAAGGAAAAAAAACCTCGAGAGAAACCAGGCTGTGTTAGGCACGATAATTTTTCTTCTGTATAGCTACAAAAGATCCATTGAGGGTGGGTTTTTTTTTTTGTTGTTTTTTTTCAGCTCTTAGGGACTATTTGACCTATATCCACCAAGATTAAGACATTAAGCTTGATATCTGGCTATCTATCTAAAAAGTGTGTGCTAATTGATATTAGCATAGTGTCAGCCATGTCATTACATGCTAGAAATATGCTAGTACATGCTAATTGATGTTTGCTGGTTAAAGCCATTTAAAAATGTTCACCCAAAAAGGAAAATTAAATTTACTCAAACTGATTCTAAACATTTACAGTGCTCAGCATATATGAGTACACCCCCCACAAAACTCTCATTTAAATTAATATTTTCTATCAAATGCTTTACAAAATTATATTTGTGCATTAGTTTAGTCAGCACTAAAGCCAAATCTGGAGCTAATCTAGCAAAATAACTTACAATAATGGTTCAAAAATTAGTAGCCCAAATTTATGTTAGGGAAAAATATTAAATAAAAGAAAAAATCAAGAGAAACAAAAAATATATACACTTTTGTTGAAATTTGTAGTTTGTAATATTTTTTTGCAATGTTTTGCATGAATTTAAATGTATTATTTTCCATTTCTAAAGTTGTTCTGTGACTAAAATGTTATTTTAATAAATATATCTGTTTAATAAATTTGTTTTGTTCAAATGCACCAATATATATTACCCATATTCACTAAGAAATGGATAAAAAAAAAAAAAAATTATATATATATATATATATATATATATAAACATTTTCAAAATGGGGTGTACTCATATATGCTGAGCACTGTATGTTCTTCTGTATGTAACACAAAATAAACTATTTTGAAGAATGCTGAAAAACTGTAACCACAGACTTCTATTGTAGTTTCGGTCCCTGTCCCTTTAATTTATTATTGCTATGTTAATAATAGAGTAATGTTAACATTCATTCCTGCAAGCAACATTTTAAACATGGTAGCAACATGGTAAATCGGGGTGATAATAGCTATATTAAAATTTGTAAAGTATACTAATACAAGCTAAAATGTGCACTAAAATGCTAGCAATATGTTGATTCTGGCACCATGTAAACATGCTAACAACATGTTTATAAATATTAACAGTATATTCAGGCTAGTAAAATTGCTAAATAATGCTAGCAATTTGTCTTAGCAAATAGGGTCCAAAACAACATATTAATGGTATTGATCTAATCCAAAATGAATAATTTTGGCTGAGTAAACAATAATCACATTTTTTTAATAACATTTTGGATGAACTTAAAACCTAAAAATATGATGTCAGCTTATCTTTCAAGCGTTCTTACATTAAAATAAATGCAAGCTGGTGTGATCTGATGTTGTGACATTGATTGTACAGCTGTTCAAGTCAATAACAAACAAATTATCGAAGGATCAACAAATAGCAGTGTTCTCATTACTGTGTGATATCACAACAATATGTTGAATATTAAAATTCTCACTTTACAGCCTAAATTACACATTTTCTCACTTTTACAGTTACTATTATGTTATTCATTCATTCATTCATTCATTCATTTTTCTTCGGCTTATGAATGAACCGCTAACTTATCCAGCATATTTTTTACGCAGCGGATGTCGCCCGATATTATATTATATTATATTATATTATATTACAATAGCAAAAAAAAGAAAGCAGAAAAAAAGTATTAAAAAGAGATGTGTTAAGTAGAAGATGAAGTGCTTTTGAAGATCCAGTGGTGTGTTTACAGCAATCAGTGATACAAATGTCTGTCTGTCCGTCTGTCTGTAGATCAGAAGAAGCATGATCGATGGTAAAAGGAGTCAAATACGCTTCCACACACTTATGAAGTCACAGGATGAGGTAAACATGCACACTTTCAGCAGGCAGTGCTTTTCAGTTGGTTCTGCTGCAGGGCCCACATTATACAGCTATGAAAAAGAAAATGAACATCTGCAATTTCTATGGATTTATTAGGCATGGGGTTTTTAGTAAATGTTAATATTTATATTTGTATTATATAGTTTTAATTATCGTTTTAGTCAATGAATGTCTAAACATTTCCTTCAAGTTTTAAAGACAAATAATATCATTTTGTGATTTATTTTTCAGAAAATAAATGTGAATCAGGGTTATTTTACTAAATATATCACTAAGCACTAAATATGAAATATTTCCTAACTCTTCTGAAATTAAAACATTGGTACTTTGTTGAACATGGCTGCTGTTTTTATCATTTCAAACACAAAAATGCTCTCTTCTATATTATTTCTGGTGCAAAACTACCAAGCAGCTGTAAAAGTGTAATTTGTGGTTGTAAAGAATAGCCGCAAATGTGTATCAGTAAATGTGTACTCACAGAACAATATGCAAATTAGCAAATTTACTCTGTGAATGCCAATTTACTGATACACATTTGCAAATTTGCTCTGTGAGTACAATGCGGAATAATTGCACCAAAAATACCTTCATACCTCAAGGGCAATTTTATTTCATTTCAAATTTTGAAGAAATGTCATTAGCAGTGTGCGTAATAAAACAAAACATCTTTAATTTCTATTATTATAATTCTGTTATTCTTTATTTAAGCAGGTTGAAATCAAGATCTCATTTATGAGGGTGACCTGGACAAGAGGTCTGCAACACACATCTTTTAAAAAAATAAAATAATGCAGTTTTAAACTTAAATAAATAATTAAATAAATAAAAACACATGCATTGAACAATGGATTCCTGTTGTCTGGCCTTTAAGATATACAAAAAGCTTCAATTTGATATTCAATCAGACCAGATATTTTAAATTCTGTCTAAAGAATATTCTAGGTGAAGTGGCAGCATAACTCAAGGCTCGCTTTCCCATTTCAGTTCGAATCAGAGGAACCACCAAGTGATCAATATCACATGAGCATTGAAGAAGGGAGCATACGTATGTGGGAGTCAGACCAATAGAGTTTTATAAACCAGAGTGTCATATATTCAGAGAAGGACACTATAGCAAACAGTTCACAATGTGTTCATCGACTACATCCTGTAACAAACCTCAAGGCATTGTGATAGACAGTATCTGGAGACATTTGGTTGAGGCATTCATGTACAAAACATCGCTTTAGTCAAGCAATGGTAAAAATGTTGCAGATACCAGATGTTTACAAGCTCTGTGGGAGAAAAAGGATTTGTGTCGATAATAAAAACCAAGCTTTACTTCAAGTTTGCTATGTGTGCTTTAAATGAAAGCTCCTGATCGGGTAAAAAGCCTAATTCACTCAAACACATAACTATAAATCATAAATGCAGAGAGACTGTGAATGTTCTAGTAGCCTCTATTTTTAATCCATAGATGTATGTTGAAAGTTAAAGGGACTGGATGTAAAATGACAATAATTGGTTTATTATTGGTTTCTAAAACGTTAAGCACAAAAAAAATATTGTGTTTGGTTTAAAGAAAGTATTATTGTTGTTGTTGTTAAATAGATCACATTTGTCAAAATGGTGTGGAGTTTGATTGACCTTGTTTTCTTTTGACATCAACAATGAACATTTTTTTCTCCTCCTTGTTTTTGGGTCGTAGTCCAGCAGTTGAGAAACACTGTGCTACAGTGCTTGTTATTCAGAAGTAAAAAATAAACTGAATTGAATAGTTCATTGAACCACTGTGTGTTGTTTTATTGTCATTGCAGCGTTACATAGACAGGGGCTTCAGGACGTACACTTGGTCTCCAGTCACTGACGCAGATTACAGGTCTGAGATTTTTTTTAAATTTTATTTTATTTAATCATCCATCTATATGATTACAATTTTAATATAAAACAGTTGTAAATGGGTTTGTTCATATTTGACTTAAATTTACATGCAAACTAGCATTTTTTTCTGTCATTTTACATAATTACAAATGTTTTGTTTACATTTTTATTCTGTTTGTTTACATGTTTACATGTTTGTTTACATTTGTTTACATGTTTCTTCCTGTGGGTTACAAGTGAACAAAAAAAAGTATTTTTTATTTTGTTGAAAATATTGTCTTTTTTGTTTTGTTTTTGTCAGGTTTTGTGTTTTTATAATGTGAAGGTGTGTTTGTTTCTGTTTGCTTTGTTATTTTGTAACATGTTTCTATATTTTATTTGTAAAACCTTTTTTCCTTTTTATTTATTATTTTTATTTTGTTTTGTTTTGTTTTTCTCTTGTTTTTATGTTTTTTTAAGTTGTTAAGGTGTGTTTGTTTTTGTGTGCTTTGTTTATTTTGTCATATTTTTTCATATTTTATTTGTAAAGCCTTTTTTCCTTTTTATTTATTATTTATATTTTGTATTGTTTTGTTTATCTCCTGTTTTGACACATTTTTATATTGTGTTTGTTTTGTTTATTTTTGTAATATATTTCTATATATTTGTATTGCTTTTTTCGTTTTATTTATTGTTTTCCTTTTGCTTTGTTTTTCCTCTTGTTTTGACACGTTTTTACATTGTGAAAGTGTGTTTACAAGTGAACACGTAAATGTTTCTTCAAATCGCCACTAGAGGACGCTGTTCAAAATCCTATTGACCAGTGTTCAGCAGAAAATTCTACTGTACACTTCTATAACGACAAAGAAAAGAAAAACTAAATAATTCATCCACATTATAAGGCTAAATTATGGCTTTCAATGTATAACATTCGTCAACTCCAATTCTAAATTCACAATTTGTGTATTTCTTACTGCAGATATAATGTCCTCGTTTATTCCTGTTGTCTTTCTTTCTAGCCTTGCTTTAGTTCTGCCAGATTACAGCATGAGCTATATCAAGGCCACTATAGGAGACACCATCACTCAGGCCAAATGTAAGTACCAGCACTCACTTTATCAAACTCAGAGAAGAGTCCCAAGTTGCACTCCTGGTTTTTATCCAGAAAACCCCCACAACTTAACCTTGTGCCTTCCCGAAAGACACTGCAGGTGAACAAGATAAAAAAATTAAATAAATAATAATAATAAAATAAAATAACAGTTGTCACCATACTGGGCCAGTTGACTGATTACATTAAAAAAAATTGTAACTCTAAAATGTTATGTTTAAATATACATTATAATAATGAGGCATTATTTAATTAAACCTGTGCTAGTTTGAATACATTTCTAGCACAAAAGTCTAAACAACAGAAGAAATCAGGTTCAAAATTCTTGATTTTTTCTTGAGTCATGAAACTAGAGTCATGGGACTTTTTTGAATAATTCTTTGAAGAATTAAATGTATATAATGTATAAGCATACTTTTAAAAGCTTCAGAATAGAGATAGAATTAAATCTGAAGATTGGTGTATATATAAAAGCTGCTGATTTATGGCTTAGTCCAAGACAAAAGCTCATTTTGAGAAAGCAGCTTGTGCAAATATGTATTGTAATTGACATTTACAGACACAAATTGATAAAGAAGGAGGCAAGAATCACTTAAAATCACTTACAAAATCACATCTTGAATGTTTTCTTTACACCAAACACCAAGGCAATGAGCCCAAAACCTCAAAATGAATAATAATAATAATAAAAATACTGCCTGCAGTGTCTTGCCATACTGGAAAAAAGTGTCTCACCTTGTGCATATCAGTCCATATTTCTTCCAGACGCGCCTCTGTGCCGTGTTTACCTTCTCATCTTCTCTCATGTGGCTTTTCCGGAGAGGAAAACGAGTCTCAAATGTGCCTCCTCTCTGCAATATTCTTATTCAAAGCTTCTGTTGTTGAATAAAATATTGTGAAATCCCTCATGTTCTTTTCCCTGTCTGTCTTCAGCTTGGATCTTAGAAAATCTCGGCAAGTATTTTCTTCTTTTCTGATATTGTTTTTATCCATTTATTATTGGACAATACTCAGTCTAAGCTGTTTAAAGTTAAAGGCTTTTATCGTAATTTAAATGTGAAAAATGTTAAGATTGGGACCGGAAATATACTTGGAAGTATATGTAACATGCTGTAAGTAGTACACTCAAAAAATGCAGTTTGTTCAAACTACTTATTTAAAATGAGCTGAAACAACACAATTCTTGAGGCTTTTTTGTGACAACTCAACTGTTTTATGTTTAATCCACTTAAGTTTATAAAAGAAAAATGAATAAGTTAATAGCTTAATCCCCTAATGTTGGCCCAACACAAATCGATTGTATGGAACCCTGAATTTTTTTGCAGTGTATATGAATGTATATATACTTTTTTCACAAATATGTCCAGAAATTACAAGGTGGTACCACTGTCCTAATATTATAGTGATTACAGGAAGTACTCATATGTCATTATAGAAAATAACGCACAAACACAAACGTTCGTCTGCTTTGCATGCACATTTTTCTTGGCTAAATAAATCAGTTTTGATGCTTCCAACTCTGCTGTTTATCATTGGCTGAGTGTCATGAAGTGTGAATACTACATTTCCTCACGTTTCCTGAAATCGTGTATGTATGTGCGAGAGCATCGGGAGACGTTTAGTGAATATTTTGCTGGAGGTTTGGAAGGTGAAACCGCGGAGGACATGAGTGTGACTCTTTGTGCTCTGAACCGGTACTTTTATCTCCGGCCCGTCGCTCGCTGAATCATCTGGATGCTTTCAAAAACTCGTAAAGGGCCGCTTTAACAAAATACAGGCCTTGCTCTTTAGAAAGCATGTCCTCTGTGTGTGTGTTCATGTCCAGGTGCGGATGTGGTATGCGTGTGTCCTTTTTTAACTTTAAAAGATCTGTGTAACTTCAAGGCTTGTAACGTTACGATTCTGAAATAACACTAGTCTGTAATAAATTAAAAGAGAAATTAAAATTCGCTGTTAATTTACTCACCCTCAGGTCATCCAAGATTGTAGATGCAGTAGAAAATTAAAGATATATATATTTTTTTGCTGAAACTGTGATCCTTTATGATTCATAATATGTCAAAAGTTACTGACATTTTGAGAATCATAAAAATGACATGCAGGTAATACAAAATTAATACCTGTGGCTTTTGATAATATATTGAAGTTTAATGAATTGAAACCATCTGCCTGTGTTAGAAACTCTCTAATTTTCTGCAGAGTAAAAAAGGTCATTTTCAATGGAATGGGGGTAAATAGATTAACAGTGAATGTTCATTTTTAAGTCAAATTTTTAGTGCCCCTATTATGCTATTTTAAAGGTTGCCAATTTAGTTTTTGAGCTTTTAGTTTTGTCATATTATAAACTCTTTTCTCACATTGTCTGAAATGGTATGTTCAAGGATCCAGTCATCTAGACTCCGCCTACTATGCTCTGATTGGTCAAATGCTACTTTTTGAGATTGGCCTACTGTTTATAGCATGTGCTGTAAATGTAACAACTAGTAATACCATATTTGAGCTGAATTGTAAATAGAAATGTACTAATAGTGTAATCCCAGTTTATAGTTTTAGGTTCTAAAAACCTTTCCTTTACGTTTCCATTAAGTTATATACGTTTATTAGTGTTCTTTTGGTTACGATAACTCAATTTAAAATGCTTTTGTAACATTTCAGTATAATTATATGTTATATAATCAATATAATATTCTCAGGTTATATTAGTGTTCTCATAACGTTATTAAAAAATAGTTAGAACATCCACATGAATGTTGTTTTCAAGTTATAAAATGTTATTTGTTGAAGGTTCTTAATTTAAAATATTTATTTAAAATATCCAGTTGTTCAAAGATATTTTCAAAAGATTTAAAAACAAAATGTTTCACATCTTTTTTTACATTTTTTAAATAGTATACATACACGCATCTCTCAACGTTGATTATTTTTCTGTTTCTAACTTGCGCCCCCACACAAGGCTGCCTGTCACAAACTAATTTGAATACAGAATAGATTTTGAACTTTTAATAATTGATTCAGAATCCATGAACGGAGGATATAATATGTAATAGTTATAATATGTAATTATAATATGTCTCCTTGAAGGTTTAAAGACATGTTTGCAAGCAGCGAATGAAGAACGTGTTCTGGTATTATGCAAATTTGTGCAACTTCTGAATAGTAATGTATTGATACATTGGTATTAGCCAATAAATGCTTATTTTTAGTGTTATCTTTATCAGCCCGTTCAATAAATAAATTGTTTTCACTTGTTTATCCACTTTCAAAAATTTTGACATCATTTCTATATGATTCTATTTCTACTTCTGCAGTAAGACTGACATTTTTTTATGGCAGTTCACAATCATTTTGTCATTTTGGAAGAGAAAAACTCCCTTTATCATGCACTTTCATCTTTAAAGACCTTTTAGACTCACATAAAGCTATTACACACTACATGAAAGGCAATACCCCCCCCCAACAAGCAAAATAGGGGCACTTTAAAGAAAGTCACATTTCCGCTTGAAATAATGGTGCCTTCCTCCATCTGTCATCATACCAATGCATGCATAATTCATTAACATTTCTCGTCGACTGACAGTGAGCAGAAAGCGTCTGATCAGAGTGCAATATTTTTATTCAAGTCTTGTTCTGTGAATAAAATATTGGTGTCCTTTGACCCCTGTGGTTTTACCCTGTTTCTTTTTCCCTCCTCTCCTCTGTAAATCGCTCCCTCCTTCCCTCTTTGCGGCGTTTGACCCTTCTGAAGCTGGCAAGTACTGTTTTTCTCTCCCTCCTGTCTTTTCCTTCATGTTTGGACCTCTGAATGTGACGTCTGACCTCTCTCATGTTTGAGTCTGTCATCTGGTTTCAGAGAAAACAAACATGGCCAACAAAAAAAAAAAGAGAAAACCCATACATTTCGAGGAGACATTTAATGTTTAGAATGTTTTGTACATATACAAAATCTTAAACACTCATATTTATCGACTGATTGATATGATTGATTAATAGTACCCCCTAAAAAAATTGAAAAATAGAACAAAACAGAAAATATGTTTTATGTATATTACATATTTATGTATATTTCAACTACTGTGTTGGCATATTTCGAGGTGACGGGTGTTTCATTAGAGTGGTGCTGTCTCTGGGCCACCCGTGTGTTGAGTTTGTGTCTGAACAGCAGAGAAACTGCACTACTACACAGAAGCTCAGACACACATTTCCACACAAGCACAGAACTGTGTTTCACTCTGTTCTGTATATCTGTATCATATTAGTTTACTGCTGTGTAATGACAAAATGTATTGAACTGATCCTTGATCTCGCAGTTTTCTGATACTTTCATTTTTTCCACCAGTTTCTGAAAGCCTGCAGGTGGACAAATTCGAGGAGTATGGATATACTTTAATAGCGCCCAGGTCAGTTTCTTAAAGTGACGGTACGCAACAAAAATGAAAATAATACTGTCATCATTTACTCACCCACCACTTGTTCCAAACCTGAACTTTATTCTTCTGTTGAACACAAAAGAATATATTTTGAAGAATGTTGTAACCATTGACAATATTATTTGTTTTTTGTACTGTGGACGTCAATAGCTATGTTTACATCCAAAGTTGCGATTTTAGACATTAGGCTTGGAATTTTGTGGAAAACTGGAAATTGCATAAAACGTTTTTACAATTCTACAATTTTTCATTTATTCATTCATTTTCTTTTCGGCTTAGTCCCTTTATTAATCTGGGGTCGCCACAGCGGAATGAACCGCCAACTTATCCAGCATATGTTTTACACAGCAGATGCCCTTCCAGCTGCAACCAATCACTGGGAAACATTCATACACACTCATTCACACACATACACCCTGGACAATTTAGCTTACCCAATTCACCTATAGCACATGTCTTTGGACTTGTGGGGGAAACCGGAGCACCCGGAGGAACACGGGGAGAACATGCAAACTCCACACAGAAATGCCAACTGACCCAGCCGAGGCTCGAACCAGTGACCTTCTTGCTGTTAGGCGATCGTGCTACCCACTGCGCCATCGTGAGGTTTCTACAATTTTAGAATGACCAAAACAACAGATGTTTTCAATGTGGTTGGTCCACTCTTTTGTCTATTAATGCAATCCCATCATGCCCATTTTTGCTACAGATGATCTGTTAAAACAAAATCACGTGACTTGTTTAATGCACTTTTATATGGCTATTTCTGCCATATGATACTGAGAGATATACGTTTTTTTTACTGTGTTTTAGAGATTACTGTGATGACCTGAAGGCTCAGAGTGAAAACATGACACAGTTCCTCATCGACTTTAATAAGTACATTGACATAAAGACTCCTAATGACCCGCAGTGTGAGTATCTTCAGCTTCATTTATTTATTTATTTAAACTAATGCTGAAGGTTTAAACTGCTTAAAGCTCAGACGGTTTATGAACTCATGATCTTTATTAATGTTGTCTTGATTACCGGTTTCAAGGTAAACCATGGTAAATTTTCTGATGGTTAGTATTACTGTTTCAATTATTAATGATCATTAAAACCGTAATTGATTATCACGATTTTTAAAACTTACGGTAATTCCTGTAACACTGAGATTAGCTCATTGTGAAAGGCTACAATGCATGTTTATTTAGATAGTAATAAATATATATTTATATACTGTATATACTGTTAAAGAATGTTGTAATTCTTTCATTTAAAGTGTTTGCTGTACACTATTGAGAAGACTGAGCTGAAGCTTGACTTCACAGAATTAAACACAACCCTTTTTGTATTTTATAAAGCAGCCTTACATCATTTTGTGAAAAAGAAGGTAAACATGGATCCCTGTGAGGTAGTTTTCCAAGTGCAAAATTAGCAAACCATCCAACACACACACAAAAATGTACATGAAATAAACATTAAACATAAGTAAACAAATACAAAATGCGGAGATCCATATTAACGTTTTTTGCTGCAAAATGTATTTGTTCAAATACTTAAATTTCAAATACTTAATTGCTTTAAATGTGTGTGTGTGTGTGGGCGTGCGTGCGTGCGTGTGTTTAAGACAATAATTTTTTGAATATTTTCAAAACATTAACAAAACTGTGATAATATTGATAACTTATTATAGTAGTAATTGTAGTAATTAATAGTGATAATTTTGGTCACTATAATTGTGATTTGAAATGTTCATATTCTCATCTCTAATTTTTTCGATAGTATTATTTCTAAATAATTTGTAGATAGACTTTTTAACATTGTATATTATCACACATTAATATTTTAAATCAAAGAGTATTGTAAGATTTTAAGACAAGATTTTAATCGTTATCACCTTACTTCCCCAGTCCATTGTTTTCATGTTTTCCAAAATGTTGTTTGAATATGCAAATGAGAAATTATTTATTTAAGTATGAGTTCATTTCCACACATTTCTAAAAAGTTAGCTCAAGTTTTTGAATAGACTTCAATATTGCCGTGTCTGAAAGCTTCTCCTCCACATCAACAGCAGACCTCACACACCTTTTCTGGATTAAATTAAGTGTTTAGTTGTGAGTTTAGTTGTAATCTAATAGTATTTATTGTTCTTTTGTTGAGCGTGTTAATGCTGAGTAAACAGGCTTTACACACAGACATACACACACACACACACACACACACACACACACACACCCACACACCCACACACAGAGACCGCTTTGATCTCCATGTCAGTCGTGCTGCTCTAATCAGTCAGTTTGCTTCACATGTGTTGAATGTGTAGGTTTGGCTGTGAGACTTTATACCTAAGAGCTAAACCCCCAATTCTGCTTCAATTACCCCGTGTGAAGGAGGAAAAACAGGAACATGTCACCGAAACAGACAGAGAGAGAGAAAGAAGATGTGTGATGGTACATCTGTGAGGTTAATGGGAATGAATTAAAACAAAAGCATTTATATTAAATTAAATTCTAAAAGTAAATCATATTGATATATTTTTACAGTCTATGGTATTAAAGCTTATAAACGTTGATCTTTATTAAATAAATATATAAATACATGGTAAATTGTATTTTATGTATGTTATGGTTTTATAAAAATAAAAAGAAATAAATAAATACTTTTAAAATTAAGGATTTATATAATTTCAAATTAAAATGCATTACATAATTAAATACAAAATATAACATATGTATATTTATTAATAAATTAAACCTTCATCTGTAATAAATTAATAAATAATTATTTTAAATTAGTAGAATTTTATATAAATAAAAATAAATATAAGTAAATAAATACTTTTAAAATTATGAATTTATCTAAATGAAATTAAAAAGTAAATTGTTAGAGGAATTTAGTTTAATTTAATTTAATTTATCTGTTAAGTCTTAATGTTGCATCTCTGTTATGTCACTCTGTAATATCTGTAAGGATCCAACATAACAAACATTCACACATTCATCACCAGATAATTTCCATTTGTTTTTCATTCAAAAAACTTCCTCGTGAACACAGACAATGTCAATACACCAGTAAAACATCCCTGTAGACACTCAGTTTTGTGGGTATTTGTCAGAGCGGCCTGGTATTTTAAGTCCATGATTCTCTCGCTGTCAAACACAGTCGGATCAGTTGAATTGTGTTCCTGCGCTGCTCTCAATCAGATTCTAATGAAAAACATGAAGCGATCCGAATAAAGTTGTACACCAGCTGCTCTTTCTGAAGTGTGTGTGTGTGTTTTGTCGTAAAGGCTTTGCGGTAATGAACTGCAGTGCGATGTTATAAAACACTTGAATGCTCTGAACATGCCCACACCAGGAAAAAAAAAAACCTTTGAACACTTACTGTCGTTTCATACCGCTGAAGAATAACAATCGTGTTCCACGTCCCGGAAAATTAATCTGCGTGTTACTTTGCCACGCGTTTGGGTTTTTTTTTATGTCGGTGTCTCGCTTGGTTTTTATGAAGTTCTACTTATTTACGACTTTGGCATCATTTGCCTCAAAGGTCAGAAAGTAGAGCCTGTTTTTACTCATGACCAACAGGTGTTTATGCATTTATCAAGTCATAGGTGAAGCCTGTAATGACGTAAAACGCTTTGTTTGCTCCTGTTGTACAAGAGTCCTTGTGATGGGACAGAAATGAAAGAGTTGTGTGTTTTTTTTAGGTAATATGGACTTAATGAACAAACTGCTGTTGGATGCCGGCATCACCGCTGAACTGGCCAAACACTGGAACAATCAGGGATCGTAAGTTATAAATGCAAAAAAAAAAAAAGTCCAAGGTCAAGTTATAAATTACTGCAGGAAAGTTCCTTGATTATTATTATGAGAGAATAGTTCCTAGCCAAACTGACCTAGCAATAATAAATAGCAATTTTTCATTTCCCGTTGGTCTTAATGCACATTTTAACTACAGAAGGGTCATGCTTTAAATAAGAAAATAATCAAAGTTGTCGATTATGATCCGATTAAATTATTTATACTAAGCTATGCTAAAAGTTCTTCCACCAGAGATTGGCAGAATGGCAAAATTGGTTTAACTCGAGGGCATTTGTAAAATGAGCATTTTTTTTTAAATGGTAGATGTGTTTTGCTCAATTTGATTATAGTATTCCATGTGATTATAGTATTATAGTGTTATTTTGTTATTTTTGTACGACAAAAACCTTTATGTATAGCTTTCATTAAGGAAAAGAGAAATAAAAACATTCTGTTTAGCGTCTCCTTGTTTCACAGAAGAAGAAAAAAAGAGAATTATTAGGTATAAACTCACAATTCTGAGGGAAAACTGCAATCGCAAGGTTTAATTTCAGAATTGCAAGAAAAAATTATAATTACTCGATAAAAATGCTAATTGCAAGATATGTACAGTTCTGAGGGAAAAAGTGAGACTTGTAAAATATGAAGTATAAATATAAACTCACTATTGTAAAAAAAAAAGGTAAGACATAAACACAAAGTTCTAAGGAAGTAAGTTGATTACTAGATAAAGTTTTAAGGACAAAAGTGAGAACTGCAAGATATAAACTCAGAATAGCAGGATTTAAACTAAACTCAAGAAGATTTCAAGAAGTATACTTTTTATATGTTTTCATCTTGTAATTTTGGGTTTATACAGACTATGGTATATCGGTTATAACTATACCTTCAAAATCTGTAAAATTTAAACTGGCAAATTTAATGAAAGTCAATTACAGTTGCAAGTTTACTAATCAGTCTGTAGTGTCTAAACTCACAACTGTGAGGAAAAAGAATTGTGAGATAAGAAGTTGCTATATATATTTTCTTTTTTTTTCATGCTTTCAGTCCAATTTGATACATTTTTGTAATTTTCAGGAATGAAAGAATCAAGGCTAAGTTTGTGGCGACAGATGGTGGAGTCACTAGAGTCTATCCTGCAAGGTTTATTACATTTTACAACTTCAGGAAAACAATACCAAGCAGGTCTATGGCATTTTTGAGTGAAAAGTCTGTTTTTCTTTGCAGTGCTGGTTCAGAATGGACCGGACAGGCCGAAACATATGAGTCCAGTTTCTACAAGAGAAGCTTGGACAATGATCTCTATGTATTTACACCACTGCCATTCACAGGAAATAGTATGTGTGTGTGTGTTTGTGGTAATTATATACAGTATGCGTGTTTCACTTTTCTTACTGTATGGTTTAACTGACATTTTCTGTCCTCTACATTTCAGAAACTGAAGAGTCGGTTTTAGTGAGCAGAGCAATGGACTTGAGGATCGATGAATTCTGGCTAAAACCAGCAGGTGAGATTATGACATTATAATGTTATTGTTTACCATAACCATACTGTAGATAGTCACTGAACTATACAAGGAACCATTATAATAAGTCAAGTAACGAAATGGCATATTGAGATTTATCACACCTTAGTGGCCAATTCTGTAAGCTAATAGACAAGTTGATTTTCTATTTTCTTAAGCTATGTTTTGTGTGTAAAAAACAGGAATAATCCTTTCTTTTACCATGTGTATTATTTACCTGCTTAAATTCCATTGGCATTTATAGTAATAAAAACAATTGAGACTTACACTTACACACTTAAAA
>CAIGQW010000596.1:5893780-5906720 GCA_903798125.1 Danio choprae
CTATATAACTTTTTTATGTGTCTTTGTTGCATTTATTAGTTGTTGGTGTGAAACTGGATGTACAATCTTGGATGGAAAGCTTCATGAATACTACAATTACACCTAAAGTGAGTGCAAACTACTGTACATTTTAAACTATGATAGATGGGAAATTGTCTAAAATGTAAAAAAAAAAACACAGATACTTAAATCAAAATAAATATGTAATTGTATGTACTAATAAATGCTACAGCTGACATAGGCACATCATTGTTTTTAAGTAAGTTTTGTGAGAAATTATGGCAAAGGGAAATATAAATGGAAAAATGAGCAGGCACAATTAAAATACAATAATACAATCCATAATGTTTGCTGAAAACCAATATATTATAGCGATGTTTGTGTAATGCTTGTATGAATGTGTGTGTATTTTTTCTTTCCGCAGTGTGAAGGTGAAATATGTGGATGCAGGAGGAATGATGAGGTAAGATAAATTATACACTAGTGTCTAAAAGTCTGGGTTCTGTAAGATTTTGTTATATTTTTGAAATAAGTCTCTTACAAAGAAATATTGCTACAATTTAGGCAATTTAATGCATTTTAGCATCATTAATCCAATCTTTAGCATCCCATAATCCTTCAGAAATAACTCTAATTGCATGGTTTACTTTTTATGTGGTTTAATTATTAGAAATATCACATTTTCATTCATTCATTCATTCATTTTCTTTTCGGCTTAGTCCCTTTATTAATCAGGGGTCGCCACAGCGGAATGAACCGCCAACGTATCCAGCATATGTTTTAACGCAGCAGATGCCCTTCCAGCTGCAACCCATCACTGGGAAACACCTATACACACTCATTCACACACATACACTACGAACAATTTAGCTTACCCAATACACCTATATCGCATGTCTTTGGACTTGTGAGGGAAACCGGAGCACCCGGAGGAAACCCATGTGAACATGGGGAGAACATGCAAACTCCACACAGAAATGCCAACTGGCCCAGCCGGGACTCGAACCAGCGACCTTCTTGCTGTGAGGCGACAGCGCTACCCACTGAGCCACCGCTCCACCCAAATATAACATTTTATTTCAAATATAATTTTTTATAACATAATGAAAAGGCTGAACATATATTGTTATTATTTTTAATTTCCCCGAACAGTAGTCTATATTACTATAAAACTGTATTGAACTTTCTCTCTAGTATCTGGACTGTGTTCTTCTAGACGATGGAGGATTCCTTGTCATGGCCAATCAGGACAAATACATCGACCGGGTGAGTCTCTCCACCATTTTTTGTGCAGTGTTTGCGATTGGGTAGTCTTTTTTGATTCATTAAGTCATTGGTTTCTGTCTATGGGTGAAATTTTTTCTTTTTTTTCATTTATTTATTTTTCTGTATACTTATACAGTTTGAAAGAAAAATTTGAAGGTTTTAAGTAATTTTCTCCTTGGTACCACAAAAACAAAAGAAAAAAAATGTTTAGGGGGGCAAAGAGCAAAATGTGTTGTGCCTATGCTTTTGGGCCTTATATCATCTCGATTGAGAGTTGAGTTTGCATATCATAAGCTGGTAGATTCATTGCCAAAATGTATAGAAATATGAGAAATTATTGAAGTATTAAGATTGCTGAATGATGATGAGCTTTTTTGAGGTTTTGAAAAGATGTTTTTTAAAGACAAATAGTTTTAATCATTATTTAATTGTAAAAAATAAAGGTACAAAGCGCATTAATACAAAAGCAATACAACATTCTTGAACATGTAAAGATTTTTTTGTAACGATGAGGAGTCACTTGATCATGCTTTTTTACAGAGAAGAATATTTCAGACATTGGAAGATTGTTTCAGGGTTTAAGGAATAATGTTTAGCCCAGAAATGTTTATATTTGGTCCTAAAAATGTTTACTCGATTAAGCGTATTAGCAATATGGTTGACAAGAAAACAGAAATTAATAGGTGGAGTTCCAGTTGACCCCAATTTTAAAGTTTTATTTAGAACTTTAAAAGCTGCATAAGTTAGAGCAGAGTTCACTTTTTATACACCAACAAATAACTTGATGGTTTTTAATGACATTTGAGGGATTGAGAACATTTTGAGTATCGTTGATGAAGAAGAACATCTAATTATTTGTGTCTAAATTAATTTATTTTAACATCATTTACTTTTGGAATGTATTGGAATTTAAAACAAAACCTTTCAAATGTATTTTTTAATTTTAAAAAGATAGAAAAAGCACAAAGAAGCTAATTTAAATTTTATATTTTAAGTATAATGTGCTAAATAATGGGATGTAAAAATCTACATCTACTCTTTTTCTCTATCACCCAATCAAAACCTCTCAATTTTTAGTCTATTCCACCTCCCCCTTGTTTGACCTCTGGAGGGAAGCGCCACCAAAGCCCACCTGCACCAGCAGAGAGTCAGTGTTTAAAGTTCAGCTTAGCAAGGGAAAAAACCAATCAGACTGGAGTGTGTGCAGAATAAATCACACTGTGGGCAAACTCTCTAGGGGTCGACTGGGACCCGCACGTTCATTACGAACCAGGATTTATATCGCTGCTGGACTGACTTATAGTCTCGGACGCACGCGCTCGTACATTCTTACGGCTAATATACCAGGCTGGATTTAACTATGTGTGTGTTCATAACAGTAACCAGAAGGGAGGGAGGGAGGGAGGGTGGGGGTGGGGGGGTCAATTTAACATTTAGCACACACTATTGCACCTCAGAGAGTTTCTGGGCCGACAGACGACTCTTTCTTTGGTTTAAGTTATGGTGATGCAGTAGGTTGTGCTAATAAGATTAAAGCATGGTGGGCTGCACACTGTTTAAAGACTCAGCATGTAGTTCACAGTGGGAGATTAATCTACAGAAGAAAGCAGATTTATATACAAAGAGATTACAAAGTTGAGAAATTTCCACAAAGTTAAAATAATAGGCACAGGGTGTCTGAGATGATGTAATTTAGCAGAAACCTGTGCAGGATTATTTAACATTTAATTAGTTTTATATATATATGGTTCTGTTCCACAGAATTATGCACTATTTGTCCAAATTATAGGTAAATACTTTGGGGGGAAAATGTACCATTTATTTGCTATATCTCTACTCTCTACTTAAACTTTATGCATGAAGTTATGCATAATCTTTATGAATTATACACAATTTATTTCTTTACATTTCTTAATTTTATATTTTTGCATTAAGTCTACATGGCAGAATTTTGCACATTACACCATTTACTTTTTTATTTTAATTTGTTTAATTTAATTTAATTTAATTAATTTATTTTTTCTTTTCTTTAATTTAATTTAATTTAATTTAATTTAATTTTATGCCAGTTTTGTGCCATTTTGACTTCACCATTTAATTCCTTGCAATGTTGTTTTAAATGTCCTTTTAAAGTGTTGAGTAATTTTTTTTATTCTATTTTATTATTTATTTTACATATGTTAATTCCCTCCAACAAAAGCTTTGCTGACAAGGAATGGAATTCAGAAAGCTGCTCTGTGTCCTTCAGGTGCATATGTGTGTATCCAGAGCTTAATCTCTTCGACACTGTTTGTAGCTCATCTCAGGACATCTGCAAACCAAATGGCGGACAAACAAACATTTCATTGCTGGTTTAAATGATGTTAATTGAAAACAAAAATAGCCTTTGTGTATGTTATTTGTCAGTTTGTGAATCTTCACAGTCTGTGCTTGTTGCTCTTTAAAGCAAAGGATCATGAGGATAATTTTTGGGGCAAAATAAAATGATCCTCAGAAGTAAACAAAATCTGACAACACCAATAAGAAAAACAGTTCAGCAATGTATTTATGTGAAGTCATATTTACCATTCTTCTGTAGATTTTTTACTGAAACATCCAGTAATTTCAATAGGAATCCACACAAAAGCATCCTTAAAGCTATATAAAATAAATTTCACCTAAAACGGTCACCTTGGTCGGCTCTTAATTATTCATTTGAGTAATCCCTGTTTAAAAACATGCATTTTTTTCTATACGTGAGTTTCCTTGTTGTCTGTATTTTCAGATCGGAGAGTTTTTCGGCATGATTGACCCCAGCCTAATGAGAAATTTGATGAACGTGTCCCTGTTCTCTATCAACATAACCTACGACTACCAGGCCCTTTGCGAACCCACCAGAGAATCTAAAGCCGCCGCTGGTCTCAGATCAGTCTATGTGGTGAGTGCAAGTCCATTTCTAAACCCAAACAAATAATGTGTTTAGTTCAATCCAGTAGTGGTTTGCATGGTGTTTTCAAGGAACTCCACTCCACTTTTAAAAAATCTCCCTTTTTTAAATCCATTCAGCTGATCTCCAGGTCTGGCAGAAGAACTTTTAGCTTAGCTTAGCATAGATTATTGAATCAGATTAGACCATTAGCATCTCGCTCAAAAATGACTAAATAGTTTCAACAAAAAATTAAAAGTTGCTATTTTCTAGTCCAATACAGTATGACTAGGAACTATACGCTTATTTTGGTGTATTAATCGAGGAACTTTGCTGCTGTACACAGCGCCAGCGCCACAGATATAACCAATGTGTTCACCTGCTTACACAGGAGCGTGCCTTGCAACCATTGAGACATTTGAAAGTTACCTACAGTAGCTGCAGACTATTTTCAGGTGCTGTGTAATATCATTGTATCTGCTGCATCCATGGTATAGCAGTAAAGTTTCTTGATTATTACGCCAGAATAGTTCCTAGCCATATCGGCCTAGATAATAACAACTTTTCATTTGTCTGTTGTTCTTAGTACACAATTTAATTACAAAAGTGTCAAACTTTAAATAGAAAATTATTGAAACTATTTGGACATCTTTGTGCAAGATGCTAATGGTCTAATGGTCTGATTCAATGATCTATGCTAAGCTAAGCTAAGCTAAGCTAAAAGTGCTCCTGCCAGACTCAAAGATTCGCTGAATGGATACAGAAATGGTAAAACCCAACTGTTGAACTCTAGGGGAGTTGAAAAAGGATCCTATTTTCAAAATAAGTGGAGTGTTCCTGTAAACACGTTTTGGCCAAGAAATCATCTATAAAACAGAATTTTCTTACATAACTCATTCCCCTCAACTATAAAGTTTAGTCATGCTGTTAGTGAAGTTCATGTTAAGCTGATAAGTTAAGCTCACGATTGTCTCTCTGATCTGTGTGACTACAGTTTTGACTAAATCGCTCAAATCACGCAGTCAAGCATGAATCATCACAAAGAGAGACACTTCCTCTCTCATGGTAATCATTGCAGCGTGTGCGGTGGCTAATCGTCCCCCGAGCGCGTTAGTTTAGCCTTGTTTGTGGATTTATGCTTGCATCTGCTGAGCTTTCGTCTAATATCTCCCGTATTGTTTGGCAGCGGGTCCTTTCTGTCTGGCAGGGTCATGATAGATTGTTCTAGCCAATAAAAATCAGGATGTTTTGGAGATTCTCAGCTCCGGATATGCAACTTGCAAAGTTAGGCAAGAATGTCTGAGCGAGTTTAAAGTGCCACCTTGTAATTATAGGACTGCTTTTGAGATTTGTTTTTTTCTCTACATATTTGTATTCTGTGGCAATGTATTTACATTATGTGAGGCATTTTGTTTGTTTGTTTGTTTTGTTTTTTAAAATTTCTGTATATTTTTAATCTTCATATCATTTTCGCTGTGCACTCTAAAAAGCAATTAGATGTTTTGCTTAAAAAAGTGAGTAAACCTGTTTTAACTTGGAATTGTTAAGTTGAATTAACTTACATTTTATAATCATGTACACAGTTCTTTTACTTAACTGTAAGACATTGTGTTTACTCATTTTTTCTCGAAGTGAAGTCAACAGATTGCTTTTTTACAATGTATAAAAACTTTAAAGGTCATTACTGTATTTCAAAACCATTCAGAATACAGATAGAACCTTCTAATTACAAAGTGGTCCTATGTCATATGCAGTAGTTTATGCTAGTTGATTTTAGAGGGGATATGGTACATCACTAAGAGGGTTTCTGTGTTCTAGAACTTATTGTGTGTTTATTTTATGATTTATTTAACATTTTATTGTGTAAGTTTAATTATGTCTTGTTTGTCTCTTTTAGCCCACCATAGCTGATATCCTGAACATTGGTTGGTGGGCTTCTGCCGCAGCCTGGTAAGTGAAGAAGGGTTTTTGAAATAATGCAAACTGATATTCATTTAAGAATGCTGTCAAAACAGAGAATCCAAAACAATCATTGTTCAATGGCATCTATGATTTTACATGAATTGGTCACATGACTAAAAATGCTTTATCCTCCATTTTCACAGTCCACACTGCGACATGAAAATAGCTTGTTCACATTATTCTGAAAATGTAACAAAATATTAAATGAAAACATATTAGTGTGGACATAGTCTAAATGCACGGATCTAATGTACTGATATAGTCCATTATCCAGTTTTCTTCCAGTTGGTTAGGTTCAGCTCTGACATTTCCCCAAAAAAACTGTAGGAGTTTCTTTTTATTTCTTGAAACACAATCGATGTTTCGAAGAATGTAAGCAAACAAATCAATACCCTCGATTTCCATTGAAAAAGACCCCAACAACCTAAATTAGTCACACATCGTATGAATCTTAAAATGATGCAAAAGACCCAAGATACAAGTTCGATAGCCAAACGTGTCTATCTAGTGTGTGTATACATAAAAAAGGGGTGCAATTGAAAAACTTGTTGTGTGTACAAAACCTGGTTGACTGTTTTATTTTCTATTTATTTTCCAAGTCTGTATCCTGAATTTTCTCGTTATCAAAGCGGGTCCAATGTTGTTTTGGACTATATTTTAACATTGATTCTTAAGTAAATCTTCTTTTCTTCTTCTTTTTTTTCTCCAGGTCAATAATGCAGCAGTTGTTTGTCAGCATCACATTTCCTAATTTCCTTGAGGCAGGTAAGAACGTGACATTCGTAATTAATTGATAGGAAACGGTGATTAAGCCATTGCACGTCTGTTTGTTTTATCATCTGGTGAACTGCCAAAACTTCACTACTAATGAGTGTTTTTTTTTCATGGACATACAAAGCAGGACCACATATTGTGTTTCAGAAAGTCAAATATAATAAAAATATGAAATGAGCACAGTGTCAAGTTTCGAGTGAATGCAGTGTGCTTTGTGATTTTAATCGTTCTTTTATTATTTTTATTGGCTCATTGACCTGGCAATGGGTATTATATAGTCTCTAAGTTTCAAATAATGAAAATTTGATTGTGTTTTGTTTACAGTGGACATAAATGATGAGTCTGAAACACCATCTAAAGAGAGTTGCATTAAAGAGCAGACGCAGTATTTCTTCGACAGCAATGACACAACTTTTAAGGGGACTGTTGATTGCCAGAACTGCTCCAGGTAAGATTCAAACAGAAAAATTGGAACTAGAACTTTATTATAGAGGAAAAAATTAAACATAATTTTTTTTTATGTTGGCTTATCATTTAAGATATATAATTAATGCAATTAGGTAGTCAATCATGCTTGTTTATTTAAATTGCACATCATGTAATGTATTATTACAATTTAATATGTAAATTGTGATTTCAAATGTTCAAATGTTTCATTTTTAGCTGATTTACAGCCCAGATTGATGACCAAGGTTGTCTTTTTACACTTGAACTATGCTGATTAGTTTGTGTATGTTTTTGTTTTCAGGCAGTTTATAGCCGAAAAGCTTATGAAGACAAATCTGGTGCTTATTGTTGCTGATACAGAGATGTGCAGCCAGATGTGTGAGGAAAAACCGTTTTCCCAGGAAGAAAAGCCATGTATCCTTCATAGACATGCAAACAAACTGAGACACACAATGATGATAGCACATCGACTCACTGTTAGAAAGTTCAGTACTGGGTAACTGAAAGTTTTTTCGGAAACAAGATATCTGTCTAGCATCGCAATGCATCTTATGATTTCAGGTAAAAAGACAACCTGTGTCTTATTGGTTTTAGTCTATCAGTTCATCCGGACGGCTGATTTCAGTGGAAAAACGATTGACCAGTTCTTGAGTCATTACCCAGCATCATTACCTTATCAAATATTCAATTTTGCTTGGAAATACATCCCAAGTGGTGATAAAATGGGTTGCAGAGATTTATCTTGACTTTCTAGTGGTATTCTCTATCAGGCTAAAGACTGCTTTGCTATTTTATCTTCCATTATTTTGCTTTTACACAAGTTCCCTTACACTGCTTTAGGGTTCAACCTTCTGGGTTTCCATGAGGCCTGTAATTTCTGGAATATCATGGCATTTTAAAAAGTCTATTCTAGACATTGAAATGAAGGGAATTTTATATTTTTTATCACTGTGTTTCAGATGTTTTGCCTGTGCAGATGAGCATTTCTATATCAGAATTTAATGTTATTTAATATAAAACAATGCAGATGGCGTGGCAAGAATTTGAACAGTGTCTTGGCTGGACAAAATCTGTGGGAAATCTGCATAAATAAAAAAAAAAAATTGCCATTTTTTCCATTTCGATTTAAATATACAGTTGAAACCGGAATTATTAGCCTTCTTGAATTATTAGCTCCTCGTATATTTTTTCCCCAATTTCTGTTTAACAGAAAGAAGATTCTTTTTAACACATTTCTAAACATATTACAGCGACGCGGTGGTGCAGTGGGTAGCACAATCGCCTCACAGCAAGAGCGTCGCTGGTTCGAGCCTCGGCTGGGTCAGTTGACATTTCTGTGCAGAGTTTGCATGTTCCCCCCATGTCCGGTTTCCCCCACAAGTCCAAAGACATGCGGTATAGGTGAATTGGGTAGGCTAAATTGTCCGTAGTGTATGTGTGTGAATGGGTGTGTATGGATGTTTCCCAGTGATGGGTTGCAGCTGGAAGGGCATCCACTGCGTAAAACATATGCTGGATAAGTTGCCAGTTCGGAAAAAAGCCGAAAAGAAAATGAATGAACGAATAAACATATTACTGCATATTAGCTTTCTTGTTTTGCTCAAGTGCATGATGTCTTTAAGTCTTTAAATGTAGCTAATGTTAGATGAAACTATGACAAATGTAACTGTCAAAGCTTTAATAGAACTTGCAACAATAGTTGGCTAATGCTGCTTTTGGGAGTCACACCCTTGATTGGTTACTTAGCATATTAGCATGCTATTTCTGCTGATTGGAATCCTGAACTTGATCTCTCAGCTCCGGGTCCAGATCCCTGTATGATATCACAGAGCCCACGGTATCGGAAAGGTCCGACTGAGTGCTTCGACAACAACGCCAGTGTAAGTCACCCAAACACCTTCTTTCTTAAAATTCAAATTAAAAGCGAACTAGCAATTAGCATGAGTTAATGTGCATCTTGCCTGGATCTCGCGCGTTGCTCTATTCTACTAAAATGTTTTTTTTTTTCGTGCTCTCATTTCAATCATTAGCTGATGTCTACCACACTGAGACTTTACATGCTATTACTGAGGCAGAATTAGTGTAAATAAACTCTGATATTTGTCTCTGTGTGATAGATCTTGGATTAGGAGAGCTTGGCTTTGTTGTAATCTCGCATGAACATAGTTTTCATGGCTAAAATAATGTGGACGCCATCTTTCAATTGAGTAGTTTTGTGTTTTTCAAATATGCCTTTCATTTAGGAGTGCATAAAGATAAAATGAATAGATACAGAATTATGCTTATGAAGGAATAAAGAGCCTAAAAAATAATGTGGTAGAACCTTTTTGATGAACTGAAACACGTTGAGCTTCAATTATGAATTTAAATGTTCGATGAACACAAATGAGTGTGTATTTAGGCGTCCACATACTTTTTGCCAACTAGCTTGTGTTTTTTTAACCACACACTCACTTTCTGCTCTGGTTACTCTCTTTTTACTTACTGTATTAATGCTTTTTGCTTCCGAGCACTTCTTGGTGTGTTGCTTAAACTTCTGACTGTCAGACATTTTTCTGCATGACTCTTCCTCTCTTTCTCTCTCTCTCCTGCTGTGTATTTGGCTGTGTAATGTACATTAGGATGAGGCCATGTGTAGGAGAAATGCAGGCTCTCCACTGCTCTCCTCTCTCCTCATGTTACTGCTGCCAGTGTTCATGTGCTGTCTCGGGTCAGTCCATCTCTCTCTCTCTCTCTCTCTCTCTCTCTCTCTCTCTCTCTCTCTCTACTACTTCAGCAAATTAGCTGCTAAAACAGCACAGGTTATGCAAATAGGCAAGGCTCTTAGGAGATAAATTAACATTTTTTCCTGCTTTTCTTTTGTCTAATATCTCTTCTCTTTCTGCCATGCCTGTAATGCTTAAATGTTGCTTCTTGCATTAATTTTTGACTAATTCACTAACTCATAGCTCTAATGAATAAACTGTATATTGGAGAACATTTCATACTATTAGTTATCTGAGAACAATAGTACAATTACATTTAAATTGAATGCAATAACAATATGACAAATGAATGATATATTATATTTTGCTTAAAAATATTTTTCATCTTTATTCTGGATGTATATTATTAGACACTAAATATGTCAAATATACTTATTTACATAATGTATAAAATATTTATAAAATGCCTGTCAATATTTTTTAACATTCACAATACGGTATGTCATGTAAAATCATTTTTGATTCATGCTTCTGGCTCTGAAGGGGAAAAAATACCATTTGTAACCAGTAAAGTATTGGATTCGATTTGTACGTAATCTACCCAGGCCTGTATATGTAAAAACGATGTAGTAATTATCTGCTAATATAATTACTGTATTTAATGTTTCCGAATTTTTTTCATTTTACTTTGAATCATCTGACACATAAGATCACACCATTAGTTCTCCAGAAAATTTACAGGCTTTCTTTTATCATCATTGCATCAGGAAAATAATGAGGAATGTGGAGGGGCATCAAGTCTGACTCCATCCCTCGTGTCCATGGTCATCCTCCAGCTGCTGCTGCTCTGGCTTCTGATTGGAAGAGGACACTGCCTCTCGTGACCTCATCACACAGAGAAGCCACACCCCCTGTACGATGCCAAAACACAGACCACATCTGAACGCTCATCCGGACTCGGCCCAGCACATGGAGGGAGATCCTTTGACCCAGGAAGTACCAAACCGACACCGCGATCACTCACAGTCTTTAAGGGCAATGTAGGTCAGCGATGATAAATGAGCAGCGACCTTTGACATTTGACCTCTGAGGTCAGACTCTCTCCACATGAGCGACAGGGTGGGCAGGTTTACCTGGGTGGGCGTACGTCTACATCTCGTCTTTATAACGAAAAAATAATTATCCGATTGCAACACTGCCAACCAAAGTTTCGCCCTTTACCGGTCTGATGCCTTTTTGTCCTCCAATATATATTTACACGGCTAATTTCCTCAGTATTACAAACTGTTTATATGTGACTTTTATGGCCTTGTCATTGAGATATTTAATGGAGCCCTCCGGGTCACCTCAGAGTCCAGCCTTCTTTGTGGTCTGCAGCCCATTACTGAGAAAAAAAAGGGGGACAAATGAGCAAACAACCCAATGGAAAAAGTTTTGTTTTTCCCAGTGGTGTCCACCTTTTGTGCCTCGGGAATATCGGTTTCATTTCCGACTGAACAATCCCTCCCTCCTTCTCTTCATTCGATACCCATATTCGCTATCTAATGCTCATTTTTAGTGCACTAAAACGTGCACTGCTGCCAAACGTTACCTTGTGTATGTGTGTGGTCTTGCTGTACTTTGCACTCAATGCCAAGCAAGGTCATGTGGCCAAACGAGCCCTTTAGTACTTATTTTGGTCTGATTCAACCGTGTACAGGTTTTTAAACTCGCAAAGTTGTGTCCTGGTTGTTAATATGAAGAGAAGATCTTGTATTTGCATGTGTTTTTTTTTATTGTTTATTTTAGGCTTTAGGCTGCGTTTACACGATAATTTCAACTGAAAACGGAAAATGTTTTATTTGTTTCGGCCATTCGTTAACATTGTCAACAGCATTTTTGGTGCTTGAAAATGAAAACATTTGAAAATGGGTTTCAAAGTGGACATTTTTTAAAGTTATGTCATTATTTTCTCATTATAAACAACAGAAAAGAGAATCTGTAAAAACGGCAATGTCATGCACTTGAATATTACTTAGTGATGCACTGATATGGACATTTTGGCTGATTATCAATAACTCTTTATATTTAGAAACTGATAATTGAGCAAAAGGAAAATAAACAGTCATTTTTATATGAGTTTGGAAAGTTTGGCTGAAACTTATAACTGTTAACTCTTCATATTTTAAAGCCAATAATCAATATACATGCCGATAACTCATTCTGGATATGGAAGGTTTGTATAAGGCCTAATAACTCTTTATAATTGGAAACCGATAATCATTATATAGACCAATAAATACAATTCTCGATATGAAAATGGAAATTTTGGGTGAGATTAGATAACTCTTGATAATTATAAGCTGATAATCAATTTATAGGCTGATAAATACAATTCTTGCTATGAATATTGAAAATTTGTGAGAGAAACGATAACTCTTCATATTTGGAAACCGATAATCTTAACTCTATCTCATGGCAATTTGTAACTTTTTGATATAGTGGCTAATTCGTATGAGTTCGTATGATACAATTTAGTAAGATTTGCTTGTGCCTCAGTGATGGTTGGGTTTAGGGGTGGAGTTTGGTGCCATGTCTCCTTTTTAAAATCGTACATTTTCGTACGACTGAACTCTAAACTGGCAAAACGTAAAATAGTTACGTTTCCTCGTGATATCAGGCTGGATAATCTATACATGTCGAAAAATACAGTTCTTAAAATTGTATATGAAGCCCAATAACTAACATATTTAGAAGCAGTTATCAAAGTAGAGGTCTATAAATACAATAATTGACAATAAGTAAGAACCGATAATCCTTTATATCTGGAACCTGATAATCAATATAGGCAAATGAAGACAAATCTTAATTACAAATTAGCCAGCAAATCATTTATACATAT
>CAIGQW010000596.1:5926720-5962092 GCA_903798125.1 Danio choprae
AAGCTGTTTCATGTTAAAGAAAATGTTCTGTGAATTATTTAAAATCCTCTCGCTGACTTCCAGCAGCTGAGATCATGATTTAACTAAAGTTATAAATAGAAATTGTGTCTCTTGTTCCTCACAGCTGCTGGAAGTCAGAGAGAGGATTTTAAATAATTCACAGAACATTTTCTTTAACATGAAACAAATTACAGAGGTCCAGATAAGTATCTCGAGTCATGTAACTGAAGTCCAAAAATTTGAGAAGTATGTCTGCAGTCCCCCACCTCTGCTTTTTACACTGGGCCTTATTCAACAGGCTCTGTAGTGTTTAGTATTTAGCATTGACTACTTTGATCTGACTTTCACAAATGCACCTGAATACAACATGTACACAGGGCCTTAGATGAAGAAATTCTTGTCTTCACAGACTCAGCTGTCACTCCGGAGTGTGATACATGAAATGCACAGATGTTTTGACAAATGGGCCAGTATCATTGACAACTGCTTAATAAAGACTCTTTCATCTCATTGTAAAACTAGTTCTTTTTGCAGTAAAACCTGCAGTGAAACAGGGAGGAATTCTTTCGAACTGTGCATTTGTGCAGCTTTGTAATGGGCTTCACCAGGCCATTCTGCCCATGGGGATTGGGTGGTGGTCAAAGCCCAGCCTTATGTATTTAAGTCCAGGCATTTAATCTGGCCACATTCTCTCCAGGCACAGCTCTCTCCTTCCGACTGACACGCTGACACCTGGGCTCCACCGCTGCTGCCTTCATGGCCTGCACGCTGCTTGGGCCCACCTGCTCGCCACACATACCGCAATGCAAACATTTCAACGGTTAGCCCAACTTTAAAAGCTCCACGCGACTTAATGAGAAGGAATCCAAGGTCTGTGTTTCACCTCTCTTTCTATGTCTCTCTCTCGCTCTCTAGAGGGCATTTAGAACTGCCCATTAACGGCCAAAGTGTGGATTTCCTGTGAAATAACGATTGTGCCCTCCACATGGTTCATGTCTAAATACTCAGGAACACTTAGTTAAACATGAAGCCCTGAGTTCGGCAATCGGAATGGGATTGCTTCCAGCTGTGCCAGCATACGAAGCAAGAGAGATCCATCAGAAGTCTTTATTGATGCCGTGGCCTATATTGCATAAATTGGACTAACAGGGTGGATGCGAAGTGGTCAGCCATTCGCTTACCCCCATCACCTCCATGATTTCTCTTTCAGATTGCAATCAAACCACTCTGTGTCTGGTGGTGACCTGGCAGATGACTGCTTTAATGTCTCGGATAACTTGGTTTTCATGTGCTGTAACTCCTTAGAAGTCCACTTTGTGGTTTTCTTTGGATTTGTTTTCTCTCTGGATAAGCATAATGAAACAGTACTAATGCTAAAAGCCAAAGGGTGGTCCTCTGAGATGCCCTTTTCAGAGGCTGTTTTATTTAACCACGGGTCCTGTCATTGATATCTATGATGCATTATTTTTCTCACTTAAAAGTGTCGCAATATTGCAGTGCTTGAGGTTTAAAGCGGCTATAATTACAAGCAAATATTCCCTGACTGACTTGAACTTCCCATAAATTATGTGAAATAGCATATTTTAGAAAGGTCAGTTGTTTATTAATGACTTCCTAGTAGGTTAGAGATATTCAAATTTCATTATGTTCATCTCAGAGCTATCATTTTATGTTCAATAAAGCTTCGAAAAGGCTGTATGGAGTTTTTGGTTTACTAAATGTGCTCTGATGTGTGAATGACATGGAAAGGTTTGGACCATTAACTCATTGATGAAAAATTAAGAAGAATATCTTGACATTTACACATTTTTGTACTCTATAATTGTTTTGGTATGACTAAAATAGGTTGAGAATTACATTTTGTTGGTCAAATATGTTTATCTATAAATTTAAGCCTGAAGAGACATACTGTAAATGGTTTTAGATATAATGCCTGTAATATGTTAGACATATGGACCGTTTTTGCAGTGGCTATACATTTATTGGGGTTTTGTCCTTGAAATTTTTATAGCTCCAAAGCTAATTCATTGCATAAATTAATTAATAACAAAAAAAAAATGAATTCAAAGTACTTGACTCAAACTACTTATTAAAATGAGTTGAAACAACACAATTCTTACAGGTTTTTTTTGGGGGGGTGGACGACAACTTAATTGTTTTATGTTCAATCCACTTAAAATTGGTAAAAACAATGAAGTTAACTTAATCAATTTGTGCTGGGACAACATGAAGGACCTGTGTAGAACCCAGCATTTTTTTACAGTGTGGAAAAGACTGACCCGGACAATTCTTTAGAATTTATCCTTTTGATACACAATGAAGAATGTCATGCTGCTCTTTAACAACAAGGGGTGAGTAGATTCAAATGTAATCCTTTGACAACAGTGTGTGATCATTGCCATAACCTACAGGTATTGTTCATTAGGCACAGGTACTTTTTTATGTTATAGGCTACATGTCCCTCATTTTCATGTATATCTTATAACATGTTATATTAAAGTATACATTATATATATATATATATTTGTTCTAATTAAGCATGTAGTCCACGTGAGGATGGCACGCAAACAATTACACTTTAAAAGGGAAATCAATATAAGTCAGCCTTAACTTTTTGATCTGCACGCCTCTAATCTAGTTTTAAATAAACTTTGTAGGAAATGACGCGTTCCTCCGTCTATGTTCTGAAAAATCCCACATCCACTCCCAAATTCTAGATTGAAGCCCCCAATAAACGCTAATGTTCCGCGCGCGCGTGTGGTTGTGAATGTTTGAGAGAGAGAGAGAGAAAGAGAGAGAGAAGTCGCTACGGTCTGATCCTGTTCATCACTCACACCAGCAGCAGCATCAACTCGGACTTTATAAGCTCTCCATCCCACAGCCTGGAATATCAAACCGAGAAACATGAGATCGGACATAATGTGGATTTATCAAGCTCTCCTATTTGTCGTACTGACCGTGAATGTGGGTAAGTGACCAGCATACGTTATAACTTAATTAAGTCATTTGATTGTCTACACGTGTTTTATTTGGATCGTGCTGAAAATGTTAGCGTTATAATGCTTTCGAAAACATTAATTGAAGTAATTGTGGCTGTAATGTATTGTTTTTGAGCAAATGGCATTTTAATTGCGGTTGTTATTCAAATAACGTACAAATTGCGTTCACATTTACGCATTTAGAAAACGCTTTATTACAGAACAAACTACAACAGATGATTTAATGACAACGCACACCGTAAACTGGGTTTAATTCAACTTTATTGCCTTTGAATGGAGTTTAATTGCTGCAAAGTGGTGCCAAAGTTACAACCTGCAGCTGTAAATTCGTCACGCTATTTCAGCCACATTGCATTACTTCAGTGATGATGATGAACTCATGCAATCGAATAGAAATTTGAGATATTATTATGAAGAGGGTATTTTTACAGTGTTGGCTAACATTTTCATAATTTTCTCCACGTTAATTTGAGTTTAATTAAAACTACATTTTTAATTTAGTTTAATAAAAGTCAACTGGGAGGATAAATAAGCTAAAGGGCTAAAAGTAAGCTAAAAATGCAATTAAATGGGAGTAAACAATCAGTTGTGGTTTTAATATATGTTGGGGCGCCACAGTTTTCAAAGTGTTTCAGTTTACACAAATGTATATTTTGTTTGGATTTTACACAAATCCATTGACCCTTTCTCATGTTTCAGTCTCATAAACTGAAGCCTGGAGATGTTACATGCATCACGTAGTGCGGAGTATGGCCCAGTGGTCAAAAATATGGGCTGATAGGTTGTAGGATTTAAACCACACATTTTGATCAGTAAAATATCACACTTTTCTGCATTATCATCTTTAGGGAGCCCAAAAAATTATAAAAAGTTCATAAAAGTGCCAATATATATGCTACCGTAATCTTGTTCCCCTGAAGAAACTGATGCTGAATCACAGTGACATGCATCATTACATACGCTGCAGCAAAGTAACAGACTCTTCCCAGAGTGCACATTTCCAGCGATGGGCAAAAGCACATGTGCAGTGAATGGACTCTCTAAAGCGGGTGTTATCAACGTGCTGTGCAACATCTGGACAGAGCCATTTCTCCCATATTTCACCATTGCAAATATTCGCTGGACCAGATGTGCTGCGTAAACACAGAATGAGAAGTTCTTCAAACTTTCACTAAAGCTCTAGGAAAGGAAAGGACGTTAGTGAGTCAGACTGAAACCATTAATGCTGATGTTTCACTGATGCCTGTTCTCATTGCTACCATAAACATCGTCCCGTTGTTATTTAAGGAAGAGATTTAGCCAAATCTAATAAGCAGGCTTAGAGATAAAGATGCCCCCGACAGGCCAGAAAGAGGAATTTAAAGGAGTCTAATTGGGGCGCTGAAGGAAAAGATCAATGTTTGAAGAGCAGCTTGATCAAATCCAGATGTGTTCAGATGCAGTGCAAACATTAATAATGTGTTCTCACCAAAACCACTTCAGCCACAGGCAGAATTGCGCGTGTCTGAATCAGACTGAGGAGTGTTACCTTATGCTGCCGATTTTTAACAGTTTATCAAATCATTTGGCAATCAGGGCTACTGAGCAGAACAGGTCCATGGTTATGCCCATGTAATGAAGGAAACGGGTAAAAGCTGTGGTGGAGACACCAGTTCAAATCTTATTTGAGTCAGTGCAAGTAGAACCAGAGGGGTTACATTGGTGCCGTGACCCAGATAGGAATGATGTTAGGGGAGGTGAGTCTACCCGAGGCCTGCAAGTAAGAACTGTGCAACTAAACCCACTTCCCTGGCTTCAAAAGTGGCATTAGTGACTGCTGTTAGGGTGCCTTATCCTTAACAAAGTGGGGTGAGTAGAACCAGGGGGTTGATGTCGTGACCCGGATGGGAGTGAGGTTTAAATCACAGGTGTAAAAGCCAGTTCCTGGAGGGTCGGAGCTCTGCACAGTTTAGCTCCAACCCTTATTAAACACACCTGATCAAACTAATTAAGTCCTTCAGGCTTGTTTGAAACCTACAGGTAAGTGTGTTAAGGCAGGGTTGGAACTAAACTGTGCAGAGCTGCGGCCCTCTGGGAACTGGCTTTGACACCTGTGGTTTAGAGGGTTGAGTGTAATGGAGGCCAGTTAGTATTAGCTGTGTAAACCTCACTTCCCCGGCTGCAAGAGGTATGCTTGAGCATGTGGTCTTTAGCGTTTTCGTTTGAACACCCAGCTTCAGTGCTTTAAATGTTGGTTTAAGTTCCACTCTGAGCTCTGGAGTGATTAAATTGATCTCAAGAAATTGACAAATGATTTAGGACGATGAGCACGATGAGTTTGTAATAGCTGTGTGAGTAAACCTCACTAGCCTGGCCTTGACTGGTGAACTTAGGACTGTGGTCTTCCGTGTTCTTGTCCATCTCAAATCCTGCTCGGAGCACTGTAGGGGATACTTTGATGATGTCACCCTAATAAGAGTGAGGTTAAAAATTATTAATGTGATCGCGGCTAGCTTGAAAAAATATTACTCCTTCTGGCCTCAATAGGTGCTCCAGGAGGGGCGGTGTCCTGCAGATTTTGTTCTTTAAGATTTTAACAACCCCAATCAAACACACCTGAACAAGGTAATCAAGAGCTGTTTCTCAGTATGCATTATTGAGAACACAAGGATGCAAGATCCCTTGTGTAAAATCATCAACCAAAGTTCAGTACCAAAACTCATAACCGTAAGAATGGAGAATTAGTGCTTATTTGCTGAAATTCATATTAAAATCTATTTTATTTGTATTGTAAAGTATCTTTGTATGGCCTCTGTGCAAGTTATATATATATATTGAAAAGAGAAAAAAACAATAAACTGTTGTATAATTGCTGTAATGTTTAAATAATTTTCTGTTAAAACGCGTGAAGGTCATGCGAAGAACACAGCATCTCATTTCTCACAGGATGCGTTCTCTGTTCTCGTGGTCTCCTAAGTTTGTTCTTCCGAGGTAACTTGGCAAGACCACTTTCCATAAGAATGCTAGTCCATTCTCTGTGTTCTTGGAATTGAGAAACAGCCAATGTCTTACTGGGAATTTTTAAAATATCCAGGCAGGTGTGTTGAGGCAGTTTGGAGCTAAACTCTGCAGGACACTGGTGACCCCTTCTCTTTAGGTAATGGAGGTCAATTGGTATGAGCTGTGTGTGTAAACCTCATTCTGCTGGCACATCATGTGATGTTCCATGCTGGAAAAGCTAGTTCAAATCCCACTCAGAGCACTGAAGTGGTTATATTGATGCTGTTACCCAGATAAGACTGAGGAATTGGGTGATAAGTGTAATGAAGGGCTAACTAGTCTATTAGGAACTGGGTGAGTAATCTTTACTTCCCTGGCCTCAAGAGGTACACTAGCAACAGACTTTAAAAGGTGTGGACTGTTAACCAAATGCATACATGCAAATGTAAAATTAATCCATTAAAGTCAGCCCATTTGTCAATATTTTGTTTTTCAAGTTGAGTTACCAGCTTTTTTTTGTTTTACTAGTAACATTAGAGAGTCAACGTTTCTTGAACAATGACTCTTAAAACAAATCGCTTACTCCAATTTGTGAGCCAATGAAGTTAAAAAAGAGGGATTCCCTCAAGTTTTACCCTGTCCCAGTTGCCTCCATAAGTCCTAACAGTTTGTGTTTGAGTCAACATTTTTTGAAGGGATACTTGTGACCTTCCTTATAAAACCTACAAATGCAGTACGGTGAGGTATGTAGTATTCATGTACGGTCAACCTTTAAGAATGCTATAGTTGCAAATGGTTTTAAAAAGATGGTTTAAGAAAATGTCAGTCCTGAAAACACTATAATAAGGATTTATTTTAGTAAGAGTTACCATGTGAGCTTTGGACATGAAAGTTGACTTTAGGAAAGTCCTTGGACCACCAGAGTGCAGTGAATCATGACACACACACATGTGTGGAAGTGGGAGTCTGAGCCCCTCTCGCCGGCCTCTCATTCATTCCAGCAGAAGACACAGTCATAAGATAACAAATCCTAATCTGATTTCACTAATGTGAAAGGATGTAAATGCTGATAATTGTCTTACTCTGCCTGATTTTCTTCAAAACATTGGTATAAAGAAATGCTAAAAATACTGGGTTGTTTGGGGTCAAATATTGACAAACCCAGCCATTTACAGTAAAAAAAATGTATTTAAAACTTAATCCCAACAGTTAGGCTTGTCCATATTTGACCCAAAATTGTGGCGAAACATTTTTTACAGTGTAGTAAATGCTCAAATGGCAGCATTTCCTGAAGATGACCCTTCTGACAGCTCAAATGAATGAGATTATGAGTGAGTGTACATGTGTGTTTTTAAGCATCTGCATATGTGTTTGTTTAATCTTCTCGTCTCTTTTGTGCAGAGTGCAGGAAACAGACACTGCAGAGGTATCAGAAAAGTGAAAACAGCCGACTGCTTTGTACAGACTGTCCAGAATCCCCTCGAATTAGAAACCTGTCGCTGGAGGACTGTGCACGCAAATGTAGCAAGAGCAAGAAGTCCTGCAGGTGAGACACATGTGATCACACAAACATACACATTCAGAGTGATAGTTCACCCAAATATTTTTGACTGTACAATTAAAGTCATTGTGGACAAGTGTTGTTTTGGATGGTTGAACATGAAGGTGACTAAATGTGGATATAATTGACATTTTTGGGTGAACTATTGATTTAACAAGCTTCATCTAAACCTCCTGGATGTCTGACTCAACAATTGTCTTTCGTTTTCTTGGTTTTCTCTTTTTGCTTCCTTATAGGGCATTCTACTTTGACCACATAAACAGGAAATGTCACTTTCTTCCTTTTGACCGTTTCTCCGAAGGCGCAAATAGAGAGCGAAAACCCAGTTGTGACCTTTACGAGAAGAAAGGTAAATATTTTTTATTCCCTTTTGATGAAGTTCGCTCACACTTGATTTTTTAGCTTCCTGGAAATTGTTGTACAACTGTGCAAATGCCAGTTGTGTTTGTTTAGATCACTGGCTTTGTGTAAAATCGTATAAAGTCATCTTCGTCATCGTAAACAACACATGCTGAAGTCATTTGGCAGCAAACAAAGCATGAGAAACCATGATTGATAAGTGTTGACGCTAACAAGATGGCGTATGTTTATGTTTCCAGTAAGAGTCTGAGCTGAAATGTAGATTTATGCCGTAATCATCAGTAACACTCTTGTGATTTAAGAGGCTTAAATCACCTCTGGATGTCAGCAAAATGTGTAATCTGTAAACAAAATTCATCGTTACAGATTAAATGAATATTTGTGTGCTGTATGTTTTTCACAGACTATGTGAGGGAGTGCATCATTGGGTCAGGTGTTAACTACAAGGGGAGAAGGTCGTTCACAAAGACTGGAATTACGTGCCAATCTTGGAACATGTCTGTCCCTCATGAGCACAAGTAAAACGTCACTCTTTTTGCCTTTTGGTCTCTGGGGAGAACTTACTAAACAGCTATAACAACTTTAATGTTTGTTGGTGGATTAGGCTGTAATAGTTAGTCATCTAATTAGTGCCACAATTTAGAATGCATTGTCATCACCAAGTAATTGGCGATTTAATTTGAACATAGTGCATTTAATTATATTTTTTTAATTTCAAGTTCACATGAACCGAAAGTCGCTGATACTTTTATTTCAGTATATTGATGTACTTCCAACTGAAATGGATTATTGAGTAGGGGACGGGGCTTTATCTTTGCACATCATTCCCTCATAGCAAACTAACAGTAAGAGTGGCATGGTTAAGAATATTGTAGAAGAAAATGGTTAGACTTTGATTGAAGATTACCAAAACAAACTTTTTTTTTTAAAGAATAACAATGTCAACTAGGAAAATAAGCATTGTACATTTTGATTTCACACAGACTTTAAAACAAAATTTTTTATTTACTTTCATTTAAAAAAATACATTTTTAAAAGTAAATAAACTGGAGGCATTTTTTCTTGTCTTTTTATAGTCAGACAATAAATAGAATCTCACTAGATAAAAATTGTTTGGGCAAGAACAAGATCTTGCTTGACATGTTGTACCACAATGTTACTCCTCTGGTTCTTTAGTAAATTAGCAACTACAATACAGCCGGTGCATTCAAATAGAGCGAATACAATTTTCCTTAGTATAAACAGCATATCACTTCTCTTTAGATTTGTGTGCATAGCATCTATCCCTCTTCACATTTGTAAACAAGATACTAATTGTTGTGATTTTCACTGAGTGTAAATAAGGTTGGATAATGTTTGCACACAGTGTAAATAGCATTTATTTCTGTTACACTTCATGTAAATAGTATCTATTTTCTTTTACACTGTATGTAAATAACTACAAGTAATAAACAACGCTAATTTGAATTCCCACCTCTGTATTTAAAACTGCTCACTCTGTAACTCATTCTCTCAGTAAGGTTCTTATTTGCAGCTTTCATGTGGTCTTTGACAGCTAGCCATTTTTTGCAATAGTCCTTACTGTTCATTTAGACACTAGCCATTAATTGCCGCCAACGAGCTGTCGGGCAACAATTGCTGATTAGTCTAGACTACAGATGAGGTTGTTTTGTCTGAGAGTCATCTTTTGCACAACAGAAGTTACGTGAAACTATACGGAGTGATGTCTTGACTGAGGGAACACGAGCCAGTCTGGTTAATGTGGTCAGTTGTTGCCAGGTCCTTGTTAGCCAAGATGTTATTAGCGAGCTACACTGCTTACAAGCTGTATAAAGATTTTAGAGGTGAGAGAATGAAAAAACAAAATAGAGAAAGAACTAGAGAAGGACGATTTATGGACTGAAGTCATGTTCTGTCTGCCCTCCAGCTGAGCTCACAAAGTCGCAGACACATTAAAATACGAGCAGCATTCGAGACTAGCGCACAGATGCTAACCCAGACCCTCTCCTCCCCGTGGATAACAGTACTTTCCGACTTGATTCCCTTCAAACCTTTTTCTTGTGATAAGATCTTTTTCCTCTCAAACTCAAATCTCTCAGTCCATCCACCAGCACAATGTGTCCACCTGCCTCATCTATTCGGCCAAGACAATGGGGAAACAGCAGAAAGCGATCAGAGAATGTAATGACCACCAAATGCATCTTCTAAGAGAAGAAAAAATATGCAAGTCCCTTTTGTACCAAGGAGGTACTGCTGCTGATTCCGTGGTTAATGCCAACCTGCTGCCATGAAATGTCACTTTGAAAATACTTGAACCTTTTGTACCAACAGAAACGGATTGTTTTCAATAAATCACCCATTTCCGACCCATATGACATCCTGGTGTTGTAAGTGGGATTAAAGAAAGTTTAACATTTCTGTTCAAATTGCATTCAGAGTGCAAGAGCGTCTGTTGGCAGACATACAGGAATAGCTGGCTAACATCTGTTAGCACAACATCATTAGCTGTAGAGATCTCAGGCCTCATGTGGAACCTGCCACAAGATCCAGATGCAGGAATACAGCCTATTGTAACCAAGTTGTTTAAGCAATAGCTGTATAGCTTTCGTTTAGTCTGTGTACTGATTTGATGCCATTTTAACGTATTTTGATGTTTTAGAGGAGCTGGACCTTAGGCATTTTGGTTTATGTTCACTTAGAATCAGACGGTTTTACATTATTTCTGTTCTTGCTGGTTGAATTTAGTAATTTTTAGACATTAACTTGTCCAGTCTGGTTTGGTAATTAATTCAAAGCAACCTGGCTGACCAGGGTTTCTCAAATTCCAGAGAAAAATTTTAATTCTAGATGTACTCTGCAATATTTAGCTTCTAATGTAAACTAAAGCAGCTGAGCAAGCAAATCAATTCAGAGTCATTAGATGGTTGGTACAGGCAGGAACGTTTGATCAGGGTTTACGCTAACAGGACACTTTGAGGAAACCTGTAGAAGACCGTCCATACAGTTTTCCTACTTCTTATCTCCAGTCCTCAAGACCCACATCCTAGAATGATTTAGATGTCTACGGATTTAACACACTAAGTAGCTGATAAGTTTAGTCAGGTCTTTAAACAGTGAGACATCTAAAACATTCTTGCCGGTACCTCCCCAGAACTGCAGTTGAGAAACACTGCAAAATATGGTTGTACCAAGTAGATTAAGGGATATCTAATCATGCTCCTGGAGAGGTTAACTCCTTCTCCAGTATACCCTCTCAGACATTGTGTTCCAATCGGGGTTATCATTGTGAAAACATCCATGGCTCCTATATTGAAGTCGTTCCAAACCAAAGTGCTCAAAACTGGTCTTATGTAGTGAAGGATTTTGAATGGTACAACTAATTGACACTTTGGGGCCCCGTGATCCTTTGCACAGGGAAGTTTTTGGGTGTTAAACAATGCATTGCATTCGGAAGGGCTCATTCCTATTCCTTTCGAAGTTGTAAACCCTTCAAAGGTAATAGGGCATAGGGATGAGCTTTTCCAAATGGATTAGAGTGAGAAACTTCTAGACCAGGGTCACCAAGCCTGTACCTGGAAAGCTACCTTCCTGCAGATGTCAGTTGCAACCCTGACCAAACACACCTGTCTGAAATTATTAAGTGCTGCTTCAGGTCTTAATTAATTGGTTCAGGTGTGTTTGACTCTGCTAGAATGTGACCCCCCAGGAGCAAGATTGAGCACCCCTCTGCTATATCTGTCCAATCTCAGTGCTGGAGGACCAACATTGTGGAAAACATTTTATATGAACCTGCACCAACACTTCTACTTGTAACTTTCTAATGTTCACAAAGACTTAGACCTGATTAGCTGATTCAGTTGTGTATAATTAGGGTTATACAGTTGTGTATAATTAGGTAAAAACTCTTCAGGACAGTCTTCTTCTGGGAGCAGGAAAAAACATTGGGTAGGATCTGGTAGATTACATTTTGTAACTATGTTTTCCCTCTCTTTTTGTCTGTATATTTATTTATCAGTTTTAAGCCTGCCAGACACAAAAAGTCTGACCTACGTCAGAACTTTTGCCGAAATCCAGACAATGATCCAAGCGGGCCATGGTGCTTCACTGAACTCACAGAGACTCGACACCAGGATTGTGGGCTGCCTCAGTGTTCAGATGGTAAGACATCACCTCATCGTGACTTTACTATATTTTTTGTCAATGTGTATCTGGTATTGGTGATATAAAACTATAATACGCCAGTGTATTGCTGTACTGTCTGCATGGTATCTCTACATTTGGTGTGTTTAATACCAAATACACACATAACATGCTTGTGTGTTTTCATAGTGGAGTGTATGAAGTGTAATGGTGAAACCTACAGAGGGCTCATGGATCATACAGAGAGTGGGAAAGAGTGCCAGAGATGGGACTCACAGAAACCCCATAAACACACCTACCAGCCTCACAGGTACACATTAACAAGTACATACATACACACACACACAAACATACATATTAACTATGTGATTTACAACGTGCTCTTCTGTATTTGGATGTACAGACATGTAGGTAAAGGTCTGGATGACAACTATTGCCGCAATCCCAATAATGATGTACGTCCGTGGTGTTACACAATGGACAAAAACACACCTTGGGAGTACTGTAACATCAGTGTGTGCGGTCAGTGTGTGCGGACTTTTATATCTTTCTATAAAATGTGCATGCTTTTGGATGATGCTGAGTAATGGTATACTCTGATCCAAACATCTCTCAGTTTTGTGTCTGACTAAATAATAAATATTATACTACGGGACTGCTGAATACTTGATTCTAATTGGCTGATGAAAATTAAAGTGTGCAGTTATTTTCAGATAAACGCACAGCTTAAGTAGTTCCAGGAAAGTCTTCATCGCATTACTGTTCCATATCACTTTGGCTGTACAGTTCTTTAACATTTAATGAGCTGTCTAATAGTAATGAAACAAAGTATTTGGATTTCTGTCTTGTATAAAAACGTAAATTTTACAGTTAAATAATTTATTTAGACATTTACCCCAATAGGATTTGGCTGTGGATGCCATGTTGGGGTCAGATCAGATGTAAAAATTCATTTGCAAATGAACTCACAGTGCATTATGGGTATTCTGCAGCCATTGAGTGTACATTGGTTGTACAATTGATATTGCAGTGCATTGTGGGATTTAGTGCACTTCAGAAGGTTCACTATGGTTTCAGACACCACTACAAAAAGCTGCTACCTCAATTAGTACACTATTTAAGAGAGACAGTTTCAAATACAGCCTATGCCAAATGATTTCATTTATTTTGAAATACATTACTACCAAAGATGTAATCAAATCAAAACAAAAGGCTTTGGATGAGAAACTGGGCCTACAGACAGCAGCAGTTGAAGAACTAAAACCTGAGAAATGTATTAAAATACAACATCTGAACAATGTCTATAGGTGACCATATTACTACCTTTCACTGTGCATTATTTTCAAATAATTTAATGGCCCACCATCAATGTTTCCTTCTGTATTAGTTTACATTGAATTTATATAGTTGAATAGTCTTTCTATGAAAAGAGTTTTGCTTAAAAAAAGTTATGTGCGTGTATGAAAGCCCTTTCCTATCACAGATACTTGCTTGTGTGTGATATTTAGTTTAGTCCAGAGATTGTGTACAGGTGCGCTGACTCATCATAAATCTTATGGCTCAAGCGTTACTCCTGTATTTCATTCATGGCATCTTTCCAATGGAAACATTTTCCGAATGCTGATGCTTGGAATTCCTGACATTATTTTTCTTTTTCTGTTTCAGACTCAGATAGCGATGTGGAAGTGGAGGTGACCAGCTCTTGTTTTCGGGGTCAAGGAGAGGGCTACAGGGGTACAGTCAACGTGACCCCTGCAGGTGTGACCTGTCAACGCTGGGACACCCTCTTTCCTCACATCCATTCATACACACCGCACAACTATAAATGCAAGTGAGTCATGCTTCACTGCTGTTTGCTGATGCTAAATTTACAACCATGATGTTAAGATGTTGGTGATGATTTTTGGGAGTTTGTTGTATAGTTATAAAAGAGTGTTTTTTAGGATGTTTCCATGTGGTTGCTGTGAATTCTAATTTAGGAATCAACAGTAGTAATATTTTCTCTTGGCCTTCCAAAATCTTGCAAAATTGGAAAGTAGTTTTAGGGTTTTTTGACCCATGTTATACTGTTATTTATTTTAATGAATAAGCTTATTATGACACAAAATTGAAGCATATTTAAAGGCAAGAACAAATAAACGAATTACAGGAAATAGCATAAATACATACAGTAAAACCAAGACCAAAAATAAATAAACAATGCATTTTCAGGTTTGTCGATTTGTAGATTTCAGAAAAAAATGAACTTTGCATAGTTCTCCCCATAAAGGTTGTGTTATTTTTATGGGTTAAATGTTGACCCCACAAATGCTGTTAAATTGGAATGTGGTCACTGTAAGGCATAATGAAAGGATTCAAAATAATAATAATGCAAATCAAATGTATTTTTCCTTATCATATTCACACTTTTTTATAAACTCAGAATTGCGAGCTACAAAAAAACATCAATGCCTTTTGCCTCACAATTTAAAGTTTAGAGTTTATATCTCGTAATTCAGAGTTTAATTTTTCTTATGAGAATTATGAGTTTATAATTCGAAATTGCAGTTTAAAACAGTTTAATTTTGTGATTCATGGGTGTGTTTGATTTATTTATGCTTCCAGATTGCATTATGGGACCTTGATCTGACAACTGATGAGACTTAAAAAACCACAAAGTGTCATTTGTTAACAATTTTAGCAGTTTGAATTCATATTGTCTGAGTAGGTCATGTAATCTACATTACAAAAACTGATTAATGTGTTGAATATGGTTGCCAGTAGATTTGATTGTATGTATTTAATAATAACTGCAGTTTATTCTTTCAAACTACAAAAAAATCACTAAAAGTCACTTTGATAAGCTGTAGACACACAAGTGATGACAATCAAAAGCGTAAAAAATGGATCACAAGCCAAACAGATATTTTTTACAGTGTAGTTTAAATATACCAGCCTTAATCATGAGATAATACCAAGCGTTTGTTCACATCTGATCAGCCCTGACATTCTGAAAAAAACAAAAAACAGAAAAACATTGTTTTACAAACTGGTTTCTCTCCAACTCAGGGATCTGAGAGAGAACTATTGCAGAAATCCCGATGGCTCTGAAATTCCCTGGTGTTTCACCACAGACCCCAAAGTACGCAAAGCTTTCTGTACCAACATCCCCAGATGCGAATCAGAGAGCTCTGACAGCACAGGTGAGGCAAACACACACACACATTTCATACAATCTTACACACATCTTTTACCACATGGTTAAGCACCGCAAACCATATTTACCCACATAATGAACAGTGTTCCTAAACGCTTAGCTAATCATAATTTACAAGAATTTTAATGATGAAAGACAAAGATGTTTTGCGCAGAGGCGCCATCACGGACGTTTGGAGACTGCCTGTAAAGATCTGGCATTCAGCTCAAGTGTGGTTTTGTTCTGGGTTACCCTCGCATTCCCCTTCATCTATGTCACACTAGCGCTTCTTAAACAAATAGATTCCTCTGTTTAAAATGGACTTTTACATGTTTGTTTCAGCTTTTCCATAAGACAATTTTCTCAGCAGAAAAGAAGTGGCTTTGAGTTTTCAGGTCAGAGAGACAGGGCAATGCTTCTCTCGATTCGCTCAAACTTCAGTCAGATCTTGGCACCGGCTAAAGCTTTTTCCCCCTACATGTTTGCCAACCACCAATTGTAAAGTGCTCCCTGACGTGAAATTGGCCCTCGCCCACTAATAAAATACTGCTTCAAACATGCTTAATTCATGACAGCATGGATACAATCAGCACATCCATTAGTAATCTAAACATGGACGATTCATGTGTTTATGCATGTTAACATTGTGTATGTTATCTTTATGTGCGTTTTATAGAATGTTATGAAGACAACGGGGAGAGTTATCGTGGCAATTTGTCGAAAACACGATCTGGTATTCCTTGCGGACTCTGGTCTGACCACACATTCAGGTACATTTCTATGAAAACCACTTCAAAAATACAATACTAGCTTTCAGATGTTTTTAACATTGTTTAGCTTGAGTGCTCAAACATTGGTTGTGATTTTGGGAGTGATGTTATTGAATATGTAATACGTTGACAAATTAGATCCCAATGATTTCCAAAATATGAAAAAAATTAATTAAATTGTGGAATTCAGTCGTAGACGCAATGCACACTGCAAAATGTGGAATATCATTGAATTTGAATAAATAGGACTATATATAAATTGCCATAAGGGCTTGTTCATCTCCAGATGTGCACTGATAATCACTTTATGTAATTAATTAATTAATTAATTAACCAATAAGTAATTTAAATACTTGACTCAATACTAAAAATCCATTTATATACTTAAATCCACTTATAGGCAATAGAAATTAAATTCAAACAGTCAAGTCAACCAATACCTGGTTAAGTCAAACAGGATCTTTTAGTTTTGTGAAAAACACTTAAAATCTAAACAATATACGTATAATGTAACACCATATTTCATACCACATATTGAAATAATATTGCTTTGGTTGAAATATGTTAAAGTAGATTTAAAATTATCTGAACAATATTCTACTACATGAACTATATGAATTTATACCTTTTATTTTCAGGAACTAACTAAATGATTTTTTGATTGGCTTGATAAATGTTGTTCTTCTTTTGTTCTACAAAATATACATTACTCTGCTTCTTTGAATGAATTCACACAACTGTAGAATTTATGTACAGTATTTAAAGTCAATTTAACTGCAATTAAGTTACCTAAATGTAATCCCTTACAATACTTTTTCAGCAGAAAAGTAATTTACAGTAACTAGCTACTTTGTAACTAATTACACCCAACACTGGCAGCAAAGCAGCACGCTCGGTTTTGAAATATTTAGCGTTTTTGCTGCACTTTTGCTCTCTCGTGGGCTCCTGCTGACTCTTGGAACAAGTTTTCCGTGCAGAAGTCATATATTAGCACTGATGCCGAGTTTGTTTTGAAAGCCGGTTATCAGGCCGTGTTACAACACTGAAAGAGGGCTGAGGCAGTGATAACAAACAGAAGAGGGAGAGCCGGACTGCTCATATTCATCACTGATACACCGAGGACAGAGAATACCACACACTAGCTGCTGGAGACAAATGCGTCCTGCAGTCCCTCAGCTCAGGCTAAGCTGCTAACTTCGCTTAATTTACAGGAATTTTAAAAGCCAAAATGGCACAGACAGATGGACATGTTGCAGGAGTGACCTGTGACCCCAGGAAGTGCTGTCCCCCCACTCTCAAAACATGGGCAGATCAAAGCCAATCAGCTTCTTCAAATGGCGTCCAGCCAGCGAGTCTGCCTCGCAAAGGGTCGAAAGGTTGACTCTGAGAAAACTCAACGCTGGCTTGTTGGGCGCTCACCGGGGACGAAAAATTACCACTCCGCTCTATCACTCTCTGCTTCCTACACATTTTTCATTCTGCTTTTTTTTGGCCCCTGCAATCTGAGGGGCTGTCTGTCTCGCTGAAGGATTTATTTTCTTTGTAAGTCAACTCTGGAGAAGTCACTTGGCGTGCTGGCTCAGGACAGGTGGTGGAACATGCAGATCCGCTGTGACTGTTTTCAGTTCATACTATCAAACTTTTATGGGCACTGGAGGGGTAATGCGAATATGATTCCTCCTTTGAACATCTTGTCAGACTGTGACATGCAAGTCAATGTTTCCATTCCTCTTTCTCTGAACTGAGTGGCTGGTTTCCTGTTCTTTGTTTTTATGTGTGTGTAGGAGAGACACTCGGTCAGCGAAGGCCAGCGCGGGTTTAGAGTTGAACTTGTGCAGGAATCCAGACCGAGATAAGCACGGGCCGTGGTGCTACACGTCCAACTCCTCCATTCCCTGGGACTACTGCGGACTGGAGCGCTGTGAGTTTCCTACTTCCTGTTTCTCTACACTTTACCATGCTGAAAATGTTAGAGTAACCAGCTTTAACTTTCAGGCTGCTCCAGGACTGTCTGTTCTGGTTTGGTGCTAGTCTTGCATACACAACTTATCTGTTTCTATCTGTCTGCCTTTCCGTCCATCCATCCATTCATCCATCTGTGCGTCAATTCTTCCCTTCATCAATCAATCCATCCATGCATCTGTCTACATGTCTGTTTGTCTTTCTGTCTGTCTGTCTGTCTGTTCATCTATCCATCCATCCATTCATCCCTTCGTCAATCAACCCATCAGTTCATCAATCCTTGTCTCACTCTCTGTCAATCTAGTTCATCAATTTTTGTCTCACTCTCTGTCAATCTATGAATCTCTTAATCTATCGATTGATCCATCCATACATGCATCCATCCATCCGTCTGCCTGTCTGTTTGTTCATACATCCATCCATCAATCCTTCCATTCATCAATCAATCCGTCCCACTCCATCCATACATACATCCTTCTGTCCGTCCGTCCATTTGTCTGTTTATCCATTCATTCGTGCATCTGTTTGTCATCCATTTGTGTATCTCTCTCTCTGTTTATCCATTCCTCCTTCCATCCATCCATCGATCTGTCCGTCCATCTGTCTGTCTGTGATTAATTTGAAATGCATGTAAGTGTATACTCCTGTCAGTTTCCTCCCTTGAAGTTGTACATTCTACATCCTCAATTGAAATTCAGGAATTCAGCTGGAATGCCAAACACATTCTCCTTTTAATTCTGAATGGCTCAGTGCTCTGGATATGATGACAGACTGAGTCTCTGACCTACACACCAGGGGTGTTTTGTCATTATTTGTAGCTTTCAAAGCCTTTTGGATGTTATGTGAAGTGTTTGTGTCTGTGGCTTTCATCTCCTTGAATGAGGCGTCACTATATAATGCTGGACAGATGTAATCCACTTCATCTTGATGCTCAAGCAGCTGTATCACTGCAGCTCATTTTGTATAATTGAACTGCATTTAGGCACGTCTGTGATGGTCTGCTGATGAACGAGATGCTGTTTGTGTACGCTGGGCATTCATCATCATAATAAGAAGCATATACTAGGGATAGTTTTATGTTTATATTTTTATTTTTATATTTTATTCCTATACGTTTAATTATTTAATCATTGGCTAACATTTCATGTTTTTTTTTAAATTCAGGTAAATCAATGACATCGGATGACCATCAAATGAGTATGTTTTTATTCAATTTCTTAGTAGATCCATGAAAATTCTATAATAACACACTGTGGCTGTGATTTTTCAATTCGTTTATCAAATAATGTCTTCTCTGGCTGTTACCTCTTTCTCTTAACAGGTGGAGGACCAAAACCATCTTGTTTTATACATAAAACCACACGGATTGTTGGGGGAATGCGAGTGCAGCGGGCAGAGGATGGAAGTTGGGTGGTCAGCATTCAGAAAGGGTAATAATAGATTACAGATTTCTTTAAATATATAAATTGTGTTTTTACATTGTAAGATGCATTCTGACAGTATTGTTTATCCAAAAGAAATGCAAATTATAAGTGTTAGGCACATCAGGTCTGACTGCCAATGTGTGAAATACAGTATCATGTCTCCAAAGTAATGCATATTGTCAGTTCCAGACACGACTGTGTCTTTTGTCTAACAAATGGGCGAGGGATACTTTCAGGCAAGGCCCAAAAAACAAGACTAAACCTGTAATGGCAGTTTCTGTTTCTACTAATAAGCACTGCCCACTAAATTGTGTATTTAACTGCGTGTCAGTTGCAGTAGTAGAGAGATTCTTCGATGAATGCCACAGCGACGGCGAGTTCTTATTAAAGGATTCTGCTTTGAAGATAACCGAAAATTCTCCTGGTTTTGTCTCTTCTTCAAATTCACAACAGTTTATACACATTCAACATGTACGGTAAACAATGGTAACATCAAAACTTAAAAATTGTTTATAACATTACCAAATAATATGAATATTAAGCTGCATAAGTATGTTCATTTCAATCTGAATAGCAGAGCTAGACATGTGAAGCTGGAGAAGGTGGAGGGTTTTATGCAAACTCCACACAGAAATGCCAACTGACCCAGCCGGGACTCGAACCAGCGACGTTCTTGCTGTGTCTGACCATTTGCTTTTGCGTTTGGAGTGGTTGGCCTTTTCTGTTGATGTCAATTTGACAGCTTCAGCCAGAATATTCTGAACCAAGCTCCTCTTACTGTTAGTTAAGTTAGTAAGTTACTGTTAGTTAGTTGCTATCAAAGAATGATGCACATAAAGACAGCCCTGCCCCCTACACAATATTCAGTTGGAAGTACATTAGCATACTGACATAAAAGTCGGTTCACGCTGACTTTAAAGGTTAAATCAGGTTAAAAAAAACAGCTGTGGTTATCTTACTTTAACATGGCACTGTATTTTCTTTCATATACTTATTTGGATTGTATATGCCGATGTCACATGTACATTTGACCCAGTTTTTCGTACATAGGGGACAGGTACATTAACAAAGGTGCTAAAGACTTTAGTAGTTTGCTCCAAACAAGATTCAAACCAGCATGCTAACAAGGACACTTAAGACTGTCCTAGCATGGTTGTTGAGACCAGGGGAGAGAAGTTTAAAGGATTTAAGCAGGATTTAACTCAGCATCTCAAGTGTGTGGGAAGTGGATACACTAACAATCTCTAATGTAGGAAGTAGATGCTAGCAACTTTAATTATTATTAGTACATCTCCTAAAGCCAGGGAAGTGAGTTTTACCCACAAAGCTCTTACTAGTTGGCCTTCGTTAAACTTAATTTGACATCGATTTGGGTCACAGCACCAATGCAATCTCCCTCCAGCACTAACAAGATCGTTAGCCTTTAGCCAGTTGCTAGGACAGAGGTTTACTCAAACTCTTATTAGTTGGATTTCATTACATCGAATTCCTGTTCAATGTTTTGGAGAAGATGGTTTAACATTCACAGCTTATTTGAAATGTAACACTGAAATATTGTTTATATTTGTTGACCATTGCCCTACCTTTTTGTTTAACTAATATGTATATCTAGTGTATTGGGCCAATATTAAGAGATAGTTCACCCAAAAATGAAAATTCACTCACTATTTACTCACCCTCAAGTGGTTTCAAATATTATTCTTTCATAAAAAGAAAATAATTTGAATCAGAAAACCATTGATATCCATAATAGGAAAAACAAAGATAATGGAAGTCAATGGTTACAGGTTTCCAGCTGTCTTCAGAATATCTTCTTTTGTATTCAACAGAAGAAAAAAAACCTCTAGAACAAGTGAAAGCAGAATAAATGAGTAAAAGTTCTTGGGTTAACTAACCCTGTAATGGATAACTCGAATCACCTAGGAATATGCTAATTCCCATTGCCTTAACAACACGTTCTGATTTGCTCTCCTCCTGCAGGAACAGACACTGGTGCGGTGGCTCTCTCATCAGAGAAGAATGGGTTCTCACAGATCAGCAGTGCTTCTCCACCTGGTAATCCATCTTCCATTCCCTATTATTTAGCCGTGCTCTCTTGTCAATGCAAACCACATTTGGGCTGCCCTCATTTTCTTGGGCGTGCTTGATTCCGGCTCATCCCGGCCTTGTGTTCCCATCTGTCAGTTGATGTTTTCTATGGGACGTGCTGATCCCGAGTTTCCGGTTTAAGAGAGAGCAGTGACAGATCCGCTCAAACTGTGACTGATGGCTCTCTGCTCTGTCAGTGGTGCATCTGTTTAGCCTCGGCGTTCGGCTGCATGATATACGCCTGTGGATCTGCTTCAGTGGCACTTGAGTGAAAACCTCCTGGCTCTGTTTAGTTTGAGGGGAAAAAGGGGGACAGGAGGAGAACGAAAGTGAGCGTGTCTGGCTTTTAGATCATCTCTACATTCCCCAGATCTGCTCCCCGGTGGGTTCAGCTATCTTGTGCTTTGCATGAAGATGCAGACTGGACTGGATGCTAGAACTGACCTCTCTGCCTTGATCAGAAGTGGAGATGACTTTACCAGGGACGCTCGCCAACTTGCATATCTCATGTTTATCTGCTCCGCCTGTGATCCGCATTAGATACAGCCAAACCAAAAAATTATTCAGACACATTTTTGATATATTTTTTTACAAGTGGGTGTAGGTCACCATAGTTCATTTATGTAAGTGAGGATAGCAAAATAAAGTAAACCTTGACATATTAGTTCTTCAAACTGTGGACTACAACCATTGAAGGTGAAGAAGTTGCTGCAGCGAGACTGGAAAAATATTCCATAAGTGAAGTTTATTTATAAACTAATTTCGAGAGGATCACGTGCTTATGATTGCTGCGGCAATTCATGATTCACCAACCAGACGATTCCTAAGCCACTATAAATACCCTAAGTTTCATATCACAGCCATCTTCGTTTTTGAAGAATCCCCCCTTCCACCCCTACTCCTCCGTTCCTAGATGGGTGGCACGGTGGCTCAGTAGTTAGCACTGTTGCCTCACAGCAAGAACGTCACTGGTTCTAGTCTTTACCAAGCCAGCCGACGTTTCTGTGTGGAGTTTACACGTTCTCCCTATGCTCACGTGGGTTTCCACCGGGTTCCCCGGTTTCCTCCCACCGTCTAAAAACATGCAACTTAAGTTAATTGACTAATCCAAATTGGCATCATAGACATGCTCCTAGTAAGGAGTCATCTCAAGAGCAATCACTATATGTTCATTAGCTACTACAGCAGGGGAGTTCTCGAGATCTACCTGAGCTCAAACTCCCCTCTCGCCTTGCAAATGGGAAGGAGCCCCGGGCTCGAGGATCTATAAGCTCAGGGCTCTCTCCCGGGACAGGAATCTGGTTCAGCAGCAGATAAGCACACATTTTTTTATGTTTTTAAAAAAATATCTAGTTGACCTCTTGGCTAAAACAAGTTTAAAATTTGGGTTTTCAGTGAAAATCTAATAGGCATTTAACAATAGCCCCAAAATGTTAAATAGACAAATTAGTCAGACTTCACATGCGTAGTCATTCTAAGTGTATCTAAGCTTGTATTATACTATACTATTTATGTGGGACTCTGAATGTGGGATTTTGAAAATCGGACAAGCTTTAAGGAAGAGTAAGCAGTTCTGTAATGTAGGCAGCCATGCATGATCATGGAGTGTCATCTGTTTACAGCTTGTCAGAATGCAAAATGCAGATTTGAGACATAAAAAGCACAAAAAAGTTGCTTTGTTTTACAGGCTTATACTGAGGCTAAGGGAGAACCTACAAAGTACGGATAGTTATAAATTTTCTCATACTGTCTCATACCAGCAGCTGTCTGAATTATTTCTGGTTGATTGTAATCCATTACATACAATACCTTCCTATAAAGTTTATCTGACATTATCAAGATGAATCTGTAAGTTTTGTAATATTTTGTTACCAATTTCTAAACTATAGCTCATAAAATGTGATACTGTGAGAAATCCTGAACAGGTCTGAGCATTTTTTGGCTTGACTGTATTTTTGGAAAATCTTAAATGACTTATCACCATTCTGCTCAGATAATTTCATACTTTAGTTGTCGTGGAACTTCTGCCTTTGACATTTATGCTTATATATGGTGTTTTTTTGCGCGTTCCTCAGCGTTCCTGACCTCTCCGAGTACACCGTGCAGGTGGGCCTTCTTCATCTCAATGCATCCGCCGGCACGCAGGCTCTCCGCATCGCACATGTGGTCTGCGGGCCCGAGGGATCCAACTTGGCCCTCCTCAAACTCACAACGTAAGTGCGTTTATCCATCTGCCCATTCATCTTCTCATCCAGCCAGTCATCCTGATGGTAACTCATTGTCTTATGCCCAGGCCTGCCCCTCTCTCTGAGCATGTGCGAACTGTCCAGCTTCCTGTCGCTGGCTGTGCTGTTGCAGAAGGCACCCTCTGTCTTATGTATGGATGGGGAGACACTAAAGGTACTATTCTATTCTATTCTATTCTATTCTATTCTATTCTATTCTACAAAATTGATTTTGTAAATATGGGTTGATAATATTTAAAAAAATCATATGCAAGATGCAGTGGTTCATTGGGAATTAATCTTTACTTATTCCATTGTGTTGAATTCCATTCTGAATGGAAATGATTCTGCTGCACTGTCGTATATCCAAATCTATTTGCTCACCTCAAAAAAGTCCCAAAATGTGTTTTTAAGGGCTGTCATATGGTTGATATTTGAATGTGAATTTTGTCTATTTATAGCATTTTATAATGTTCTTTTGCTTTCAAAGAATCTCTATTATTCTAATATGACAGCACTAGCTACATATAAATGAACATAATTTTTTTTCTGATTTAGACATTATTTTTCTTCCAATAATGAAAATATCATCAAACATAGTTTTTTTAACCTTAACTTATACGTGGTGAACACATATAACAGTGTAATTGTATGGTATAATTGTTTAAGAAATAAGTTTATATAATATATATATATATATAAAGACTATAAAATAAAATTAATTATATAAAATATTAATGTTATATTAGTTATATGTGAAATTGTATTGTAATCTGTTTTTACATTCTTCTCTACTGTGTGACAGCTCATGTGACGGCTCGTGCTTTAGTTTTTTGTTTAAACAATTGCTCTGGTTGGCACAAGTTTTAAAAAAAATATATTTATAATTTATATTTTGGGGGTCAATAATTATTACAATCATTTTGGATCCCTTTTTATTTTTCTTCTCCCTCTACATGTCAAAATGTACAGTATTATTCTAAAATGTTTGATATTTTGTAATTTTTTTAAATGACGTGAAAATGTATTGTAATCTGATGACCCATGTTTTATTATATGTGGTTTTTGCCACATATAAATGCATTCAGATGAAAAATGCATTCAGATGATCTTGATAATTTATAAAGTGGCGTATGGCATAATTTTCTCTTGTTTGTATGATGTGGAACAAGAACAAGATACACAAATAAATAAATCTGTGACTCAACATCATTACAATACACACAAGTGCAAACAAAACACTCTTAACTCATAGTTAACCCATTTTCCAAACCTGTTTAGAGCACAGTGATTAAGATAACTGAATTGGAATTTTCCAGACCATTAAATTCCAATAAAAGCTGACTCTCTGTCCTCTCTGTTAGGCACAGGCCACGAGGGCAGTCTGAAGATGGTGGGACTTCCAGTTGTCAGCAACAAGAGGTGTTCCCAAAGCCACAATGGCATCCTGCCCATCACAGAGACCAAAATCTGTGCTGGAGGCAAGAGAGATCAGGGCGTTTGTGAGGTACGAGACACATCCACGTCTCTCCGGAGTTTCCATGATAGTTCCATGATTGTGGTTTTTATCAAGGGTGTAAAATACTTGAGTAATTTGAGTTACTTGATTTCTGCACTTAGATATAATTCAAAAATGTAATTCTCCTTGTTTCGAACCTGGTGGCTCAGTGGTTAGCACTGCGCCTCACAGCAAGAAGGTCGCTGGTTCGAGTCCCGGCTTGGCCCTTTGGCATTCCTGTGTGGAGTTTGCATGTTCTCATGGGTTTCCTTTGGGTGCTCCGGTTTCCCCCAAAGTCCAAAGACATGTGCTATAGGTGAATTGGATGAACTAAATTGGCCGTAATGTATGAGTGTGTGTATGTGAATGAGTGTGTATGGGTGTTTCTCAGTACTGGTTTGCAGCTGGAAGGGCATCCGCTACGTAAGACATATGCCAGAATAGTTGGCGATTCATTCCGCTGTGGCGACCTCTGAAATAGAGACTAAGCCGAAGAAAAATGAATAAATGTTTCAAACCTGGTGAGTTTCTTTCTTCTGTTGAACACAAAGGAAGATATTTTTTAAAATAAGCCTCTATCCATTGACTTCCGTAGTATTTGTTTTTCTACTATGAAAGTCAATGGTTTCCAGTTTCCAGCATTCTTCAAAATATCTGCTTTTGTGTTCAAAAGAATAATTTTGTGTTCATAAGAACTATCCCTTGAAGTATTAGTTTTGTAGATATTTACTTTGTTACAATTGTAGTTCAAACTGATTACTTGTACTTTTACTCAAGTACAGTATATTACTGAAGAAGAAACTGTATTTTAAGTACTTGGTTTCATTTGAACTAAAACAGTACCACATACATTTTTCCATTTAATTTCTTCCATTAAATATGGTAAACACACAATCAGATGTGTGTATTTAAGATGCAAGAACCAATCATGTGTAGGTCTTTTTACACCAAGAGTCTACTTTATTATTTATTAAAACTATCTGTTTCTCTGGATTTACAATTTATAGTTGTGTTCTTCCAAATTTGCAATAAAAATGTTGTAATTTAGACCTTTATTTTGCATAAAATAACAAAAAGCTGCTAATTTTATATACTTTTTTTTCTCCAGAATAGCTAGGAAATCAGTATTTGGTGGAATAACCTTGATTTTTAAATTACAACAAGTGAAAACATCTGCTATTGTGACAAACTGACATTATCTGTGGGAAGAAATACTCAATGACAATATTTTTACTTGAATTTGGGGAAAACAAATATAATTATATGTTCAATAATTATACAATATAAAAACATAACATGGGTGGCGCAGTGGGTAGCACGTTCGCCTCACAGCAAGAAGGTCGCTGGTTCAAGCCTCGGCTGGGTCAGTTGGCGTTTCTGTGTGGAGTTTGCATGTTCTCCCCGTGTTGGCGTGGGTTTCCTCCGGGTGCTCCGGTTTCCCCCACAAGTCCAAAGACATGCGGTATAGGTGAATTGGGTGGGCTAAATTGTCCGTAGTGTATGTGTGTAAATGGGTGTGTGTGGATGTTTCCCAGAGATGGGTTGCAGCTGGAAGGGCATCCGCTGCGTAAAGCATATGCTGGATAAGTTGGCGGTTCATTCCGCTGTGGCGACCCCAGATTAATAAAGGGACTAAGCCGAAATGAAAATGAATGAATGAATGAAAAACATAACATTTACTTAAAATCATAGCTAAATCCAGTATAATCCAGTGAAAAAAAATTTCAAGTGGTCTGATAGTATTTTCAATTATCTGTATGTTTAGTATGTTGGCAGAATACACAAGTTTGAGTGCAAATAAAATCCAGTTATGACATCATTTACAGATAACAATTAATATTTGGCACTAAAATATTATAACATCTGGCAAATGACTTTGACAAATGATTTAACTTTACATTTAGAGTATAATTCAGTATGATCAAACAATAATTTCTCTTGTTTTTTTATTTTATTTTTACTAGACTACTTTTACATTTTAATATTGAAGTAGTTATTTAAGCTGTAGTTCTTTTTTACTTTTACTCAAGTATATTTTGAGCCACATACTTGCACTTTTCATTGAGTAAACGTTTGAGGAGCATTTAATTTTCACCTGATTTTTATTCTGACTGTATCACCTCTCGCAGAAAGACTACGGTGGCCCATTGGTGTGCCAGGAACGAGAGAGCAAAGTAATAGTTGGCGTCAGCATCAACGGCCGCGGTTGTGCCGTAGCCAGACGTCCTGCCGTCTTTGTCAACGTGGCCTTCTACTCTGAGTGGATCCGCAAGGTCTTCAAGTACTATTCAGACATGGAAATAAGTTACTAGACCTTCATATGTGGCGAATAAGACTAAATGGTTTAGCATCTCATCGTGAAGAATGATTAGCATTCAAACAACTTGGAAGCTAAAGTTTGCTTTGGTGTTTAGATGTTGCATTAAAACCACTGGTACAGAAAAGGTGCAAGACAAGAATATTTTTTGTGAGCAATCAGGCGTGATGGAACAAATGGAGGAAATGACAACATCTGAACTCTTTTTAGGAGATTGTTGTGGCTGGTGAGAAATCAAGGACAGATGATGAACGAACCGTGGCGTTCATCCATGTGAGAGCAGATGTTGTTCTTAATGTCATTCCCTGGAATTACTTGAAGACGACATTTTCGGCTTTTGTTTTTGCAGTTTGCTGAATTTTACAGCATATGTCATTTTAAAAGGTTGCAACTTTTAAGGACGAGGTTCAGTATCACTGTTTCCAGAACACTTTTTTAGCATCGGTTACTTCAGAAATCAGACTGGAAACTGCAATCTGCGCTGCGGTTGGTATATAAACACCTGTCTGGTGCGTTATCAGACACTTCCAGAAGGTTTCGGTGATGGTCTAATGTTCTGCACCTTGCCTTACTCCAGTTTGGAGCATTTTTGTGGCTCCTTTGGGGCTGTTTTTTTTTTGTTGTTGTTGTTGTTTTTGTACTGCACTCTAAAGAGTGTGCTAAAATGTCACTCTGTAGGTCTTATAGATCTGAAATTACAAACATCTGAAGGTCTTTCCTTTCACATGGTGTAATTTGTTATATATATCTGTCGAAATTGTATATGCAGTATTTATTTATACCTTTTATAGATGGACCCGAGCCGTGGCATTTCATCCTCCAGTAGTGTTTATTGTGTTTAATCTGGCGTGCAGATTTGAAACATAACATTTGTAAACAAAACAAATGGATGATATGTCTTTAAAGGAAAATATTGGGTCATAACTGAGCGCTTCGACTCAAAGACGACTCCCCGAAGGCTTAAAAGCCACACATGTGGAGGGTCTTTTAAGAACAAGTTTAGCCATGAGTGCAAAGATACTTCATCAAACTGCAGTACTGAATAGAGTAACGCACAGGCAGGATATTAGGGTTTCTTTAAGTACAAGAATGTATTTTATTGTAAATGTTGTGTTCGCTTATGTGTATACAGAAAAGTGCCTGTTTTTGTGGCGTTTTATTATTTTTTGCAGTTTTTTTTGTATCAGTAATGTAATTCCTCTTTGCGCTGCTGCCCTCATCGGTCGTTTTATTGAATATCTAGGCTGCTGTTACTTTTGACATTATTTTTATGACTGTTTTGTATTTTCAACTTTTAGAAATGCACGTAAATATACCTGTGATATTTTGTTGTTTTATTTGTAAAGAATTAAATCCTTAAAAAATGCAGCTTTGGCCATTTGTGGTATTTTGTCCCTTTCTTACTGCAAACAAGTCTTAAGGTGGGCGACAGTACGGGGTCTTCGTTATAACATTTTGCACTTCAAAATGCGCCGCACATTCTCTGTTGGAGACAGGTCTGCAGGCAGGCTAGTCAAGTTCCTCCGCAGCCAGGACTTGCGCAAAATGTGTGCATTGTTTGCATTGTCTTGTTGAAATATGCATGGGTATTCCTGGAAAAGAAGGCAGCATATTGTGCTCAAACATCTCTATGTACTTTTCAGCATTAATGTGCCATCACAGAAGTGAAAGTTACCTTTGCCAAGGGCACTGACACAACCCCATACCATGACAAACCCTGGCTTTTGGATTTGTTGCTGGTAACAGTCTGGATGATCCTTTTCGTCTTTGGTCCAGAGCACAGGGCGTCCCAAAATACTGATTCATCTGACCACAGTACACATTTATACTGTGTGATGGTCCATCCCAGATGCCTCTTAGCCCAGAGAAGTCGACAGCGCTTCAGGACACTGTTAACATAGGGCTTCCTTTCGGCACAGTACAGTTTTAACTGGCATTTGTGGATGTAACTACGTATTGTGGTACTCAACAAAGGTTTGCCAAAGTAGTTCTGAGCCCATGTGGTGATATGGCTTATAGATGAATGACGATTCTTGATGCAGTGCCACCTGAGGGATCGGAAATCACGATAGTTCAGCTTAGGCTTGCGCCCTTGTCCTTTACGCACTGAAATTCCTCCAGATTCTTTTAATTATGTTATGCACTGTTGAAGCTGAAATATCCAAATGTCTTCCTGTCTTTCTTTGAGGAACATTGTTTTTAAACATTTCAATAATTTTCTCACGTATTTGTTGGCAAAGTGCCGATCCTCTGCCCACCTTTGCTCCTAAAGGACTAGACCTTTCTTGGATGCTCCTTTTGTACCAAATCGTAATTACAATCACCTGTTGACATCACCTGTTTCATATTACATCATTTAACCAATTTATCTGATTACTAGCCCTAAACTGTCCCAACATTTTTTGGAATGTGTTGCAGGTCTGAATGACAGGAAAGCATATGTATTTAGAAATGAAATGAAGTTGACCAGACAAAACATGAAATATTGTTATAATAACAGTGTTCATGTTGTCTACAATGAAATTATAGTCAAAGTAAACTTTCTTTTTGCGTTTTCCATACTGTCCCGACATTTTCTGATTTGGGGTTGTAGTAAAACCAACACATATCAGTCACTCAGCATGTACTTAATAATATTGAAGAGGTTTAATATGGATTAATTAGATTATTAATCATACTATTTTGTTATATGGTGCTTCTCAGTGGTTCGCTGGAATGTTGTTGCATCGTGTTGTTAGGACAGTGTTAGTTCAAACTGAAATAAAATATAAATGTTTAAAACATTTGCTAAATAATTTGAAATGTTGCATCTAAATTAAATTAACTATTAAGCTGAACTGCACTGTAATAAAAAAAAAAGCTAAATTTAAAAGCACATAAGGGGGCGACTCGGTGGCTCAGTGGTTAGCACTGTCACCTCACAGCAAGAAGGTCGCTGGTTCGAGTCCCAGCTGGGTCAGTTGGCCTTTCTGTGTGGAGTTTACATGTTCTCCCCATGTTCGTGTGGGTTTCCTTCTTGTGCTTTGGTTTCCCCCACAGTCCAAAGACATGCGCTATAGGTGAATTGAATAAACTAAATTGGCCGTAGTCTTAGTGTGTGAATGAGTGTGTATGGATGTTTCCCAGTACTCGGTTGCATCCACTGTGCAAAACATATGCTGGATAAGTTGACGTTTCATTCTGCTGTGGCGACCCCTGATGAATAAAGGGACTAAGCTAAAGGAAAATGAATGAATGAAAAAAGCACAAAGGTTGCTAAACCAGAACCAGGAAAAAAAATAAATAAATAGTTGATACTAAACACTGCTAATAAGTGGCTAGTCATTAATATTAGTATTTTACTCTCTCTGCGACACTGTGACCCACAGCCCGATGGTTTCCATTTGCTCTGGTCTGATGTTTCAATCCGCTGAATGCGTGTCAGTTTGCTTTCAGCAGGTTGTGTTCAAGTGACCCATAGCTGATGAATACAAACCCCTCTTACGGGCGATAGAGAAGAACGTGTGTGAAAAAAAAAAAAGGTCACACAGACCCAAACCAATAGTTTCCTGTTTCCTTCAGGGCCTTTAAATCAGCAGGGGTCAAAAGTCAGAGATCAAACTGTTGAAAAGTGAACTGAGTTTACAAAGCAGCAACTTCAGTCAAACGGGAGCAGACGGACAGTATATGTTGAAGCAATCATGGCCGAGATTCTCTCATGAATACGCGAGTTTGAGTTCCAGCTTCGTGATGGATTTTCACTGCCATGTGAGGTTAAACTAATACACCTGATTCAATTAATCCAGCGGCGGCTGATTATTGTTGAATCAGATGTGTTAGTACAAGCTGGAACAAATTACACAGTCGCGGAGTCCCAGAGGACAAGAGTTGAAAACCACTGGAACAGACACCAAATGTCTGATCTTCTGGAAGACTCCAATGTACAGTAAAACCACATTTCCACAGGACACTAATCATTCAGTCATTTTTCTGCTTGGGGGATTTGCTAACTGCTTGTGTAATGGCTGGTTTAAATCTTTTATTTATTTTTGAGCTTGTTAGTGTTACATATTTTTCTTTATAGATGTGCTTATGTGCTTGATCTTCATAACCCCAAAGTATACACGTGCTTTGAAAATTTTCACGAATTAATTTGTCCACAAGGAGGCAAAACTGACGCGTTTTTCTAATGAATGACAAATTAGGCTGCATTCGAAATTGCCTACTACTTGAGTATGTTCTACATTTGAATTTCAATTAACTACACATCCATTACTTAAGTACGTACTATATAGTATGAATGTGAGTAGTATGAATGGAACTAGGGCATACTACATACACCATTTGTTATTATCACGTGACTTACCCACGTCAGTTGCGTCGCTTCACCTATTCCTATTCATGAAATCTCATGCGTGGCATCATGGGATAGTGTAGCATCCATTGGATGTACACTTTAGAATCTCGCCAGAAGTAGTAGGTCATCCAGGTACTGCTCGCATACTGTTTTTCAAATACTACTGTTTTAATGTACTATGTAGTAAGGAAGTCTGCAATTTCGGACCCAGCCTTAGTTTGTTGTTCTTGTTCCAACTGTGAAAAAATAGCCTGGTTCAGTGTTGACACTTTGCAGATAAAGTATCGTTTAAATCATTTAAAGTGAACGGGAGAGTATTTTTAGCAAATTTCATCACCACAATAGCATGCACATACTCTACGCACACCATGTTTTGTACAGTGTGCACATGCACTTTATTATTATTTTTTTCATACAGGATTTTTTTTATTAGTTTTTTATTCATAATGTTTTGCCCTTTGTTGTTTTCCTGGATTAAAACAATAGCCAACTTCAGTGTTGCCACCTTGTGTACAAAATAAGTAATGTGAAAACAATCAAAGTGCATGTGCTAGCTGTATGCACAATAAAGCCCAAAGAATACTTTCATTTTTGTGTGTATATAAGGGCTTACGTACAGTGTGCATAATTTTATCAATAAAATACTATGTAAATACTGTAAATGTACCACCCGTTTTTTTTTTTTTACTAATTATTATGCCCACAAGGTGGCAAAACTGAACAAGGCTGTTGTTTTCCCATTGGAAAGAAACACAAACAACAAACTACTGAAGGTGTCAAAAACATTCATTCATTCATTCATTCATTTTCATTTCGGCTTAATCCCTTTATTAATCTGGGGTCGCCACAGCGGAATGAACCGCCAACTTATCCAGCATATGTTTTACGCAGCGGATGCCCTTCCAGCTGCAACCCATCTCTGGGAAACATCCATACACACTCATTCACACTCATGCACTATGGACAATTTAGCTTACCCAATTCACCTGTACTGCATGTCTTTGGACTTGTGGGGGAAACCGGAGCACCCGGAGGAAACCCACGCCAACACAGGGAGAACATGCAAACTCCACACAGAAAGGCCAACTGACCCAGCCGAGGCTTGAACCAGCGATCAGCGACCTTCTTGCTGTGAGGCGAACGTGCTACCCACTGCGCCACTGTGAGGCCCGTGTCAAAAACAATACACGTCAATATTAAAGAGCGCTTAATGATTAAAAGATAACCAGACGCACTGGAAAAAGTTGAATCTCTCACGCAAGCTATCAAACAGAGTACACTATGAGAGGCTGTGAATTCAACCGTGTACAAAATGTATACTTATGTCAAGTTGCGTGCATACCTTCTTACATATGGTTAAAATCCAAGTATAGCTACTTTAGGCTTAACGAAGTACACTTGTAGTAAAAAGTTGGAAATAAACAATAAGATCTTTAGATTAATTGCATTTATATCAGTAATAAGCCTGTTGGTTTGACCTCTGCATGCTTGTAAGTGTTGTCCAGACTCCCTACTAGTGCTTGAAGTATTCTCGTTTGTGTCCAAGTGTTGATCTTGTTCACTCACCGTGTAGAACTATGTGAGTCCAAGCCAAAGCTCACAGGAGAGATTTCTTACAAGAACAACCTGAGCTGACAGAGGTGGTCAGAGAGAGAGAGAGAGAGAGAGAGAGAATATTATAGTATTATATTTAGTATGTACTGACAAGGATCCATATTTTTATATAAATCCTAACCCTCCACCCGAATGTTGCAACAGAAATCAAGACTTATATCAGACCAGAAAACCTTTTCCAATCTACATTGGACTACACTTCAGCAATTCTTTTTGGTCATATTTCATTCATTCATTCATTTTCTTTTCGGCTTAGTCCCTTTATTAATCTGGGGTCACCACAGCGGAATGAACCACCAACTTATCCAGCATATGTTTTACGCAGCGGATGCCCTTCCAGCTGCAACCCATCACTGGGAAACATCCATACACACTCATTCACACACATACACAATTTAGCTTACCCAATTCATCTATACCGCATGTCTTTGGACTTGTGGGGGAAACCGGAGCACCCAGAAGAAACCCACGCCAACACGGGGAGAACATGCAAACTCCACACAGAAATGCCAACTGACCCAGCCAAGGCTCGAACCAGCGACCTTCTTGCTGTGAGGCGATTGTGCTACCCACTGCCACACCGCGTCGCCCTTGGTCAAATTTGTGTACCGAAATTAATGTACCTAAAGAAGTGGCCAATAATGTAGTTCAGTGAAAGGACTACATCAGGACTGGTCAATGCAACTAATAGTCCATGCATTGCAAGCTGACCACTTTCTGAAGAACACTTTATTATGCAAGGTGGAAATAAGTTATTTTCTACGATTGTTTTAGGACTCCCGATTTTCATATGGAGGAACTTACTTTATCAGTATAACAAACAGCAACTACTTGCAGCAAACAAGTGTGTTTATGACTGTACATATGCATAATATAATAAGAAACACATCAAGCATAAACGATGCATAATGAATTTAATATTAATAACAATTTTTAATTAATAACATTTGTTGCTACGTTGCAGATTTGTTTTTGTGTTCTTAATGAAAATGTATAGACAATTGTTTTCTGAAACTAACAGAGCAAAACATAATGGATGGAAATACTTAACAAGGTCCAGATTTCCAAATGAAAAATGAAAGCATTCACTAACATTAACTTACAGTGAGTATTACTTACAAGTAATTATTTTAGTTAGTATTATTTAATTAACAACAAAAATGATTATTACTATTATTGCTATTAACTATTGTTAGTTCAAGTTATTTAACTATAGGCCTATATTAGTAAATATTAGTTACCATTAACTAAGATTATTAAATGTTCTACAAGCCTTTTTCATTGTGGGTTTGTTACCTAATACAGTTAACGAATCAAATCTTATTGTAAAGAATGACATAAAAAAATAAATAATATATTTTAAAATACATTGTAAAATACATTAAAAATACATTGTAAAATGTATATATTAATATATATTAAATGTATTCTTAATATATTTTGTGCTAATTCTCATTTTTAAATATTTAATATTAATTATTATTTAAATAATAATTCTAACTTTATTATTGATTTATATTTTACTGTATTGGACAAGCCTCACAGCAAGAAGGTCGCTGGTTCGAGCCTCGGCTGGGTCAGTTGGCATTTCTGTGTGAAGTTTGCATGTTCTCCCCGTGTTGGCGTGGGTTTCCTCCGGGTGCTCCGGTTTCCCCCACAAGTCCAAAGACATGCGGTACAGGTGAATTGGGTAAGCTAAATTGTCCATAGTGTATGTGTGTGAATGAGTGTGTGGATGTTTCCCAGTGATGGGTTGCAGCCTGAAGGGCATCCGCTGCGTAAAAACATATGCTGGATAAGTTGGCGGTTCATTCCGCTGTGGTGACCCCAGATTAATAAAGGGACTTAGCCGAAATGAAAATGAATGAATGAATGAATGATTGATTGATTGATTGATTGATTGATTGATTGATTGATTGATTGA